>JAJJMC010012048.1:8428487-8479285 GCA_023531435.1 Papaver californicum | reverse complement strand
TGAAGGTGTACCTGGCAAATATTGAGTTAAGGGCAGTCTGTTGAACAAGCGACTTCACCTCCTTGTTTGAGTGTGTCTGCAGTGTAATTCTAACCCTCCCTTAATCATCTACAAGTTCTCTGTGTTTGTGTTTTTCTGTTACAGGAAAGAAGGTACATCTCCAACAGCGATGAGACTACTTTGTGATTCACTTGCAAGTACAATTTCTCAATCGTCCATACCACTTGTTATCGTGATTGATGATGTTGATTCGCCAAAAGGAATACGATTAGGTGAGCTTGAATACGAAACTTTGTTGATAAATGGAAACCCTAATTATGTACCATTTAGTGATCAGATATTGGATGAATGGGATCCAATTACACTGAATTATACATCGAGGACAACATCCGCACCAAAAGGAGTCGTCTATAGTCATCGAGGTTCTTACCTGAGTACAAAAAGTCTAATTTTACAATGGAAGATGAAAAGTGAGCCAGTTTATCTCTGGTCGCTTCCTATGTTTCATTGTAATGGATGGACTTTCACTTGGGGAATGGCAGCACGAGGAGGAACTAATGTTTGCATTCGCAACACTTGGGCTGAAGACATGTACCATGCCATCACTGAACATAAAGTTACACATATGTGTTGTGCCCCGATCGTATTCAATATTCTCTTAGACGGGAAACCTAATCCTCCTCCTCATCATCATAATCAACAGTCACTCCTAAGCCATCCCCTTGAAGTTCTCACAGGGGGTGCACCACCACCAGCATCCTTACTAGAGAAGATTGAAAAAATAGGGTTTCATGTAACACATGCTTATGGTCTAACTGAAGCAACAGGACCAGCATTAGTTTGTGAATGGCAAACAAAATGGAACGCATTACCAAATCATGAGCAATCAAAATTGAAAGTAAGACAAGGTGTTAGTGTTCTTTCTCTAGCAGAGGTTGATGTGAAAGATTTGGAAACGATGGTAAGTGTACCAAGAGATGGAAAATCGACAAGAGAAATTGTTCTACGGGGAAGTAGTATTATGAAAGGTTATTTCAAAGATGAAAAAGCAACACGGAAGGCTTTCAAAAATGGCTGGTTTCTCACCGGTGATGTCGGTGTTATACATCCAGGTGGGTATTTCGAAATTAAAGATAGATCACAAGATGTGATAATTCCAGGGGGGGGGGGGAATATTAGTAGTGTTGAAGTTGAGGCGGTATTATATCGACACCCTAACATTGTAGAAGCTGTTGTTGTTGCAATGCCTCATCCGTTTCTTCGGTGAAACTCCTTGTGCTTTTATTACACTGAGATCAAAATCTGTTACCAAGAACGAAGAAACTAAGAAAGAAAGATAGATAATTGAATTTTGTAGAAAATCTCTTCCTCATTTTATGGCTCCTAAAAAGGTTGTCTTCCTGGAGGAACTTCCGAAGACGGCGACCGGAAAGATTCAGAAGTTTGAGTTGAGGGCTTTGGCGAAAAAATATAGCCCACCACCTACGTCTTCATCAACACCGCAGGTTAAGAGTATTGATCAGCAAACAACAACTCGGCGCCGTTATGTACCTAATGATAATCATCAACATCCTCGGCTTGAGCAAGTTCTTGCTATGTCTCGTCTCTAATCACTTGTTATTCTTTTGTTGGATCTGCAACAATGGAAATAACACTAAACAGAGAAAATTGTTAACGTTAGAAAATCACTGAAATGATATACACTCTGATGTTGATGCACACACAAGGACAGAGCCACCTGCTCAGCAAATTGTCCTTAACACAATAGTCCTCGGGTACTCCTCAATAATGAGAGATGCTATATCCCAACAGAGGAGATGTGTCCAGGATAGAACTGCCCGTTATTATTAGTATAAGCACAATACCAATCACCCTCAAGAACTTAACAACAAGATAATAGAAGGGAAATAAACACACAGTTGTGCAAAAGAAAGCGAGAAGAGGGGAAAAGATCTAGGGATAATAGCCTGCTCTGGAGTGAGTTGAAATGAAAAACTCGTTTTTCTTTTATAGACAAAAGAAGAGTGAAATCCGCACAGTATTGAATGAAAATAAATTTTGTATTTAACCAAAAATTTAAGTGCGAAATTTAATTTGAAACGGTAATAAAACGGACAAAACTTATTTTCTTTTATGACAAGAGTTATTCTCGCCGGGTCATACACCCCCACATTTAAAACAAAAAATTAGTGAAATAATATATGTTCAAAAAAGTAAGTCTTGGTTTGCCCGCAGGCTAAGCTACGCCCGCACCCGCAAGCATACTCATTCCCGCAACAGTAGCCACAGTCACTCTCGCACCCGCAACCACATTCGCAGCCGCAGCCGGAAGTCCGCAAGCACACAAGCACACAAGCTCGCAAGCACGCAAGCCGCAAGCCGCAACCGCAAGCGTGCGTGCTTCGGTGCGAAGCACCGCACATGTGTGAAAAGTATGTTTGCTCCAACTAGCCCATTGCCTTAGTCCTCCCCCAACCAAATTTTTTTTCTAAACCCCTAAGGGCCCTCCCTTAGAAGCAACTTTCTAGGTAATAAGGAGAGGAATCATCTTTAGTTTCTCCAATGTGGGACTAAAGGTTCATTCACAAAAGCGAAAAATGAGCTAGTGTTCCTTAGTGACTTCTAGGTCCTAAGATCCATTCCCACCAAGACCAAAAACACTTTAAGTTCATTTTTCTCCAACAATCCCCCACATGAATGAAAACCCGATGAAAATCAGAAACCAGAAAGCGAGAAATACCACTTAGGCAATAGGTATCCATAAGGTATTGAACCTTTGCTTAGTGAGAAATTACCGGAACTACTTGATGGACAGTGAACGCGATGTCTTGAACTGCCATCGTTTGGTGTAGTTCATCAATAACTTCCACGCGTGATATCTCTCTGGGAGCTGTCAAGTTCGTGTCTTTGTGTCCATTTTGGCCCTGGACGTATCCCGTTTCTCAGAATGCTCTAGAGAATCAGCTCAATTCTCATAGGATGCGGCCCACTTCCTCATTCAGATAGGTGAGTTCTATCAAGAGTGTTTACTGCTACACCCCACTTCAATCTTAAATTGAAACTATATAACTCATTAACTTAATAAAAAGTCATCCTTCACATGCAGTCATACTATCACGTCTACACCATAGGGAAGGGACAGAGAATGAAATTCTCTGATAGTGTTTCCTTTAACCCACCACAAACTAGTTGTCTCATTCAAAACCTTGATCTTGGGATCTCTAGTCAGCAAGGTTGAGTATCCTTCATGGCAAGTTTATTTGATGAGCTTAAGCCCCATCCCCCTCGATGCATTACTAACTATCTCCTTGGACAAACCTTCTGTCAAAGGGTCCGTGATATTCTCCATAGACCTCACAAAGTCAACAGAAATAACGCCAGTTGAGATTAGTTGTTTTAGGGAATTGTGTCTTATACGAATGTGTATAGACTTCCCATTATAGTTGCTGTTTTTAGCATTATCTATTGCAGCTTGACTATCACAATATATAGGTATAGCTGGCACAGGCCTATGCCAAAGAGGAATGTCTTCTAAAAAGCATCTTAGCCAAGAGGCTACCTCTCCTTTTTTATCTAACACAATAAACTCTGATTCCGTAGTGGATCAAGCTATACATGTCTGTTTGGAAATCTTCTAAGATACAGACCCGCAAGCTAGAGCGAAATCATATCCACTCGTAGACTTAGACTCCTTTGAGTCCGATATCCAGTTTGCGTCACAAAATCCTTCTAGGACCGCATGGTATCTCTCATAACTTATACAAAAGTTCAAAGTAAGTACCTTAACACTCTAATAAGTGCATCCCAATGCTCTTGTCCCAGATTACATGTATACCTACTCAACCTAATCACAGCATAAGCAATGTCTGGCCTCGTACAATTCATTAAATACATCAGACTTCCTATAACACGTGAATATTCAATTGTGAAACTCTGTTACCCTTATTCTTTTTGAGTCTACAACAAGGATCATAAGGAGTACAAGCAGGTTTACAATCAAACTGTTTATATTTTCTAAGCACATATTCAACATAATGAGATTGACTAAGACTATATACATTAGAATTTCTTTTAATCTTCATCCCTAAGATCACATCAGCGGGGCCTAAGTCTTTCATGTCAAAGTTCTCATTTAGCATGCTCTTTGTGGAATTAATTACATCCATGTTTGTACAAAGTACAAACATATCATCAACATACAAGTACACAATCACACATGCATCATTCACAAGTTTAGTATAAACACACTTGTCAGATTCATTAATTTTAAAACCACTAGAAATCATTACATGATCAAATTTTTCTTGCCACTGTTTAGGTGCTTGTTTCAAACCATACAAAGATTTTCTTAGTTTAAAAACTTTGTTTTCACAACCTTTCACTACAAAGCCCTCAGGTTGGTCCATATAAATTTCTTCATCTAATTCACCATTTAGAAAAGCTGTTTTTACATCCATTTGATGTATCTCTAAGTTATGAATGGCAGCAATAGCAATTAACATCCTAATGGAAGTAATTCTCGTAACAGGTGAATAAGTATCAAAGGAATCTACACCTTCTATCTGTTTATAGCCTTTAGCTACTAATCTAGCTTTGTATTTTTCCACAGTTCCATCTACCTTACGCTTCCTTTTGAAGATCCATTTACAACCTATGGGTTTATATCCTAGAGGTAAATCTACAATCTCCCAAGTATCATTCTGTATAATGGAATCCATTTCTCTAATGGTGGATTTTTTCCACCATGGAGCTTCAGAAGAAGTCATGGCTTCTCTATAAGTCTGTGGATCAGTCTCAGCTAAGCATGTTATGAAGTCTGGTCCAATTTTTTTTTTTTTCAGTTCTAAGTCTTTTACCACTTCTAGGCTCAAATTCAAATTCATCTTCCTCTACAGGTAATGTCTGACTAGTAGAAGGGACATATAGGGGATCACCACATATCATGCGAGATTCAGATTTCAAAGGAAAAACATTTTCAAATAACACAACATCCCTAGATTCCATAATTGTATTCACACCAATTTCATAAATTTCAGAACTTACAACCATAAATCTATATGCAGTAGTATGTTTAGGATAACCTATGAAGACACAGTCAACAATTTTGGGTCCTATCTCGGTTCTCTTAGGTGGAGGAATGAAAACCTTAGCCAAACACCCCCACATTTTAAAGTATGCATAAGAAGGTTGTCTACCTTTCCATAACTCATATGGAGTTTTGTCTGATCCTTTAAAGGGTACTCTATTCAAGACATAGAAAGTGAGAGGACGGCCTCCCCCCACAAGTTTGTAGGTAGTCCTGAACTAATTAACATGGCATTCATCATCTCCTTAAGGGTTCGGTTTTTCCGTTCAGCCACACCATTAGATTGTGGTGAATAATGAGGGGTTACTTCATGTATAATGCCGCGTTCTATGCAAAAATATCCTATAAGAATTACATACTCACCACCACAGTCAGACCTAACTGTTTTGATGGTAGCACTCATTTGGTTTTCAACTTCTAGTTTATATATCTTAAAGGCTTATAAGGCATCATCCTTACTTTTAAGTAAATATATGTGACAATACCTCGTACAGTCATCTATAAATGTGACAAACCATTTTTTACCACCTCTAGTTTGAACTGATTTCATGTCAAGTAGGTCTGAATGAATTAATTCTAAGGGTTTAGAATTTCTCTGAATATTTTTCCTATAAGATTTTTTAGCATATTTTGATTCTACGCATATTTCACATTTATGTTCATTATCCAAACTAAATTTGGGTATGCAGCCTATGCTTGCCAGTTTATTCATTGAATTATAGTTTACATGTCCAAGTATAGCATGCCAAACATTCAATGACACACAAACATAAGCAGAAGAATCAAATTTATTCATTTCAACAGAGGTTACATTAAGTTTGTAGAGACCCTCAGTCTTATAACCCTTTCCTACATAATCTTTACCCTTTGTGACAATAACTTTCCCAGATTCAAAAACAAGTTTAAAACCCTTATCATCTAAAACACCACAAGATACAAGATTTTTGCAGATGTCCGGAACATGAAGAACTTCATTCAATGTGAGAGTTTTGCCAGAAGTGAGCTTTAGCCCAACTTTGCATTTTCCCGTAACTATGCTGCGGACGAGTTACCCATGTAGAGTTTATTCCCTTCCCCTACCTTCTGATAGGAGGTGAACATATCTTTGTTTCCATAGACATGCTTGGTAGCATCAGAATCTAGCCACCAGTCTCTCACATTGATTACCAAATTGACTTCAGACACAGTGCCAGAAAACTCGTTCTTGTTGCTTTCAACCAAATTATTGTTTTTCGTGTTATTAAAATCCTTACGTTTTCTACAATGCATTGCCATACGGCCAGGAATTCCACAAAAATAACAAGCACCTATAATTTTACCAATGCCATATTTGGGTTTCGGAAAAATACCTTTCTTGTGTGGACCAGGCTTGCAGTTGCTGCAGTCACCCGTTTCAGTCTTATGTTCAATCACATGAGCCTTGTTCGACATGTCCCTTGCGGAAGATACATTCTTGTCTTTGGAGCACAACAATTCTTCCACTTGTATCTTCTTACCCAATTCAACCATACTGACTTCACCAGTTTCATGTCTCAGTCTTCGTTTGTATTCAGACCAACAAAGAAGGTAATTTCTCAATCACCGCAGACACTTGAAACGTTTCATCTATGACCATACCTTCAGCAATAATTTCATTGATAATGCGCTGAAGTTCAAGAAATTGGTCAACCACAGATTTGTCATTTCTCATTTTGTATTCCAGGAACCGGGCAACTAAAAACTTCTTACTACCAGCAGTTTCCGCTTCATATTTTGCTTCTAAGGCATCCCATAAGTCAAACGCAAAAATTTTTTCTTTTGTGTTATAAAAATCATAAAGAGCATCTTCTAAACAGTTCAGAATATGGTTTTTGGCCATATAGTTTTTGTGGTCTGTCTACATCACTTTTAGCCATTGAAACATAATAAATATGTATTGTGTTAAGATTGTTGGATCTGCAACAATGGAAATAACACTAAACAGAGAAAATTGTTAACGTTAGAAAATCACTGAAATGATATACACTCTGATGTTGATGCACACACAAGGACAGAGCCACCTGCTCAGCAAATTGTCCTTAACACAATAGTCCTCGGGTACTCATCAATAATGAGAGATGCTATATCCCAACAGAGGAGATGTGTCCAGGACAGAACTTCCTCTTATGATTAGTATAAGCACAATACTAATCACTTTCAAGAACTTAACAGCAAGATAATAGAAGGGAAATAAACACACAGTTGCGCAAAACAAAGCGAGAAGAGGGGAAAAGATCTAGGGATAGTAGCCTGCTCTGGAGTGAGTTGAAATGAAAAACTCGTTTTTCTTTTATAGACAAAAGAAGAATGAAATCCGCACAGTATTGAATGAGAATAAATTTTGTATTCAATCAAAAATTTAAGTGCGAAATTTAATTTTAAACGGTAATAAAACGAGCAAAACTTATTTTCTTTTATGACAAGAGTTATTCTCGCCGAGTCATACGCCCCCACATTTAAAACAAAATTTAATGAAATAATTTATGTTCAAAAACATAAGTCTTGCTTTGCCCGCAGCCGCAAGCATACTCATTCCCGCAGCAGTAGCCACGGTCACTCTCGCACACCACCCGCAAGCACTCGAGCAATCAAGCACACAAGTTCGCAAGCACCCAAGTCGCAACCGCAAGCGTGCGTTCACCGCACATATGTGAAAAGCATGTTTGCTCCAACTAGCCCATTGCCTTAGTCCTCCCCCAACCACAAAAGTGTCTAAACCCCTAAGGGCCCTCCCTTAGAAGCAACTTTCTAGGTAATAAGAAGAGGAATCATCTTTAGTTTCTCTAATGTGGGACTAAAGGTTCATTCACAAAAGTAAAAAATGAGCTAGTGTTCCTTAGTGACTTCTAGGTCCTAAGATCCATTCCCATCAAGACCAAAAACACTTTAAGTTCATTTTTCTTCAACATCTTTAAGTTGAAGAAGCTAAGAATTATTAAGCAACTACATACGTACCATTAATCATAAATAATGCATCCGTGTAAATTAAATTGTAATATGCATTTATATTATACTATATGTATCGATTACATTATAGTTTATTTCTTACTATATTGCCCGCATTGTAACGACGTGAGTTTTGAGTTGTTGTCGTTACATAATGTAACCTTATTAATACATTCGATGTTTTTCCTAAAATGTTTTATTTTTATATGATGTGGGTGTTTCTTCTCTTCTGGTGATACTGGTTTTAAAAATTTCATAATTCAATGGACATGATCAATTAGTTGTGGCAATTTGTTTTTTCTGATTCAAATTGTGGCCATTTGTTTGCTTAATCATTGTTTTTAGATCCAGTTTTTTTGAGGTCGTCCTTATATTTTTCGGTTTTCGTTATAAATATCAATTAGGAAACTAACAGCTTGCCTATTTAATTTAGAGTTTAAACATATATTCATTCATTTTAAGTTAATATAAACGGATTGGGCAAACATTTTTAGATTAAAAAAACCCTGAGTTTCTTAAATAATCAATTATTTTCCTATTTTACTTTTTTACTTTTTGATGAAAATTATAAGTATTAACTTAATTTTATTAATACAAATTCATGTATGAGTGGATCGAAATCCATCTGGGAATTTTCGGTTCATGTGGATAGTTATGTATAATATAAAATAGTGTAAAACACTAAGATGACCTAATTTAGTAGACAAAAAATTCATCCATAAGTTGAGATCTATAAAAACACCATGTTTTCCAAAAGTTATACAAAAACCCCAGATTTTTTAAAATGTGTAATTTTAAAAAAATACCCAGCCTACATAAGAGGTATATCGTCTTTCTCGCTATCTCTCACACAACACCACCGACAACAGCACTTCCTTCTATTACTCCTGCACCGCCAGCAAAACCACGAAGCCTGATCCTCCCCACCAACACCTTCTCTTTATATTCCTCCCCACTAACATCTCCTTTTCTTTCTCTCACACCACCACCAAACCCACTACCATATGATAAGTGCATAATTCACATGATTTTTGAGTCAAATCCATACTAATTTTATTATAATTCTTGTAAACTACTTGTTATTACTTTTGTTTTCTATCTTATGTGTTATATTAGGTGATTTATCCAAAAAAGAGTTACAAAGTGCTAAAATGAGCAAGGAATTGAAGTCTACCACTGAAGAAGGGCCAAAGACCAAGTTCAACTCGTTTAATCCAGAATCTTTTATCATCATCTTGAAGAGAATCGAAAGACGAATCGAACAAAAAAGAATGAGGTCATTCCGAGTTCATATGAAGATGTTATGAACAAAACAACCGAAAAGAAGTAAAGGCACAACAAAATATAATAGGTAGATAATAAGGACCCGAGACTACCGATTATGGACGATTTTGGGTCACAACAAAATATAATCGGTATACTTTGTAAAACTAATCAAAAGAAAGATGATGGATGAGTCTACCGATTATGACTTGACGTAGACCACTTTTAAGACACGTTTTGGACTTCTAAATCAAGGAAACATGGTCCCGGAAGGATTCTAAATCCTAGAAGGAGAGGATACTTGAGGGACAAGTATTGAAAGCTATAAAATAAGACATCTAAGGCTCAAACAAGATATATCATAAATATTTGAAGTAATCTCATATACTCTACCTCTCATATCACAACTTTTTTACATCTTAAACCTAGGATTTACCCCTTTAGGGGGGAAACCATTCTTCTTTATATTATGAGTAGCTAAACCTTTTGTTGATTAAGGATGAATTCAATGTTTCAAGCGTGAAGCTTTATCAGTAATACAAGTTTATTTGGATTTTTAATCAGTATCGTTTGTTTTCACCACATCGAGGGTTTATAATTGATTTCTAGATTGTTCAAGTGTACACTTGGATTAACCTATTGATCAGTTTGATGCTAGTATTGAGTTATGAGATAAGTAATCATCCATCGTCTGGTACACAAGTAGAAATCGCGAGACCTTGCAGAGGGATTCTGGGGAGTAATTGAGTGTGAAGACAACACCAGCAAGTGGACCTTGATCTAAGAGTTTAACTACTGGGATCAACCTAAATTCACAAAGCTTAAAGCATTCGATTGGGTTACACCTTGAGTGATCTACTACTTGGTGGTTCAGACGAATAAAATTTGGTAGTTGAGAGCTTCTGTATCCAGTGATGAAAGGAGTTTGAGGAATATCATTGATCTAGCTGCCATTCTACGGTTGGTGATGAATGATTCTAACGAAAGATAGATAAGTATACTACTTGAGTTAACGTTTGGTAACAACGAAGAACTCCTTAATCATTCTTTCTTTATTATTATATCTTTATTGGTATCTTTAGTTATTTAAGCCAATTCCTCCTTAGTTATTTACTTTTACTCTTAGTTAATCTAAATAACCTATCAATTACTCAGCTCTCTGTGGGAACGATCCTTACTACCACTATATTACTAGTTAATTAGTGGGAAATTGATAGGTGCATAAAATACTTTATCTGACTATCGATTCTCTATGCTTTTCCTAGTTATTTTTCTTGTATTTTGTGTATATTACACTTGTTTTGAGTTTTATAGGTATTTTGGAGTCACATGAAGAAAAAGAAAAGAATTAGGAGCTTTTAACATTCTCCGGAACCATTGGGCACATATGGACGCAAAGCTCGCCAGCACACAAGTCTCTAATATATAAAGACTGGAAACTACTAGGGGGCATCCAGGATTACAAGGCAATTCAAAGCATTACTAGGGGAAATCCACTATTTTCTAAAGAAACGATAAATTGAGTCAAACTGTTTGGTTCTAGAGGCAGACAAGACTTGGGGTGCCTAAATACTTTATTATTAAACCTAAAACTAGGTCGAGAATTGAATCTTACTTAGGGCTGAACACGGTAACGGTTTTCCGCGGAAATCCGCCAAAACCGAACCGAATATCCCAAAACCGAACCGAACCGTTTACTAATGGAACGGTTATGGAAAAAAATTTGGAAAACCGGTAGTCCCGGTTTCGGTTTTGGGTTGGGTCAAAAACCGAACCGTTTACCATGGAAAACCGATTAATGATAGCCGTTCATCTGTATTTTGATGGATCTAATCTAGACCCTTAGATATTTTGATATATAATGAAGAAGAAGCCCTAATTTTCTTCTTCACTTTCATTTCTCTAGGGTTTCTGTAGTGTGACTGTCGGCTGTTCCTCTCCGCCTCCACCAAGACCACCACTCCAGTTCTGTTCATGGATGTCTTCCGCCTCCACCAAGACCACCACTCCAGTTCTGTTCCTCTAGTCTTCCGCCTCTAATAATTTCTGTTTTGTGCTAGACTGGTACTGCTTTCAATCCTTTAATTAAGTTCAATAACTTCTGGTTTGCTTTCATTAAGCAATTTCATTAAGCAATTTCTTCTGGTTTGGGTTCATTAAGCAGAAGCAACTCAAGTCATTCATGCAAATCAAAGGTTTTCTACTTTTCTTACTCTTGATTTATCAAACCTAATGTGTACTAATGTTGATTCATGTTTTATTAATCTTTTCAGGCATGAATCCCAACTTCTGGGTTTGATTTTTCTGTTCACTGATTTAGTAGTATTGGTGCATTTGTATTGTTCCTGTTTTAGACTTTTAGTATTGTTCCTGTTTTAGTTTTTTTTTTTCCTGTTTTAGTATTGTTCAATTTTTTCCTGTTTTAGTATTGTTCAATTTTTTCCTGTTTTAGTATTGTTCAATTTTTTCCTGTTGTGGGTTTCATGTTTTTGATCTTTATGTTCATCTTTGTGATTCACAGGTATGATGTATTGATGTTAGGGTACTTAGACTGCTATCTTGTTGGCACCCTACAGGCTACAGGTATCTTTATGTTCATCTTTATTGTTCCTGTTTTAATCTTTGTGGATGTTGTAAGTTGTAAACATAGGGATTCTGGCACCATAGGGAATTTGGGTTAGTTCTGTTATTTTACTGAATTTGGGTTTGTGGATTCTGGCACCATATGGATTTGGTACAGAGATTAATGAGTATGCAGATTAATTGTTTTGTGCAGGCTTTGTGCAGAATTTATTGTTTATTGATTTATTGTTCCTCTTCTGATTCAAGTTGGTTTTGTGCAGGCTTTCCGCAAAGCTCAAGTGAAGGATAGGTTTCAACTTTACCACCTGCTACAGAGAATCAAAGATGGAAGATATAGATTCTCAATCAACTCCAGTAACAGTAAGATTTAGATTCTGGGTTCAGGGTTGTTTCAAGAATGTTGTAGCGTAGTTTAAAAATAAAGACATTGTTGTAGCTAGTCTGATTGTATGTATTAGTTTGGTTAAAGATAACATTTAGTGTAATTCTGACTCTGAAATTATATAATCAATTTTCTCTCAAGTATCTTCTTCCTATGGTTTGTGATTCTGTCAACAGAAATCAATCTTTTTTTTTGTGAGCAATTTGTACTTTTTGTGAGCAATGGCAGGTTCAACTGCTGGTGTGTGTGATAATTAGATTGGTGCTGTTTGTACTTTTTGTGAGCAATTTGTACTTTTTGTGAGCAATGGCAGGTTCAATTGCTGGTGTGTGTGATAATTAGATTGGTGCTGTTAATTCCAATAACTTTTCTTGATTAGATCATGCTGGAAGCTTCAACTGCTAGTGTTGCACTACCTCCATATAGTATGTATCCAGCTTCAACTGCTGGTGTGTGTGATAATTAGGTTGTTGCTTGTATTGAGAAAACTCAAGTGATGAAGCATATGTTTATATAGAGGGGGCGATGTTAAGGGAGTATATAGTAATTCTGTTTATTGTTTTAAAGAGTAGTAAACAATAAAAAAGAAAGTAATGGTCCCCGATATACAAGTCTTCATCAACTGATCATTTCTCTTAAAAATGAAAACAAATTCATTCATAATTCTTAATATTGTTTGTCATACTACCCACTACCTCAATGAAAACAGACTTAAGTTTTTATGATTGAATATTTATGTATAAACATAGGGCTAATTCTGTTTTGTCTATAATGCAGGCTTCTCTTGATTCCACTCCCATGCTTCCACCCCAAGGTCCCCAACATTGTCCTGACACTGCAAGTGAAGATGCTAGTTCAGTTGGACAAGAACCCTCTACAACTCAACCAGTTACTAATGTTACTGCACCACCTGCTAAGAAAAGGAAACAAACTTCATGGGTATGGGAACACTTGGTCAGAGATTCTGAACCTTCAGTTTGGGCGACGTGTAAGAAATGTAAACAGAGACTTAAGGCTGACACGGCAAAGAATGGGACTAGCTCCTTGAGTAACCATTTGAAGAGGTGTCTGAATCTGAAGACTATTCCTGGTCAGTCTACTCTTACTTTTGAACCTCAAAGGTTAGGAGAAAATGAAAAACTTGTTGCAATTAATTTTTCTCAGGAAGCATGTAGAAAAGCTTTGGTAGACTTTATTATAGTAGATGAGCAGCCTTTTAGAATGGTAGAAGGTGAAGGTTTTAAAGAACTTTGTAGGGTACTTGAGAGCAGATTCAAGGTACACTCTCGTGTCACTATAAGGCGAGATGTTATGGAACTGTATGCATATGAGAAGGAAAGATTGAGGAATTATTTTAAGGTCAATAAAGTGAGAGTTTGCCTCACCACCGACACATGGAGTTCACTTCAAAAGTTAGGATATATGGTTGTTACTGCACATTTCATAGATGCTGATTGGAAGTTACACAAGAAAATAATTAGTTTTATCCAAATTTTATGTCATAGTGGTGAGACTATTGGTAGGATGATAGCAGCATGCTTGTTGGATTGGGAGATTGACAATGTGTTTACTTTAACTCTAGATAATGTTTATGCCAACAATGTAGCCATTAAGTATCTTCAAGAGCGTGTGCTGAGAAAAAATTCAGACTTAGTCAAAGGTTTCTTGCAAGTTAGATGTGCAGCTCATGTCCTTGCCCTTGTTGTGAAGTATGGAATGTCGGAGTATGACATGGCAATTAAGAGAATTAGGGCAGTAGTCAAATATTGTATGAGTTCTCCTGCTAGATTGCATAAATTCATGGAGTGTGCCGCTTTTGAGAAGATCGAATGCAAGAAGGGTTTGGTATTAGATGTAGACACCCGTTGGAACTCAACATACAAAATGTTGGACGCAGCTGAGAAGTATGAAACAGCTTTTCAGAGGTTAGAATTTGATGACAAGGTATTCAAGAAAAGGTTTTGTTTTGATGAAAGTCGGATTCCTTCTATTTCTACTTCTATTGTTTCTCGTACTTCTATTGATAGTCAACTAGACTGGGATGTGTACGAAGAGCAAGCTGCAGAGACATGAAATAAACGCAAGCAAACAAGTTCTGATAAGGTGCCGCCACCACCACCCTTGCACGCGCCTTACCCAGCCGATTGGTCGTATGCCAGATCCTTTGCCAAGTTCTTGAAGGTATTTTTTGATTTTACTGTCAAGTTCTCTGCTTCTACTCATGTTACTGCACATGAATTCTTGTTTCATTTGAGTGTTATTCATCGAACATTGAACACATGGGTGAATCATAAAGATCCATTTCTTTCTAGCATGAGTCTTAAAATGCAATGCAAGTATAATGAATATTGGGGACATTATGAAAAGATGAATTGTCTTATGTTTATTGTTGTATTGTTGAATCCACAAGATAAGGAAAAGGGATTAGATTTTATGCTTAATCAGCTAGGTATTTCTGGTGGTTATTTGAGAACTGAACTGATAGAACTTGTAATGAGGGATTTTAAGGCTCTTTTCGAGGAGTACTGGGCTGTCCAATTAAGTGTTATTCATGCTGCAAATGTTTCAAGTAATACAGATAATGTTGGTGGGAGTAGTAGTGTCACTGATTTTCTTGAAGGTGATGAAGGAGAGTCTGCTCTAGCTGCTCTTATAGCAGAAAGAGCAAGAGATGATGAGGAAGGCAGTACTGTTGAAGGGAAATCAGAGTTGGAGGCTTATTTGAGAGAGAAACGAGAACCAAGAAAAGAGAAAGTTGTTTTTGATATTTTAGGTTGGTGGAAAACAAATTATACTAGGTATCCTACTTTGGCACTAATGGCAAGAGATATATTGGCTATACCTATATCTTCAGTGGCATCCGAATCTGCCTTTAGCACTGGAAGACGTATTCTCGATCCATATCGTAGTTATTTACTTCCCACTACAGTAGAGGCATTGATTTGTACTCAAAATTGGTTGAAGACGCCAATTGATCTTGATATGTCTACCTTGGACTCAGCAGAAGAAGTTAATTCAGGTATTATTTTCTTTATTTATTTATTTGTAGAGTTTTTGGATATTCACTATCTAACTAATTGCTCATGTGTACATTTGTTTGTAGAATTTTTGGACACTCTCTCTAAGTCCAAGTATATACATATAATAGAGGAGGATGAGGAATGAATTTTTGGGCAGCAGCAGCAGCAGCAGGAGGAGGCAGCAGCAGCATCAGCAGCATCAGCATCAGCAGGAGCAACAGGCAGCAGCAGCAGCAGACAGCAGCAGACAGCAGCACCAACAGCCAGCATCCATCAAAAATTGCTTAATTGTTTGGATGTTATTTGATTTGTTTGAATTGCTAGGATGTTATTTGTTTGAATTGCTTACTTGTTTGGATGGATTAATGAAGAATTAACTTTTTTTTGATTTTTTTTTGATTTTTTTTGATTTTTTTTTTGAATTTTAGGTTTCCAAACGGTTAACCGAAACCCGTCGGAAAAAAACCGAAACCGGGTGAAAACCAACTACAACCGAACCGACGGTAACGGAACGGTTATGGAAACCTTTTGGACAAAACCGACCTTGCCGGTTTCGGTTTTGGTTTGGCACAAAACCGAACCGAAACCGGCCATGTACAGCCCTGATCTTACTTATTTATATGCTCAACGGAACTCAGTGAGCTATTGATATAGCTAGGGACTAAGACGGTTGCATTAGGTTCTCACTTCCGGCAAAGCTCGGGTTCAAGAGAATAGCCGAGAAACAGGAAAGATGGGTCTGTTGAGATTGAAGCTATGGCCAGAAATAGAGATGGGTTTGGCTGTTGAGATTGGTTTGCTCATGGGTTTGATTGTGAACTGTGTCTGGGAAAGTTCTTGCCAGGCGAGAATTGATCGATGTTGGGTTAAATCGGTAAGAAGGTTGACGATGTTGGTGTAGGAACTGAAATTAGAAGAGAAGACGAAGAAATGGTGGTCACGGGTGGTTCCTGCCGTAAAAGTAGAAGACAACAATGAGGGTTTATTCTTGAGTTCTGAAATGGGTTAGAAGAGAAAGAATAATGGAAGACAAGCAAGAATAGCAAGGGTTTCATGGAAATAGGAGGAGAAGAACTTGGAGATGGGTTTTGCTGCGATTAGAAGCCAAGAAAGTGCAGAGAAGAATTAGACTTTTGAGTGGCTGTGTACAATGGGTCTTGGACAAAATTGAATGTGAAGAATGGGTTTATTGTTTCTTCCATGAACTGCTAGCGAGAGATTGAGTCTGATGGGTTTGTTTATAAATGATTATGTGTTTGAATGCTATAAAAGTGCTTCTGGATGTGCTAATGAATGGGTGTTGATGGAATTAAATGCAGGGAAGTAGAGAACGCTGATTGAACTCACCAATTGTATATGTTTCAATCACCAACAGTATGGCACACATGGTGCTTGATGAACTGTCCCAATGATTGCCGTGAAAGAGTTAAGGGTTCCTTGTCAATTCCGCAGAACTGACAGGCGTATTTGATGGTTTTGGGTCTGATTTGGGCTTCACTTAATGTTTCTGATTTTGGGCCAAGGATAGGTGGACTTGATTTAATTATGGAAACCTAGGCTTAGAGGTTTATTCTAAGAAGGATTCTACAAGGGAGAAAGCTATATAAAAGCAACTTCAATAAGAGAGAGAAATATCTAGGTTTTTACCTAGTTCTCTTTTCACCTCTTCTACTTCTTTTTGTAGGTTTGCACGAGGAATATTTCTCGACGTCTAGGGTTTACAATTTATTTATTTTTTTCTTCAATTGTGTAAACTCCTATTTATGAGTAGTTAATCTTATTATTGGTTAGGAATAGTTGGATATTATAATACATGATCCTTTGAATTAATACATTAGTTTTGTCTCAATATTATCGATTATGATTCACTATAAATATCTCATTGATTGATTGTTTGTTTAGTTAAGTTGCAAATTGATTGAACTCATATTCATATCTAAAGCTAATTTAGGGTTTATTATATGCAAAAGTGGTACTCCTTGAATATAAGTAGCATAATTGTGGTTATTGCTTGTAGTAATATATCATAGTAATCACAAATGGATCATGACCTTTGTTAAATTGAATTAGTGCACTTTTGACGTTTAATTGCATTGATTAGCCTAATTTCATGAATCTTAATGCTCCTCGGGAATTAAACTTGATTAGTGCTTTTACACATTAGGTGGTTCTTTTGGTAGAATTCATATTCACATCTTTTTAATGTGTTTTTTGATGACTTGAAGAAATTCGTGGGATATTTTTACGATCAAGGTGTTCTAGGGCTTTTGATAAAACGAGATTAAATATCAATTCTAATTATTAGTACAAGGACATGTTTTGCGAATGAAAACAAAATCTTGACCAATATTCTCAGTCTTTTTGATTCTTTTTTTTACAATTCTTAGCTTTCTTAATTAGTTTATTTTACTTTAGTTGAATATGAAAAATCCCCCCGTTTACATGAGATTTTAAAACCATATAACAACCAAGACCTCCTCGTGGGAATGATCATTTCTTAGCCTTGATTAATAATAAATCATAAGTAGTGAGAAATTAATAAATAATTTTGACGTGCAGACGACCACATCATAAATATATTGATTAATTTGTTGAACATACGACACGCATCAAATTTTGGCGCCGCTGCCGGGGAACGGTTTCTAATTGATTTGTTATTTATGTTAGCTTGTTTTAGTAGATATTTTCACGTTTTCTTTAGTGTTTTCATATTTTTAGGTTTTCGTGGTGTTAACAACTAGTTGAACATGTTATTCGCTCGTCAAAAGCGGGAGGTAAATTCTGAAAACAGGTTGTAAGTATCACTTTTGTTTTATTTCATTTTTATTTTAGGTAGTTTTAGTAGTTTTTACGTTTTTCTTGTGAGTTGTCATGTGTCCCTTTGGAAATAACATGTACGGTGCATAAGATCAATCATATAATAGCAGTAATCAATATGGTTTTCAATATTATTCTTATGACAACTACCAACCATACCAAGGGTATAATAAAAACCAATCTTTTGGATATGATCAATCCCCAACGGAACCTTATGATTATTCTCACACATGCCAACAACCTTATAGTGGGTATGTAAGTGAACAATCACGAGGATGGGAGGATAATTATACTTCTAATAAGTTGTTTTCTAGTAATATATAAATGTCAAAGAGTTTGGAACTAAAAACTTATGATAACGTATCCAGACCCATTCATATTGCTCATATTTTTTAGCGTTCGCCCATTCAAAGGGAAGAGATGTAGTCTAGAGACTCTATTGTGAGTAATGATAGAAAATATGTTAACATCAGAAAACTCTCTAATCAACACGATCAACTTGAAGAAGATGGAGCATCAGAGGAAACTCTTTAGGATATTAATAGGGTCATACAGATGGAATTCCAACGTCGTTGGGATAATAAAGATTATGAGGTTGACAAAAATTCTGATGAAAATTACGAAAATGAGTAATATTTCGATATCCCTTGTAACAATGATGAAGTTATTCCAACTCCTGATCATAATAACGATCATTCACCTATTCAAAAGGAGGATATTTGGTATAACCTATCTATTGTTATAAATGGTGTAACGTACTCAAATGAAGATGTTAGGATCTTCACCGAGGAAAATATTCTTGAAGAGGACCATGTTTTTACTGACGAGAGTGTTGACGAGACGGTGATTGAGAATGCGACCAAATAGATTGATTTCTTGGAAGACCCAATTAACCTTTCTGAATATTATAATGATACTGAGATTTCGGTTGAAGCAGAATCTGACGAAGAATGGTTGTTAAAGAGTTTGATAGAGGACCACAGTATACATGAGGTAAATAATTCATTGGATTTCTTTAAGAATAATGAAGATATCGTAATACAAGAGATCGTGAAAGGTTTGTCCAATCCTTTGTATAATTCTATATTTTTTGATCCTCTTTCCCTAATCGAAATAGTTCCCCACGAAGTTGTTAACCCGATTTTTAAAAATCTACCTCACTTAGGGTCTACAAAAGTCTTAAGAATTGTTTTTCTTCTAACTATCCACCGCTAGATGTGTTTGATTCTATCATTGTGCAGGTTCACCGAGAGAAAACCGTAAAAGTTTTCGTATTCTATGTTCTTTATACACTTCCAATTGTAGAAAATACTAAGTGTGGGGGAAACTTCCGTTAAATAACAATTTCATTATTTATATCTTATGCTAATCATTTTGTGAAGTTGTTATTAGAACTGCAGATTGTTATCTGGATGGGTCCCCAAATTTTCAAATTGTTGGTGTACGAGCGATAACAAGACGGTCAGGATGAGGACGTTAAACTAACCGTTGAATGGGAGGAAACCCATTGGTTTTGTATTTCTGTCCTTATCTCTTATCTTTTTCTTAGTTTCCATATTATTATTTGATTGCTCATCTTTATTTTGCATTAGATGAGTTGATTTACATTGAGGACATTGTAAAGTTTAAGTGTGGGGGAGTATTTAGCATATAGAGTTTTTCAGTCTTTACTTAGAGTTTTCACTTTTGTAGGTAAAGTTCTAAAATTTTTGTACATATTTGCATGAAAAACTCAAACTTTTAGATATTTTAGACTTACTTAGTATACTTCTAGCTAAGTTTAGATATAAAGTTCTTACCAAAATAATTGAACTTAGAAGTATTGGTGAATTAAATTCGGGTTTTTTAGTTGTTGAAGGCAATAGCTGACAAAAAGGGACTTAAACAGCTGCAAAAATGAATTTAATATTAGATTTGATGATCAATTATTAGTGGAGACTACCTATTACATCAAGCGAGGCACCCGACCTTCAATTCTTTTACCTGTTTAAAAATTATCCTTTATAGTGTGTCATCTTACGCTAATCCCGGGTAGAATGATGAGCTACTCAACCTCGCACCCCCTTTAACACTACCTTTTGATCTCTTAAGTGCTAATTCTATTAATCATGATGGTGTCATCTGAATTGCTAACTCTATCTTGTAGTCTTGTTTGAAGTTGGCATCATTATCTCTCTCTCGATAAAGCAGCAGTAGAAACACTATTATCATCAACAAGCGGAGCATCAAAATCACAAGGAAAGTTGACGACGTTCAAGGTTTACAAGCGATGGTACAAAAAAGAGTAAAATTCTATATTCAAGTGAAGCAACAAGAAAAAGAACAAATTTATATATACATGTTGAAGACTTATGTACAAGAATGAAAAAAATCAAAAGATGAGAGTTAGTTTATGATATCGAGAAAATACAACTTGTGAAGAATCAAGTGGTAAAGTCCTTTTCCCACGGCCATATTAGTTTCATTTGTTAGTTTGTGCTTCAATTTAGCATATAACAAATAAAAAGTAAAAAAAGTAAAAAAAAATATTAAAATTTATATTGCTCTAGAGTTTATTTGTTTTTGTTTTCATTCAATAAGGCCGCGGGGAAGAATAAATATATGAATAAGTTTCAAGCAACAAGGAATTACGGAAAAGAGCTATAATTATCCAAGTTCTACGAAGTTCAAGAGTTCAGCATCAACAGTTGGAGACCGAAGACGTTTTTATTTGCTGTGAGAGTGGTGTTGATTATAGACCGGGTGAGAAGGTAAGAAAGTATTCCCATCCTTATATAATGGTTGATTTTATTTCTTAGAGGTCACTAGGAAGAAAGAAAAAATAGGGTTTTTTTCGTCCCACGTTTCTATTGGATAATTTTCATATAATTCGGAAGGTTTTCTTGCCTTCCCACCATTCGACGTGTGCAATAATTCCATTTTCACCTGCACACACAAGAACCATAAACTGCGTCTTTTGAGTGCAATTTTATAAAACCATATTGGTGAGTCAGAAGTCGAGACAAAATGCTTATTCGATAGTTCTCGAGGCTGGATTTTTTCATATGGTGGTTTTCTTCTAACTCAAGAGTTAATCATGAGAATAATGTTCTTTTGCATTTCTAATTTTTTATTATTAGTGTTCAGAAACTTTATTTCCTCATAGCTATTTGAATGCTTGTCACTTTGAAGTTGGAGTAGGTTTTATGGGTATACCTCTTGTAAGCCCTCACGAGACTATAATTCGTCCACTAGGGATACCTAGGGATTTAAAGGCTTGTTACACATGCTAAGTGTAACCGTGTCCTTGACGAAAGGGACTTGTTGTATTCAGTTAGGATAGTCTAGGTAGTAGTTTGCTCGAGGACTAACAAAAGCTAAGTGTGGGGGAATTTGATTAGTGCATAATTCACCTGATTTTAGTGTCAAATCCATACTAATATTTGTTATAATTCTTGCATATTACTTGTTATTACTCTTGTTTTCTATCTTATGTATTATATTAGGTGAATCATCCAAAAAGGAGTTACAAAGTGCTAAAATGAGCAAAGAATTGAAGTCTACTAGTGAAGAAGGGACAAATACCGAGTTCAACTTGTTCAAATCCAGAATTTTTTATCATCATCTTGACGAGAATTGAAAGATGAATCCAACGTAAAAAGACTAAGGTTATTCCGAGTTTGTTGATAGACACATTTTAGTGTCTAAATTGCACCTTAATTTCTAGTGAGTTAGTATTCGATTTTGTGTCTATTACGTGTTTTTATGCTTTTGTAGGTACATTAGAAGAATAAAGATTTGTGGAAAAATTGGCTCAAAAAGTGTTCAAGGCACCCGGGAAAATGGATCAAGGCACCCACACTTTGGATTGGGGCACCCTTGGATCGGGCTGAGCTGGATCGGGTCAACCCAGCGGGTCAACCAGGCGAGTCAACCGGGCCGAGTCACCGAATTGACTCATCGGGGTTCAACTGTTTGAACTGGTCGTGATAATCTTAAGTGATTCGCAAGATATTTTGCTTCTAGATTGTTCCAACATTGATAGTCATCTCACGCAAGTCTTAAACAGCAAAAAAATCCCGTGAAATCAGCTCGGAAATCATGTATTTGGCCGGAATTGTGTTTCGATTCGGATTGAGATTTGTGGGTTGTTTTAGAGAGTTCTATTAGGTTTAGAACTCTCGCTAGGGTTTCTACTACCTATATAAACCAAGAGAAGCCAATAAAATCGACAACAAAACCTTAGAGAAGAAAATAGAAAATTCTGGTGAAGCTCCGTTAAAGTCCAGTCAACTGCTACTGCACCGGCCGGCTGTTCTTCACCCATCACTGCCGGAGAAGAAGACTCAGCAACACTTACAACTGTTGCTGATTTGAAATTTCCTGTTGTCTATTGCTTCAAACACTGTGTTGCTTAAAACTCTCCTGTAACAGCTGAACCATCTCCTGTAACACATATAAGCGTATCACATCAGCTGTTACAGCGTTATTCACCTTTGTAATTGATATTTTGAGCAATGAAATCAACTTTTGAGCAAGTTTTCTTCACCATGAGCTAAGTCTATTTACTGGGATGATGGATAAGGTAATTTTCTCAATTTTATGTGATTTAATTATTTTCTAATAATTATTTATAATTCTTTTATTATTAGAATTGCATAGTTTTAAATAGTAAAAACGGTTTTCTTTCAACAGTTGTGCTTTTGCTTGATGGATTATGCTTGGTTAATTAATTTTGATAGTCCATGCTTGTGATTTACCTATGTTTGTTAGCATAACAAAACCAATTTTGGCAATTACTTGTGCTTCAATTAATTTAAAAAGAATTATCTTATTAATCACATAGGTTGTTAGAATTACCTGGTTCCTGATTCCTGGTACTTTTAAAATTATTCAAAAATCATATTTAGGTTATTTAGTCTTTTTCTTACTCCTGGAATTTTCTAGAATTAATTAAAATCATTATTTTCTAAAATCATTACCATTACAAGTTCGAGAATCGAACCACTTTATTTACCACTTCTAAAATTACATCATTTGTATGAGGAGGTTATGAGAAAACAAGCCGAAAAGAAATAAACACACATCAAAATATATTCGGTAGATAATGAGGACCCGAGACTAACGATTGTGGGCGGTTTTGGGTCAGAAAACTCTGTATACTTTGCAAAAATGATCGGAAGAAAGAGGATGGATGAGTCTACTGATTATGACTCGACGTAGGCCATTTTTAAGACACGTTTGGACTTTTAAATCAAGGAAACGTGGTCTCGGAAGGATTCTAAACCCTAGAAGGAGAGGATAATTGAGGGACACGCATTGAAATCTATAAAAGAAGACATCTAAGGCTCGAACAAAATATATCATAAATCTTTGAAGTGATCTCATAGACTCGACCTCTCATATCATAACTTCTACATCTTAAACCTTTTCCTTTTTAACGGGAAACCATTCTTTTTTATATTATGAGTAGCTAAACCTTTTGTTGATTAAGGATGAATTCAATGTTTTAAGAATGAAGATTTATTAGTAATGCAAGTTTATTTGGAGTTTTAATTATTATCATTTGTTTTCACCACATCAAGTGTTTATGATTGATTTCTAGATTGTTCAAGTGTACAATTGGATTAATCTATTGATCAGGTTAATGCTAGTATTAAATTATAAGATAAGTCCATCAACTCGTACACAAGTACAAATCATGAGACCTTGCAGAAGGATTCTGTGGGGCAATTGCGAGTGAAGACAACACCAACAAGTGGACCTTGATATAAGAGTTTAACTATTAGGATCAACCTAAATTCACAAAGCTTAAAGCATTCGATTGGATTACACCTTGAGTGATATACTACTTGGTGGTTCAAACGAATAAAATGAGTTTGAGGAATAACACTTATCTAGCTACTATTCTACGGTTGGTGATGAATGATTCCAACGAAAGATAGATAAGTATACTACTTGAGTTAACGTTTGGTAACAATGAAGTCCTCCTAAATCATTCTTTTTTTATTATTATATTTTTATTGTTATCTTTAGTTAATTAATCCAATCCCCCCTTAGTTATTTACTGTTATTAATTCTTAGTTGCTAATCTAAATAACTTATCAATTACACAGTTCTCCGTGGAAACGATCCTTACTACCGCTATATTACTAGTTAAGTAGTGGGAAATATATTGATTAATTTTTTGCACTTACGACACGCATCACCATATTTGGATATGCCACCACCAGCACCTCTCCCTCTTTCTTCTATCCTCTACAACCACCAACATCACCTAAGATCCGCCACCAACTTCACCTCCATCCTCCTTCTATCCCCTATAATCACTACCATCACCTCCAGATTTGTTCCCAACATTATCTCCGCCTCATCCTTCTATCCTCTACAACCACCACCAACAACTTTTTATGATGTATATATCATTAACAGAAAATGATAATACATCATCATCGTCAAAATCAACGTCGTGTTGGTAAAATGACAGGTTTTGTTGAAACCATATTTAGTTTCAATTTTTTTTGACAAAACTAAACGACGTTGAAATCGATGTTTTTGTTTGTCAAATAAAAAGTAAATTTGGTTGCAACTATTTTTTGCGTATCATGAAACCAAAGTTTTGACGGTGAAACAGTAAGTTTACATTGTAACCACATTTGGTTTCAACTGATTTTGCCTAGTTTTTATCGTTGAAAACCAATGTTGTTGGCGATTAAGTAATGTTATAACTAGCACTACACCATATGGCCTTATTTGAGACATATTGTTTTTTGGATTTAAGACACATATAAATGTCTCTACTGCTTCCACACATATAAGTGTCTCGAATCGCGAATATGAGTTACTTTAATTATGATTTTTCTAGATTAATTAAACTACATTTAGAAGTTTCTTAAATTATGACACTTGTAAATTTATAATTTTACAAGACCTTTTAGTAACTTCAATTATAAGTCTTTATATATCTAATTTATAATTTATTATTTCATTTTAATTTCAATTTTATTTCCCCCCAAAACTCCAAAGTTTCCCCCCAAAACTCCAAAGTTGGACTGCTTCATTGCACTTAATTGGCAAAGTAAAACATATTGTTTTATTGCTTTGTGTTGGTACAATTCTGACCATTTTTGAAATCGAAGTGTCTCCCCTAGTTTCTTGAAACTATACTAGAGTTGGGTATTAAATTCACCAAATAACTGGTAATATTTTCGGATGATGTAGTTACCTTTCACTTTCTAAGCACATATAGAACCAGTATTTCTCACATGACCTAATTAGGAAACATATATGTTATCAGTTTTATAACTTGGTCTTCTTGTGATATCTCATCAGTTTTTTATTCTTTTTCACAGGATATCTTGTGGTTTCATGAAGGCCATCTATGTTGATGTATGCTCGACTAAGCCTCCCAAAGATGGCTTTCGGCCATGGATTCCTAACCAGAGTTGTTGAAAAATTATTACAGCGGTAAAGCTTTACGTTAAACTGATTTAGCAATCTGACAAAGTAATATTTTATACATCTCTGCCAGGTTGAACTAAAAACCATGTTTTCTTCTTTGATAAAAACTCATAAAGCATTCATCAAAGACTAGTGACTTTCAATTTTCAGGGTAGTTGTTTGCTCAACATATCAAAATGCATATGTAACCAACTGTTGTAAGTTAATTGCAGTTCTCTTATAAAATTGTGTAGAAAACTTGTGATTGCTTTATAACTAGTTATATAGAAGTGGTTCATGTTTTGTTTGCTGATTTTGTCCTGATTCTTTGGTATATAAACTTCGAGAGATGTTCCATTTAATCAGGTTGCGTTATAAGGAAATCAAGAAGAAATAGTTGGATAAGAAAAGCATAACATGATATTGATTGAACAAGTTGTAGGTAATTCCTTTCTTAATTCTTATAGAAAATATAACTACTGCCTATTCATGATGTAGTCCTTTTAGGGTATTACCATGTTTATGAGTATCAAATTTGTAAATACTCAACTTTAATCTCAAATCGTGGAGACAGACTAATGATTATAAGAAGTTAGATGTTCTTTTGTTATAATTTTCAGTCAAGTGTCCTACATGTCTAATTATGATTGTGAGATTGATTATGATTGTATAAATCGATTCATATGTGAGGCTGCAATTAGTTGAATTGTGCTTTCATATTTCATATTTGATTGTGAATGGAATGGCATGTGCATGAAATTTTGATTTTGGGAATTCCAAATTGAAAAATTAGGTTTTTTAAGAGCCTGCTTAATTTTAAGACGTGTATAAGCATGGTTAAAAAAATCTATACGTGGTGATAATATTGATACGGATTTATAAATGTTGCAGATAATTTAAACGACATATGGTAGGCGTCTCTGAATTATTTTATGCGTCACTTTAATTAGCTAATAAAATAATATTTACACTTACAAAGTGCCGCTAAATAATTTAAGAGACGCTTATTAAGTGTCGCTTAAATTAATAAGAGACACTTCCAAGTGTCGCTTTATACGTCTTAAAGATTCCAGACGCACGATTTGAGACACCTATATGTTTCTCTTAAATTCATAACAACGGATATAAATTCTCAAAATCGTTGATTTGGTGTAGTGTAGGTTTAGTTTCAACTTTTGAAAAAATTAAAACGATGTTGAAACCAAAGTTTTTTTTGGTGAAAATAGTAAATTTATGTTGAAACCAAATTTGGTTTCAACTTATTTTTGCCTAGTTTTTATCGTTAAAACCAATGTAAGTGGTATGGTAAGTTTTTGGAGGTGGTGTTTGCTGGTTGTTAATAGCGATGGTAGTCCTGGTTGGTGGTGGTGTTGGTTGGATTGTGCTGGTATAGGTATTGGCGATGGTAGTAGATGTAGTGTTAGTTGATGGTTTGTGGTGGAAAATGGTGGTTGTGGTGTTGATGGTGATAGTGGTGCTGGTATTGGTGGTGGCGATGATGGTTTTGGTGGTGCTGGGTGGTGGTGTTACTGTTTGGTAGTAGTGGGGTGGTGGCGGTGGTATTGGTTGCTGGTGGTGCTGGTTGGTGATGGCGGTGCTCATTGGATGTAGTGTTGGTTGCTGGTTGGTGGTGGTGTTGCTAGATGATGGTGGTAGGTGGTGTTGCAAGTTGGTGCTGGTAGTATTGGTGGTGAGAAGATAATTTAGATTGGGGGTGGGGTCATTTTTTGTTCTTGTTTGGGATGAATTAGAAAAAAAGGTATTTTTAGATAATTTGTGTCCCGCATTTGTGCTAAGTAAGGGCTTGTGGAGTTATAACCCATTCATTCATTCCAAAATGTACTTTTGTAATTTTCCCAATGCTTTGTGTCCCGCATTTGTGCGTCGGTTGACACAAGATTTCCTCCATGCAACTATGCTAGCCGTGAGACGCGTAACCTAGCAAAATGAGCTCGAACTTCTGAAAGAAATTTTCTATTCCCCCGCTTCAAAATGATAGGTAAGGTTACTATATTAGGGTATGTCAAAAAGATAGACTTGTTTCCATAAATGGAAAATCAAATGTTTTAAGTTACTTTTTTGTCCACATGGGACCACTCTTCTCTCCTTTTTATTTCTCTTGCAATGAAAGGGGACCACTTCTCTCTCAAGGACAAATAAAAAAACAACAATAAAAAATAGCTCTAATGATTTATTTTCTTAACTTTTGTGTCAGACCTAACTTTCCTATTTTAAATGGAGGGAGTATTTAATATGGAAAGGAAAATATATAGTTGATTAAGCCACGATCTAAGAATCAATTAGTAGAGGAGTGGTTAGATTACATCCTAATCAGTAAGTTGTGTTATATGAATACATGAAGAGCCAATTGTGTATTAGGCCTTCCTGAAAACAAGTGGGGTAATAATAGATTTCATCCCTTTTAGCACACCATAAACCCCATGGGCATTTCTTGCTAGGTTTATCTCCATACATAGCAAAGTGTACCATGTGTTTATCCAAATTCACATGGCAAATAACTTTGTCCCATGGATGAGGTACGAATTTCCAGTTGAGTTCTTGCTCTGGCTGTAGAATCTTCTCACCAGATCGGTAGTACTTGAAAAACAATGAGCAGATAATGGAGTTCCTTGATCTAAATGATTTTGGAATTGTATTGTTTGTTTGAATGGAAAAAGCTTCCCAGCTGACGATATGCTGATCAATGACATTAATATCATAAATCCTGTTACCACTTGAACACAACAGTTGCCCATGATCCTATGTTTTTCCCCCTGTCTTGGCGGGTAAACTTCCAGGATTCCACCACCATATTTGGACGTCGCATATATGATGTTTGTAAAGGTTGTCGTGGTGGGAGTCGTGGGAAGAAATGAAGAAAAATATTCCTGATCGGAAAAGAAATGGAAGATTTGATCCAACAAGATAGTGACTTACTAATTGATATTTATAATCATCTAATGATTGAATGCTCATAGCTTTTAAAAGCAATACAAACTAACTGTAATAAGTGTCATCTTCAGCTAAGATCGACAAATATATCGTTAAAATAGAAAATAATCTTCTAACAATGTTTCTCATTATTAGCCAAATTTGGTGCGTAATCTGATCAAAAGAACCTTATTTAAGGTTTGTTGAAAAATTAGGTTGTTTCCAGGTTTTAATATTTCTTTTATTTAGTATAACAAACAAACAAACAAGTAATTCCTAAGCTTGTTGTCCTAAAAACATATTCAAGATTCACAGCCAGAAGCGTGGCTAAAAGCAGTGATTCTCTAATGGTTATGATATTTGTTCCCAACCATTGGGCGCTTCTATTATAAACCATCAGATCTTTTTAGTTGTTAAAGTCCAATGGCTCTAATCTTCTGCACCAAACCATTATGCGTTTCCTTGATTTAACCTTGAATCACGATAGCTTTTGGACCTTGAATCAAGCTGACGACTCGCATGTTGAATCTTGAACTATAAAGGATGATAAGAGAAAACCTAAAGCTGTAGCAGATTTCAGACTAATAAATCTATACAACACCTCCTACAAAATCATATCTAATTTGATAGCTAATAGGCTTAAACATATACTCAACAAGACAATTTCTCCATACCAAGTTACTTTTGTCCAATCTAGACTATGAGAGATAAGATTGTCATAGCCCATGAGTTAGTTGATACAATGAAGAAACACAAGTCTAAATAAGGCCTTATGGCTATTAAATTAGATATGAGTAAATCATTTGATAGGATAGAATTGACCTTTCTCCTTGAATTCCTTAAATCTTTGAGGTTTACTTCTGACTGGTGTCAATTGATTAGTCCATGTGTGACCACTGTTTATACTTATGTGCTTTTAAATGGTGCTCCTAGTAACCAGTTTTGTCCTTTTAAAGGCTTGAGGCAAAAGGATCCCTTGTTTCCATACCTATTTATCTTAAGTATGGATGTTTTTCTAGAGCCCTGATTCATGCTGAGAATAATAACTTGATTAAAGGTGTTAAAGTGTCTAATCCAATGCAGCTATTACTCATTTATTTTTTTTGCAGACAAATGCTTGATTTTTAATAAGGCTAATTCTGAAGAGGTAAGACATCTCAAGTCTATTATAAAGCAGTTTAATATAATATCTGGTCAAGACATAGATTATGATAAATCTGGACTTGCTTTTAGTCATAAAATGACAGCAACACCAAAAATAACTATCATTAATATTCTCAATATCAAGAGAATTGGTTTAAAGCATAAGTATTAGGTGTAATTTTACTGCTTTAGAAAAACAAAACTGAGTTCTTTTTTGGAATGTTAGAGAAGTTTAATAGGAAATAGCTACTCAGACTAAGCACGTAAATCATCCTACTATAACAACTTTGAACCATCCTTTGTTAAGATCACTAGCCACCCACCAAATTTTAATCTTTCCCATGCCCAAAAAGTTGACTGATAAAATGGATTCTGCCCAAAGAATGTTCTGGTGTAATAATGCTAGTAGCACTAGACTTCATACATGAAAAACTGGAATTGTATTACTAGTCCTAAATATAAGGGAGGTCGTAACTAAGCTTTCTTGGAGAATGATGCAGAATCCAAATGCTTTTCGGGTTTAAATTATTAAACAAAATACTTTCTAGACGGGATCCTATTTTGAATATATGAGTGCTAATCAGTCTTGGATGTGGAGAGGAATTGTAAAGGAATTGACATTACCAAAAGGAACTAATGTTGGTACATAACTAATAGTAATGATATTCAGATCTATATGGACATATGGGTGCCTACAATTGGTAAACATCTTTTTGCTTCTAATTATATGAAATATGTCTCTTAGCTGATTAATAGTGATACTAACAGTTGGAATTTGAATGTATTTAATGTTTTACTTCCTAGTGATATTGTTGAACAGATTGGTAGAATTTATCATTTCATTAACCAAATTTATTATTTAGCAACTGAAATAAGATGATGCAAAATGTGAATGTAACACCTGTTAGCCATTACAAAAGGGGTGAAACAAATTTTAGCAACGAGCATGTTACCGTTACTAATCCAACGTTAATAACTGCAATCTAGCAACGTTACTAATTCAACAATTTTAGTAACTGCAATCTAGCCGTTACTAATTTTCAATTAATAACAGACTATAAACCGTTACTAAATTTTTACTGGTGTTGCAACAATACACTAGTCCAGAAGGGTTATCAATAACGTTTTTAAATGATAGATTAATAACGTGGATAAGGTTTTACAAACAAATTCCGTCATACATAAAAACAGTGGGACCTATCATTTAACGCAAAAAAACCACCATTCTCAAACTGATAATTTACTAGGTTTGTGATTTAACGATAAACCATTAAATCACGGAATAAATCCGACAAATATTTTTAGTTAAATGGCTAGCCATATATAATGCTACGTTTATATAAGTCCACAATTGTTAGCCATCGTACTTGCTTTAATCGATCTTTATTGATTTTCTTTACTGTCAGGTCATAAATCTGGTTGAAGAAATTCTTCGAGATACCAATAAAAAAGAAGAAAAACCTGATCTTTATTCTTATCCGCCTCCGGCTTCTTTATTCAGAGGTGAAAAAGAAAACCAACCCTTTATTTTTCTCCCAATTAGAACTCTACAGATCTAACACACCCTCTACTAAAACCTATTCGCAGAAGAATAGGATGAGTGATGAGGCTGAATCTTCAGACCCGTAAGAGATCTCTTCATACATAATTTGATTTTGTTTCAGTTGATTTTGGTTGTTGGGATTTTAATACACTTATTTTTTGTTTTTGATTTGTTATTAGCATAAATGGAGAACGACTTTGAAACATAAGAAAGCTGCAAATCGACTCATCCGATGAGGTGATTAACGATGATTACTCTGTTATATGTATGAAAACCCTATGACCATGGAAAAGTTGCAGCTTTTCCGTGGTGAAACCATCCCTGTTAAGGTAATATTTTTTTTCGGTATCAGGGTTTGATATAGGAATTAGGGTTTTGATAGACTGATGAAGTTTTTTTTGTTAGAGTTTAGGATTTAGGAATTATGTAGCAACGGTTTATGTATATAGGGTTTCTTTGGGATGTTTACTTTTATGTTTGTAGTTCTTTAATTGTTTCTGTCCAGGTAAGTTCTTTACTCGGTATAATGTTGTGCGGCAATTTTGATTCCATGCCGTTGGAGTGAGCTGTGGTTAGATGTATTAAGGATCAAGTGTATTCAATCTTTATAACATCTGGTGTTCAAAATGATTTAGGTCTTCAATTTGAGAGCTGTGAAGTTGGTATGTTGTCTAATTTAGTTGACAAATGCATACTGTTTGGTGGCGTACTGTGTTAGAGGTATCTTTTGGTGTTCCATGGCAATGGAGCGGAACTGTTAGATGTTTCTCTTTTCTATGTCAAAGAATTATTTGTTTCTTCAATTTGTTTAATTAAATAGCTTATTTTTCGTTCTCCAGGCTTGTACAAGTGGTAGGAGTTTATCAATTTGCAATCTTCCTGCCTCTGAGTGCATTTCGAGGATTGAAACTTGCTCTCCTACGCAAGACTCGGTGTCTGATGACAATCTAATGTGAGATGCAACAGGGGATTTGATACAAATTTGATTTGTGAATGAGACTACTAGCTTTGGTGAGCATTTTATATAAGGCCCTGGATCAGGAATTTCAGAGACTAATTATTATTATCTAGGTAAGGCACACACATACATTGATCAATCATTTTCTAGGAAGTCTCTGTTTGGGCACTTTCTATGAATGGGTAATTGTATTATGCACATCCAGAGCAAATTTGTCGAAAATTATAGAGCTAGCTAGAACACTGGAACCAAATGGTTCTTTGATATGCATCTATTATGGTTTCTTTGTTTATTAAGTTTAATGCAGAATCTGACTTTCAGTATGGTTATGTGAGTCTGATTGATTGACTTTCACTAAGCAGATGCTATTAAGGTGTAGTTGGTTAAAGTCTTACACTCATAACCACTCATTTTGTCAGCGAAATATGGGGTAATCTAGAGTCTTTGTTCTAATTGGTAATAGGTTTGATATAAGTGATGTCTATCCGTTGAGCTTCCGCCAGCTATATGTATGCCTGTTAAATTTTCATTTTGCGTATTCATAGGCAATTATAAATCTTGTGAGCTTTAACTTGTTGAACCTTTTTGACATATCCAATTCTAATTACCTTCTCAAGCATCAATACCATCTTATGAAGTATCCAGCACCACCTAAGGTACCATTGGCTCCAATGCAGAATGGGGTGCGTCATATGCCTAGTAATTAAGTTCTCTTCTCAAACTTCAATTACGTCTCTGGTATACAGATATTTAATCATCAGTTCATATGTAGCAATTTGGTAGTGCCTTATATACCAGTACCAGTCTTATCAATATGCCAACCCATACGTAGTTCAGTTAATGACTTACCAGTGTAGTTAATGAGTGATAGACATATTTTTGTGTCAAATTTGTTCTTAATTTTATATATTGTTGGTACTTAATTTTATGCTTATTATGGTATTTTATGTGTTTGTAGGTATTTTTGGGAAATAAGCTTGTGGAAAAAATGGTTCGAAAAGTGATAAAGACACCCATCATTTGGATTAGGGGCACCCCTCTCTTTTGGTTCAAATCTAAAATTGGCGGGAAGATATTCTCTAATGCATGAAAGTTATCTGATTTACTTGGATCCTATTTTTGTGGGATTTAAAAGGCCGTTCGAGTTAACAACAACAAGAAGCAATCAAAAGAAGTTAAAATACGTCAATTTGAGCCTTTCTTGCCGGGAAAATGGCTGGAAAATTCGAGTTGTACCGGAAAAAAGAGTTTTCCCTGATTTTGGATTAACACAAGTTTGAGGCTGTTTTGGAGAGATTTTAGGTCCTTATCTATTCAGGATGATGTGTTAGGGTTCCCTGATCCTATAAATAGAAAGAGATAGAAGAAGAAAAGCATTCAAAGCTTGGGAGAAAAATTCAGATTTTTTTTTATTTGCTGCTGGTGAAGGAGACAAAGAACATAAATAATGCTGACAGCGGTACTTAACGGAATGGATAATGGTTGTCTCATATCTGAATCTGTTAATTTTTACTGGATATCCGTATCCGTTAAGACTATTGGATATCAGATAATCCGATAATTATTCGAAAACTTTATTAGGAAAGAAAAGACATCTAATTTGGTTGTGTGTGTTTAATCGCTTCTTCTTTTCGTGATTCCGAAATTATAACACCAAATTAATTTTGATGAATTTGCTATTCCTTTATTTCTTTTCGAACAAATGAACACATGTAAAAAATTTAGGTAAATTTAGCTTATAATAGTAGTTTTATATACATATATTGATGATATCGGATAACGGATAATTATCCTATAGGATAGTAGTGTTCTTGTATCCGATAAAGAGAAATTATCTGATAAGCTATCTGTATTCGTATCTAATATTCGCTTAGGCCTAAACATAAGGCAGCTGAGAAGGGTCGATGATACCATGGCTTATTCTTTTAAGTTAAACTGCAAGTTTAGTCTGTCGTTGATTTGAAGTGCTCCTTTTCCATTTAGCAACACATAAATCACAATTTGCAATACCTATAATTGTATCAAATTTTTTTGTGTTATTTTTATTTTTTCTTTGTAAACACTTTTTGAGCTATGAACAATTATTTTGGGAGTGTTTTCAACATGAGGAGCTAAACCCTATTGCTGAGGCGACGGAGGAAGCCATTTTTCCAACAATTCTTTTGTGATTATTTGCATTGGATTAAAATCGATTATATGATTTTTATTAACTAGTTGCGGTTTCGTTGGATGGTTCATGCTTAATCTAAGGCTCTTGATGTTCCATGCTTGTGATTTACAATTATTATTTTGAAAATCTACTTATTGGCAATATTTTAGAATGAAATTAAATGTGTGAGTTGCATGATTATTGATATTAATTAAATCGCTTCAAAATTTGTAAACGGTGGAATCCTTTGCCTCAGTTTTCTCTATATTCTTGAATCAACTTTTAATTGAGTTTTCTATTTTAGTAATTAATTTAAATTTTCACAAGTCCCAATGAACGAACAATTTTTACCACTTTTCTGAAACGACTAAGTTTTTGACGCCGCTGCCGGGGACTTCTTTTTAGGTTAAAGTTTTAGATTTTTTCTGTTCTTAGGTTTAGTTTTAATTTTTAGATTTTTATTTCTTTTGTTCTATTTTACGTTTTTGGGTATTTATCTTTTTGCTACAGGTTTTGGATCAAAAAGAAAGTTAGCCAAAGATTTTGATGATTAATTGAAGACTTGAAGTCAAAGACAAAGTAAAAAGAACGAAAAAGAAAGACAAAGATTTTATTTTGTCTTAATTTTTAGGTTTATGTTTATTTTTATTTTAGAAAATTGTATTAAGAAATCTTTTATTACTTTTATAATTTTTCTTTTATTTTTTAGACTTTCTTATGGACTTTGGGACATTTTTGGACATATTTATTATTCTAAACCCTACGGAAGTATAGTATTAAATATAAACTGCACAGGGAAGGACGACAAGTACGATATTGTCTCAGCCCCTTGAGTTCGTACACTGACACATGAGTCAGTGGCCCTAGTCGATTTCAACTGATTCATCGCTCGTCTGGAACGAGAGGTAAAACTCGATCAACCCACGAATCTCATGTTAGTGTGTTTACTGTATTCCTTCGTTTGCATATATGCTGAGGACTAAATTTTAATTTCTAGTAAAGGGAAAGAGCTTGCCATATAAGATAAGGGTTCGGATTTCATCATTGTATCCTTCTTGCCCGCTTTAGGAACACGTTACCAAACGCGAACCTAAACCTAAAATTGACTAGAAAGAGACCGATAGGGTAACGAGCTTATTGGAAAACCTATCGAAAGGATTGTATCGATTATTTTGTTAGCTCAACTCAAGGATCAGGAAGGTTAATTTAAGTTGGTTCGTGCCACCTTGTAACCCAAGAAAACGTTTTCCAAAGAGGTAGGCTTATCCAAGCTCCTTAGAACTTATCTTGCCTCTCTCGGTTAACTTACTTTATCCGGATCGGTCCAAAAGGTTTGCTAAAACTGTAACTAGTTGCCTTTTGGAAGAATAGAAGCTATCTAAAAACAATCTAAGTAGAGCCATCATGCTTTTTTTTTGCTTGATTCAATAAGATTGATTTGGTTGAGTCATCCTTGCTTGTGTTTGTTTAGAATTCCCTTCCAATTAGGATTTTTTTTTAGTATTTTTAGTGTATGCCAAGACCGCTCGATACCATCACTGAGCGAGCTTGGAAAAGAGACACTCTAGTCGTTTGATTAGCGAACATAGTCGTTCTGTTTTTGAAAACGAGGATCTCGAAGACTCTTATATAGAGAGCCTTGTTTTCGGAAAGTTTAATTTTGAAAACTTGACATTGAGTGGAGAATTCACTCCTAGTCCTGTGCCAGAAATGGAAACCTTAAAAGCTTTGTTGAATCCCACTAGAACTACTCGTCTATCATGTATCAAGTTAGCTACAACTGAAGCAAACTATAAGTTCAAACCTGGGACCATACAGATGCTCTCAATCTTCATAGGAAAAAAAATATGAAAACCCCTACTTCCACATTAGGGAATTTGAGGAAATCTGTAGTACACTTAGAATTCACAACCTTACTGATGAATCTTTGAAACTTAGGTTGTTTCCTTTTCCCCTGAGAGACAAGTCCAAATCATGGTTATATAGTTTGCCATCTGATTCTATCGAAATATATGAACAACTTACATCTTCCTTTTTATCGAAATTTTTCCATAAGCATAAAACATTATCTATTAGGCAAGAGATTTCCACATTCGTGCAACAAGCGGGAGAATATTTATATAGGTACTTGGAGAGGTTCAATGATTTATTGATACAATGTACTCATCATGGTTTTAAAAAGTTTAGACTAGTCAAGATTCTCTATGAAGGGCTAGATTATCCAAAGATGACCATGGTCGAGTCTCTGTGTACAGGTGGGTTTGATAGTAAAACTGTTGATGAAACGATGATATTTTTGAATGAAATCGTTGAGAAAACCCAGCTGTGGGAATATAGTAGGGAACCCAGAGAAATTTTTTACTGAACAGAGGTAATGTCAATAGGATAGATGGAACCTTTGAATCAGATTCCAAAATTGCAGCAATAACAAAAAGGATAGCTTTAGAGTTAAATCAATCTAGTTGTGGCAAGTCAGTTTGGGAGAGACATACCGATGAAGAGAAAGCCTATGCTCTTTACAATAACACTAGATTTGATAACTGTCAGAGGTTTGACCCATATTCATAACCATGGTTGGAGAAACCATCCTAACCTTTCTTGGTCTAAGGGCCAGAATCAAGGTTGGTCTAGTAATTCCCAGATTCCCCCAGGTTTTGGTTATTCTAAGAATCCTTCAGGACCATCACAGTTTCAAAACTCTTCTGATAAGAATATCATGAGTTTAGAAGCATCTCTCACCATATTAACTAAGAATACTACAAAATTTCAGTAATCGGTTGACAAAACTTTACAAGCTAATAGTAAGATTCTACAGGCTAACAGTTAATTGACAGTTGCAGGTTAGTCAGATAAATGAGCCTTTAAAAGAGGGAAAAAAGGTAAGTTTCCTAGTTAGACACAACCCAACCCTAGAGGAGTTCATGAAGTTTCTTCTGGTGAGAAATCATCATATCATGTGAATGCAATTAAAATCCTTAGTAACAGTATAGTGGTAGACAATAAGGTAACCATGCCTGATATTGAATATGTTATAGTTTACCCTTCCGAGCCAGTAGTTGAGACTGATAAAGTCTCTAAAGAGTCCAATTCGGTTCCTGCTAAGTCCTATTTTGTACCCAGAGCCCCATTCCCACAATTGCTAGTTCAAACGAAGAATGAATCAAATTTTAATGATATATTGGAGATTTTTAAGCAAGTCAACATCAATATTCCTTTATTAGAAGCAATTAAGCAGATCCCTACTTATGTCAAGTTCCTTAAGGATCTTTGTATGCAAAAGCGAAAGCTTAGTATACATAAGAAAGCCTTTTTATCTAGTCATGTAAGTTCGATTATCCAGAACAACACAACTCCTAAGTACAGACCCAGGTTCCCCTACCATTTCTTGCACAATAGGTAACTACCGTGTTGAGAAAGCGTTACTTGACTTAGGAGCCAGTGTGAACTTACTTTCGTACCATGTGTACCTCCAGCTAGGACTTGGTGAGCTAAACCTACCCAGATAACACTTCAGTTAGCTGATAGGTCAGTGAAAATTCCTCGTGGTATTGTCGAGGACAAATTTATTTATCCTGTGGATTTTGTTGTCCTAGATACCCAACCTGTCCATGAACCATAGAACCAGATACATGTGATATTATGTCGCCCATTTTTAGCTACATCTAATACGATCATTAACTGTCAGAATGGTATTATGAATTTATATTTTGGTAATATGACTATTGAGCTAAATATTTTCAGTATTAGTAAGCAACCCCCTGAGCTAGATGACACGTGCATTGAAGAGGTGAACATGATAAAAACTTTAGTTCAGGAGTCATTACCAAATATCTTGTCTGAAGATCCATTAGAGAGTTGTTTATCCCATTTTGGCTTAGATTTTGACGATAATAGCACCGGTGATCAAGTGAATGCTTTATTAGATTCTACCCCCGTGTTAGATACTAATAGATGGAAAAAAAAGTTTGAACCACTACCAATTTCTAGTTCTACCTTAATTCCTTCTTTATAAGAGCCTCCTAAGTTGGATTTGAAACAACTACTATATACCTGAAATATGTATTTCTAGGCCCATCTGAGACTTTGCCTGTGATTGTAGCCTATGATTTGGACAGCGATTAGGAAAGAAGGCTAGTGAATGTACTTAAACACAATAAGAAAGTTTTAGGGTGGACCATAGCATACATGAAGGGTATAAGTCCTATTGTTTGTATGCATCAGATTCATTTAGAAGATGACACAAAACCTTATAGGGATATGAAACGTCGACTTAACCCTAACATGAAAGAAGTAGTTCGAACTGAGGTACTTAAGTTGTTAGATGCGGGTATTATCTACCCCATTTCAGACAGTAATTGGGTTAGCCTCGTTCAGGTTGTTCCCAAGAAATCAGGTATCACTGTAGTCCAGAATGATAACAGTGAGGAGTTAATCCCAACCCGAGTAACCACGGGATGGCGTGTCTGTATTACTATAGAAAATTGAATAAGGTCACAAGGAAGGACCACTTTCCCCTTCCTTTCATCGATCTAATGCTTGAGAGATAAGATGGACATAGCCATTATTGCTTGTTAGATGGCTACTTTGGTTATATTCAGATTGTTATTGTCCCAGAAAACCAAGAGAAAACCACTTTTGCCTGTCCCTTTCGTACCTTTGCATATAGATGCATGTCTTTCGGGTTGTGTAATATACCCGCTACTTTTCAGCGTTGTATGATGAGCATATTTTCTGACATAGTATAACAGTTTTTAGAGGTCTTTCTGGATGATTTTTCAGTATTTGGGTCATCTTTTGATGAGTGCTTGCATCATTTGACATTAGTGTTGATTAGGTATAAGGAAAATAATTTAGTACTTAATTGGGAAAAATGTCATGGTTCGATCAGGAATTGTTTTAGGGCATATCGTATCTTCTAAGAGTATAGAGGTAGACAAATCCAAAGTTGACCTTATCAAGACTTTAAAGTTTACCAAAACTGTACGAGATGTTAGGTCATTCTTAGGGCATGCAGGTTTTTATCGTCGATTTATTAAGGATTTTAGGTTGACTTGTAGACCTCTGTGCAATCTTCTTGCAAAAGATGTTAAGTTTATCTTTGATGATGCTTGTTTAGAGGCTTTTGAGAAGCTCAAGACCTTACTCACTACCGCCCCTATAGTCCAGGCACCTACCTGGAACCTACCCTTTGAGATAATGTGTTATGCTTCAGATTATTCTATTGGTGTTGTGTTAGGTCAGTGAGAAAACAAATTACTTCATGTGATTTACTATGCCAGCAAAACTCTGAATGATGCCCAACTGAACTATACCACCAAAGAAAAAGAATTATTATCCATTTTTTTTTCCTTGGATAAGTTTAGATTCTACCTTTTAGGTTCTAAGATCATAGTCTTTACTGATCATGCTGCTTTGAAGTATCTTTTGTATAAGAAGGATACTAAACCTAGATTGACTAGATGGATCCTTTTGTTACAAGAATTTTCTCTAGAAATTAGAGAAAAAAATGGTGCATAAAACGTAGTAGCAGACCACTTGTTTAGGCTTGTTGTTGATTCCCCTGATGACTCCCCTCCTGTGAGTGATAGTTTTACTGATGAACAACGGTTCTTTGTTTCCCAACTACCTTAGTTTGCGAATATAGTGAATTATCTTGTTACTAGTCGAATGCCTCAACATTGGGGTAAACAAGATCGTTCTAGGTTTTTAGCCGAGGTAAAACATTTAATTTGGGACGATCCTTATCTGTTTAAATATTGTCTAGATCAGATTATTATGAGATGTGTACCTGAGAGTGACCAGACCAGTTTGTCATGATCATGCTTGTTGGGGTCACTTTAGTGCTAAGAAGACTACTGCTAAGATATTGCATTGTGGATTCTACTTGCTTTAGTTGTTTAAAGACACCACAATTATTGTGTTTCTTATGAGCGTTGTCAGAAGTTAGGAACCATTTCTCGTTGAAGTATGATGCTTTTGAACCCTATTTTAGTTATTGAGGTCTTTGATATGTGGGCATTGATTTTGTGGGTCATTTTACTAATTCTTTGGTTATGTTTACATCTTTGTCGCTGTAGACTATGTGTCTAAGTGGGTTGAGGTGGTTTCGTGTAAAACAAATGACCACAAGGTTGTGTTCAAGTGTTTGAATGATAATATATTTTCACTTTTTGGTACACCGTGAGCTATAATTAGTGATGGAGGGTCACACTTTTGTAATCGACCTTTTAGTCTATCGATGAAGAAATATTATATTACTCACAAAGTTGCTACCCCATATTACCCACAGACTAGCGGTCAAGTAGAAGTTTCCAACATGGAGATAAAATATATTTTAGAGAAAACAATTAATCCTAATAGAAAAGACTGGTTTAAGACCCGCATTGGAATGTCACCTTATCGTCTAGTTTTTGGAAAGGAATGTCATCTGCCTGTCGAGTTAGAAAACAAAGCATATTGGGATGTTAAGCAGTTTAATTTTTCACTTGAGAAGGCAGGAGTTCACAGGAATCTCCAGCTCAATGAGTTGGAAGAGATTCAGAGAGATGCATATGATAGTGCGAGGGAGTATAAGAACAAAATAAAACTTGTGCATGATAGAAATATTTTAAGAAAATCATTTTCTCCAGGTCAAAAAGTTCTTCTGTATAATACCCGTTTGCATTTATTCCCCTGGAAGTTATTACGCTCTCGGTGGACTGGTCCTTTTGTAGTTAGCACTGTTGTTCCTCATGGTGCTATTGAGATTGAGACTCAAGATGGTAGAAGTCCTTTCAAAGTTAATGGTCAGAGATTGAAACTATTTTTAAAGCCTTTTCCTATATGTTATGTTGAGGAAGTCCCTTTGGTGGACCCTGTTTACCTTGATTGACCATCAAGGTTGTTTTTGTACATCAGTAGATTCTTCTAGGATTTTGTTATTCGTTGCTAGGTTTTTATTTTCTGTCTTATTCCTCGTAGAAGGATTGTTACGCTTCACCCATCCTTCTGACTTACCTCTTTATTCCTCTATTTACCTATCTTTTGGTACTGCTCCTTAATTTGAAACATTGAGGACAATGTTAGATTTAAGTTTGGGGGTAAGCCATAAACTTTTAGTGCAATAAAGAAACTCCAAAATTTAGAAACTTGTGAGCAATTCAGGATGACACTAACCATTATATGTAGATGGAAACTTAGCTCTCTTTCTATAGGAATTGGTGTGCCCAGCTAAATGGTCTATTTATAAAAGGATGCCTAGCTCAGGTGTTAGAAATAACATGATAGTTGTCACCATATCACGGAGTCTATCTTGGCCATATCACCTTATGTTTTTATTTTTGTAATTTTTTATGTTTCTCTAAGTGATTCGGTGGGGCACTAGTATCGCCTTGTTATCGTTGTTGGGATGAAGTAGAGTGATTGAGATCAAGCCCCAGTTTTGTATTTTATTTAGACAAAAAAAAATGATGAATGAAAAAAAAAAGTAAATAATTGTTTTATTTTCAATTGGACTCATATAGGGTAATGATTCACATAGCCGAAGAATTTAGTAGCCAACTAACTTGCATGTTTAGTGTCTACCCTCAATCGTTCACAAGTAGCTAAAATTTGGAGTAAAGGTTTTGTGCGGTATACCTCTTATAAACCCTTCCGAGACAACACTCGTCTTCTAGGGCCACCTGGGAGTTTAACGGCTAGCTGCACGTGCTAAGTGTAGTCGTGATTCCTACGAAAGTGAGTTAGATATTTGTTTTCTAGATTATATTTGCTTGAGGATAGCAAATAATAAGTTTGAGGGTATTTGATAGACACATTTTTTTTGTCAAATTTGTTCTCAATTTCATATATTGTTGGTACTCAATTTTGTGTTTATTATGGTATTTTATGTGTTTGTAGGTATTTTTGGGAATAAACTTTTGTGTAAAAAATGGCTCAAAAATTGATAAAGGCACCCAACATCTGGATTAGGGGCACCCCTCTATTTTGGCTCAAATCTGAAATTGGCAGGAAAATATTCTCTAACGCGTGAAAGTTATCTGATTTGCTTGGATCCTATTTTTGTGGGATTTAAAAGGTTGTACGATTTAGCAACAATAAGAAGAAATCAAAAGAAGTTAAAACACGTCAATCTGAGCCTTTCTTGCCGAGAAAAATGGTTGGAAAATTCGAGTCTACCAAAGAAAGGAGTTTTCCCTGATTTTGGATTAACATGGGTTTGAAGCTGTTTTGGAGAGATTTTTAGGTCCTTATTTATTCAGGATGATGTGTTAGGGTTCCCTGATTCTATAAATAGAAAGAGATAGAAAAAAAAACATTCATAGCTCGGAAAAAAATTCAGAAAAAAAAATATTTGTTGCTAGTGAAGGAGACGAAGAACATAAGGCAACTGAGAAGAGTTGCTTATACCGTGGCTTATTCTTTTCAGTTCAGCTGTCAGTTTAGTTTGTCGTTCATTGAAGTGTTATGTTTCCATTAGCAACACAGAAAACACAGTATTCAACACATATAAGCGAATCAAATCTTATGTCTTATTTTTATTTTTTCTTTGTAAACACTTTTTGAGCTGTGATTAATTATTTTGAGAGTGTTTTCAACATGAGGAGCTAAACCCTATTGTTGAGGCGACGGAGAAAGTTATTTTTCCAAAATAAAGTGGTATATTTCTTATTCAATTAATTTATGTAATTCTTTTATGATTATTTGCATTGGATTAAAATCGATTATATGATTTTTATTTACTAGTTGTGATTTCGTTTGATGGTTCATGCTTAGTGAAATCTACGTATTGGTAATATTTTATAATCAAATTAAATATGTGAGTTGCATGATTATTGGTATTAATTAAATCGCTTAAAAATTGGTAAATGGTGGAATCCTTAGCCTTAGTTTTTTCTATATTCTTGAATCAATTTTTAATTGAGTTTTCTATTTTAGTAATTAATTTAAGTATAAAACAAATCTTCACAAGTTCCAGTGATTGAACAATTTTTATCACTTTTCTGAAACGACCAATGAATTACCAATCTGGTATTAGTATGACTATTTTATTTCCCCCTAAGTCCGTAAAATCATTGCTACTCAGTGAGTAGTTCTGACTTGAAAGAACAAAAATGAAATGACGTTTGTTGATTCTTAGGTACATTTCTGACTTTTAATTCATTTGTATGTTTTCATAGGTGCAGGTGTTACTGAAAAGGAAGAGCTTGAACTACAGTTCGTTATCAAACTTACCTCCACTTTGCTGATACAGGGCCTATTGCCAACCAGGTAATTTACGAAACCCTCATTTGACTCAGCTAGTACTCCGAAAGCCACATCTCTATGCTCAACTGTGTGGCCTTGACAAAGCCACATCTCTATGCTTAATTTTTGATATTATGGAAAATGATATCCCAGTAACTATTGGTCAACCCAAGACCAATCAATTATATCTCAAGTTTCTGACTTAGTATGCTTGCAGGCTATTTCTTTTGGTATTTAGGCATAAAGATTGTCGTGGATGATGTAGTGTGTTTGGCTCATTATTTATATCTTGCTACAGTTATCAGCATAGTAATGGATATATGCAACTTCGTGCTACAACACATTCTAGAAGATGAGTTGCTGGAAGTGTGGAACTGACAGCTTAAGGTAAGAATTGCCTTTTCCCGTTCAAGTTATATTTGTCATTGAGTTATTTAGAGATTTTTGTTTTTTTCATTACCAATTGTAGATAAGTACTCAAAGTTCTACAATATGTCAATATCAATGCAGTTAACACACTTCTCGTATGTTTTAACTATCTGCTTGAGTCAGAATTTAGTTTTCGCGGGTTTTCTTGACAATGTTCGTACAATGTATTTGCATATGTTGATAGAGAAAAGCCGGCAAATGATGAAGATTATAACTGCACGATTGATGAATTCATAGATACAAGTGCGGTGTTATGCGATAGAGATGATAGAGTACTTGGAGACAAGGTGACATGATTAAGTGGCCAAAAGTTGATGAAGATTATAACTGCACGATTGATGAATTCATAGATACAAGTGCGATGTTATGCGATAGAGATGATAGAGTACTTGGAGACGAGGTGACATGATTAAGTGGCCAAAAGCTTATGTAACTCATATAGGAGAGCGACCAAGTTAGATACAATAGAATGAATTCATTTTTGTAAGGTTGCTAATATTATTCTTCCGATTTGTATTCAGAGATTTTATTTTCTTGAATGTTATTTTGGATAATTAATATAAAGTTAATTTCAACCATTTCTTTAAGATTATATTTTCTTTTCAGATTAAGTTGTAATCAGAATTTTGTTTCACGTCCAGATCGAACCAAAATCAGTTTTAAATACACCAAATCTGAATTTGAATGAATTTCATATGCACAAAATCTGAATCAATAACATGAAAATGATGTAACATTCTCGTTTTAATTAGTATATTTTTTTTATGATAACGCCTCACTTATGACAGATATCATCCATTATTATATTTAACATACAATAACATGGTACTAAATAACATATTTTATTCATTACATAAAGTCAGATATTTTATTCGTCATACTTAATGACGTTTTTTGTTCGTTATTTAGAAAAAGTCACACTAAATAAATAACTGTTCAAATTAAGGATGAAATCCGTGATAAACCATGTTTTATAACGGATTTCATCTGTATTGATAACCCCTTCTGGACTAGTGATATTGACTAGGTCAGCGAAGACCAACTTCCATTTTCCTGGTAATAATTTTGTAACAGAAAAACCCTGTTACTAAATTTTTTGCAACAAAAAAAGGCTTAGAACGAAGCCACGACTTCATTCTTACACTAGTACAAAAATTGGCTTAGGTGACAGTTAAAAACTGTCACCATAATATTTATGTGATAGTTTTGAGAATTTTTTGCACTGTCACCAAAGGCTTTGTTACGAAAGGTCTATAAGAAACTGTTACAGAATCATGACTATAAGATAACAACTTCTTCATAAACCTGCCATTGTTGACGATTTATAGTGTCATTTTCTAAATAAAACTATCATCATAAACTTCATTTTTTTGTACTAGGTAACGGTTCTTCATAAACCTGTCATTGTTGACAGCTTACCATAACAGGTTTTATATAAAACTGTCACCGAAAACTCAATTTCTTGTACTAAGATAACATTTTCTTCATGAACCTGCCATGGTAGGTAAAATTTTCTACATCAAACTGCCACCGTATATCCTATTATATGACACATTATTTGTTAAGAATGTCATAATACACCCTCATTTATATAACATATTCTTTGTAAACCTGTCATAGTAGATAACTTAGAAGAAAATTTTATGTAAAACTGTCATCATAAACCCTAATCTATCACAGTTTCTTCAAGTAACATATCTTCCACACAATTGATACCTTTTACCATCTGGTAGATGGTAGATATCATCAAACATACATGAAAAAGAAAATAGAGGAATATATATTGATTTATAGAAAAATGTTTTATAGACTTGCTTGTACAAATAAATGCTAATTATACAAGTAATTAGCATCAACTATCAAACGTTCATATCAAAAAATAAGAAAAAAGAAAAAACTATCAAACACTTGTAAGCTCAAGACCCTGGAACTATTATTCAAGTTTATTAAATCTGAGAAAAAGATGAACTTCAGCTACCTCTGTTGGTACATGAACAAGAGAAGATGTTGCCACTCCAATGGCTCCTGCAGTCTAAAACAGATTTAACAAATTTTTAGAAAAAGAAAGTATTAAGTCTCAAATAGCCAACAAAAATATTATGGAAAAATATAATTCTTTTGGCGTTATGTTACATTTATACTAAGAAGATGTAAGATGACTACCTACATAATCATATGATACCGAGTCAATCTAAGCAGTGTTTATTGTAGAAATATTAGAAAGCATATAAAGGCGTTATGAAGCATTTACAGTAGGAGGATATGCAGAATGGAGTTAATGAATGAAATTTTGGAGATGCAACATGATAGAAGACTAGTGAGGTTTCGTCATCTTCAACTGTTCAAATACAAGTATATGATGGAATTCCAAATATAAAACTTCTGACAATTAGTTGAGAAGATTCAAGAATCATCAAGCCGCACGAGGTTCAAAAAATTCATGTTCACTTACCAAATGAGCAAAAGCAATCGGATTTTCAGGAAACATCTTCAACAATTTCTGCTTTGTCGGTTCGTAGGCACCAACAAATATGACAGACTCCTTGTAGAGAAGAATAATTATCAATGAAATTTGTTCAAATAAGTCCACAAAAATGAAAACTGCAATAGAATTTAAAATATTAGAAGAAATCAGATGGAGGATAGTAATACATGTTTGAGGTCATGGCACAACATTAGCCAAAGATAAATCCGAAGATTTTCAGATGCCTGTGCTAAGAATTAGCTTATCAGAAAGCTGGACCCATCAAACCATCAAATGATGAGCACACATCATTTGGCCTTGCAATTGCAAAGCTAGGATATCATTTGACCCTAGTATTAGAAACATATCAAAGCATTCTCAAATATTCTTCAGATGGAATTTTCTTCTAGTAAGTGCTGAGGTTGGGCCAATATCATTCAACAGTAGGCTTAAAGAAGCATTCTAAAATTGATCTACAATACAACAAAACTGATACGGTGGACAATATAGAGAAGTGTATATATTGTTTTATGCAGATGCTAGACTGAGCAAATAAGATATTCAAGCAGCAATGCTAGTAAATCCATTTAGGACTCGTTAACCCAATGAAACTGGTTCAAGATGATGTATGCGACTTTCATGCTACTAACTCTCAGATTGTTTGAAACAATCTTTCCTCCTCCAAGAACTGCCTGAAATGGAAACGAAGTACATACGACTAATTTGGTGTGGCGGCAGCAAAATTTGCGCTTTTAGACATGAATATGAATGTCAATCGAACAGGTTTCCATCTGGTCTGCTAATAAACAAGATATGAAGAAAGATAAATCTAAATAAAAGAATCAGAACAGACATTGCAAATGCTTATAGTATGAAATGAATTATGACCCAACAACTACTTCCGAATACAGAATTGTTGATTTAGCAATATAAAGTTAGCCATATTGATTTTTTTATGAAGGAAGCTACCTATAGAAGAGTCTTGATTGTATCAATTGGATACAAAGAGGTTTCGAAAACAACACCAACAGTACCTCCTGCTATGACACCGTCTACAAAGTTCAAGCATACATATTATAAATAAATCAACACTGGTGAAGAGTGAAGACAGAAAGAAAAAGTATCAGCTTTGCTTTCAGGTAGACGTTTCCAACCTCCCCTTTCATGTTTGTATACATTTAAGTCAAGGAAAACCCATGTATCTTTTAAGGTAAACTAACTTCTAAATTTTAATATATATGTGAACAACAATTCCTGAGATATAGGTATCTTTTAAGTCAAGGAAAACCCATTTAACCACATACTTTATTCCTTTTTAATTTTTACAAATGCAGTTATAAGTTCAACAGCCATATGTTGCAAAGAAAGCACCATCCTTGAGCAACTCCAACACTAAGACATTTCTTGTTTACCATCAAAGTAGCACATAATCATTAATACTCTGCATACATACCAACTAAAACACAGAAAAAAATTGAATGGTTTTTCTTTCCCCATGCTGACAGAGGCAAAAAGATTTTGTGTTTCCACTTGAGCGTGAAATATAAGTCAGCAAGAAGTGACAACCTGGATCATTAGGGGAATGGGTTTGTTACTATGGAAACATCCCAAAATCTTGTATGTTTGGCCATACTGTGAATGACGAGAGAGACGTAAATTACCTTGTAATCGTCGTGAATCTGATTCGTTGAACAACAACAAGCTTGGACAAGCTTGGATATCTACGCAAGGACCTGTAGACGATAAGACAAGCAAATATCAGACCACACTATGGAGCAAAGGAAATTAAGAGACTCCATGTATGACTAAAGAGTCTAGTCACGAATCACAGATCCTATACTTAGAGGGTCATCGCTTAAGTATTGAAAAAGGAGAAAGCCATTCACTAATGTAGTACTTTTTCCGTATCAATGAAATACAACCTAGTGAAGAATTCCATCAAGATAAGGGATGAACGGAGTTCCATCAAGCTAAGAGATACCCAGCTAACACCCCTGCACTTACAGCGCTTTTCTCGCTATATTTTTTCCACATGACAAGGTACACACTGCGTACAATAGTTACGATCCCAAAGCTCGCAGTCAAGGTGTTTGGCGAGGTGTTTAGCTAACAGTGATGACATCCTATGAGCAACATACCCTCCATCGAGACGTGACACAGACGGTAAGTTCCTGGATGGGGGCAATGGATCTCCATCAGTTTAAAATATAACTTGCAGACTAGTTAAGGTTTCCATCTCACTTGATCCACAGTTGAATACCAAGCTAAGTGAGGAGAAGATCAAACAAGGGAGATCATTGCGGCCAAGATGTACAAGGTGTTGTGTAATTGATGTGTTGCACCATTCATCGCGGATATGAGGAGCTGCTGGATCCATCAAATGATCAAAACAACTACGTGGAGAAGATATAATCATAGCAGGAGTGTCCATACTACGAGGGTACCCCACAATACAAGGAAATGAACAACACATCTTTGGACCAAATCTTTGTTTCATATTGCACAGGTCAGTGGCTTATAAAAGACGGACTTATTTACATCTTATGAGAATCCATCGGCATGAGAAGTCTATGAACTGGGAGAACATCGAAATCTCGATGCTACTGAAAAAAAGGGCGCCCATGATGAAGGAACACTAGCTGATTCCACCAACGATTCAACTAGTCAATGTTTCCATTCGATGAACTGAACGTCAGCTCAAGACAAAAGGAGTTTAGTTTACGACATCTGCATTATGTGACATTTCAAAGAAGATAATCACTATATAGCAACAACACTCTATCATGAATCTGTATCAGCAACAACATGGATCTTAGATTCCAAACAGAAGGCAATACTATGTCATCTATTGTCAACTCAGAAGGAATATCAAGAAAGAAGAGGGTACATACCTTAAAGAGGAGCCAAATTTCTATTGGAGGCGTGAATATGATTGAGGTCACCAATGATGTGCCACTTATATAGAGGAGTCATGGGAACTTACGCAGGAAACAAACTCCTCAAGTTCGAGTTTTCTTAGAATTCAATTCCTAAGTACAAAGCACAATTCTAATAGGATTAAAAATCTATGGCGACTATGGTTTGCAGAAGCATCACAAGAAGAGGAGTTTGAGTATAAATCAAATACAACAACCTACTTGAGGTGATGAGTTTTCATAAAGCTTGGAGCGGCAGGCCCATATCGTGGAACTAAGTATTAAAGGCAGGTTGACGTCGACTCACTAACCAGCGCAAGAAGGCGTTCATGCCAAGTCATGGAGAAAGGAAAGGCAAGCAAAATTGTCTTAGCATCAACCTCGCTAGCCACCTTGCTTTGGTGGTCCAAGCGCAAGGCTACAAGTTGAATTGTTTATACCTCACTATGAAAGAATGATGATGGCTTTGCAATGGAAATATAGACCCTTCATCCAAAGTCATGGAGAAAGGAAGAGAAAGAAGGGAGTAGGAAGCACGCATCTGGGAAGAGTGGCTATATAAAGCTACAGATCCTCAATGCTTCATTATGAACAAGGTAGAGAAAAAAGTCATTCAGGTAATGACTCGAACAAGTTATGTGCCATTTTTCTTCTGCAGTACTTCAATTTTCTTTATAACTATAGTTTCTCTCAATTTCCTACAAAGGCCAATTCATGACAAACCTATCATACGAAAGCCATAAAACATTCATTCAATCCATTCACCAAACCTGAATTAGTAATCAACCCAAGAACAACGTCAATCTGCTCCTACTCAATCTGTCAGAAACCTGATTTAGTAAAGAGTTGATCCAACACCTGTCAGTGAAAAAAACAACACAAAGTTATGTAGGGAACTGACTACAGTATAGTTCTTATGTCTCTAACTAAAATACATAAATAAAGAAACAAAAACTTACTACAAACAAATCTATAGCTAACTTTACAAAAATTGTTAACAGACTAACAAATTCAAAACTCAAATTCTGGAGAAAATAGTTAACTAATATAATAACGTACCATATCATGATATATGATGTCTTCTAGATCTCCTTATGCTTCTTTCCCCCAAGACAAGATATCGTAACATCATCCTCCACTTCATAAATAAATCAAAAGGTCCAAGAAACTACTCAAATAACTGTACAAGAATAATGTTACATTGCTTACTAGCCATTCACTATATATAACCAACTAAATGGATATTAGATGAAAAGAAACAGTATGTTCCTCCAAGCAAGGGTGTCATATTAAACATCGTAGAACTTAAACTTCCTCAACCTAATAGTGAGAGGGATAAAAGCCTCACAAAATCGCTCCAGAACCTACATAAAAGCAGAAACAATTTTAACTACAGGAAGCCCTCTACACGGATATAGCTCCAACCAATGAAAACCTTTTAAACTCCCTGATGCTAATTGTAGATAATCACCGTGATTAACTGATACAACGTCAAAACCAAGCTTAA
>JAJJMC010012048.1:8398762-8428477 GCA_023531435.1 Papaver californicum | reverse complement strand
ACATAACAAATGTTCTGCTATTTTTATTTGTGTTAATTCTAATTATAATTCTAATTTTGATAGGACAAACCTTTCATGTCCAAAAACCTTTTAGCCTCTATGTCCTGGATCCTATAAACCTCTTGCAAGTGGGAATAAGGAAAACAAAGTAAAAAATCAAGACATAAACCCGAATTTTGATGTACGAATATTTAAGAAACGTTCTATTATAAGCAATTTATAAGTAGGGAAGTGTCTTTCATTCGGACTCTAATATAAGCTAATAGTGACAACTTTGACAGAACTTGCAAGAAGCACAAGGTTAGAATCCGTAAAGCATGATCATTGAACACAGACGACATGAAAACCACCAATTTTTTTACCAACACACACTCTAGTACCAATTTCACTAATTGCTAACCAAATCACACTAACACTTTAAAAATTTGAACAACAACCAAAAGCTTACAAAATAAATTAACAAGGAAGTATACAGCAGAAAGACAAAGTAAAGTATCCTACCATGTTTTGGATACTAAAAGACATCAGATAGTTCGTACTTCTGGAAAAAATCGTCAGTTAAGGAAGGATACCCTGGTTCAAAAGAATTCACCTTCTCAAACTGTGTCTATGACTGCTGCTACAACAAAACCTTTGCGCAAGAGAACCATCAATGGTGCGGAACGATTGTTGTACAATCTCAAACAATTAGTATTTCTAATAAAATTTAAAATCATGAAAAATCGTATAAGCAATAAACAAAAAGTAGCAAAACCTGTTATTCGCAGCATCAACTCCTTAAATATAAGCAGTGAGAAGTAAGAACCAGGAGCTTCAGAAATTGTTGCTTGTATCTTCTTTCATATTGATTCAGCAACAGAACGAAACTCAAGAATACTAGCACAAGTAGAAGCTAAAACTTATAACAAACCTAAAGCTTCTGGTACCCACCCCTGAACCAGTTACTTTCACAGCAACTTCATATGTTCTTCTTTCAAACAGGTAGAAATCCAATTCCACCTTTGAATCTGATTTCAACCCAACATTTCCAATCATATCAGAACTCTAATTCTTACACTTCTCTCTCGTACTGACGCTATTACAAAAATCAGAAAGAATATATTAGGTTAACATTGAAAAATTTGAATCAAAAAAATTAGGGAAAGAAAACATGAAGATAAAAACAACAAAATTAAGGGTTTTAATACGAACGAAAAAAGGGGATGATAACCTTAGTATAACCCCTGTTGATTAGTTCATCTAATTTGGTGAGAAGTTTGATAATCTTATCATCCCCTTTTGAGGTTCTAAATTAACCCTGAATCTTAGTTCCAGAACATTAGAGCTGGTGATGTAGATGAAGAAGAAAAAATTGGGGAAATATAAAGTTCGAGATTGAGAAGGTAACTACAATTATATAAGTATTGAAGCAAACCCAGATTTTGGTAAGAGAAAAAACCAAGATAAGAGAGAGATGGGATTTGCCTGATTTTTTTGGGTGAGAAATCTTAAGATGGGATTTGCCTGATTTTTTTGGGTGAGAAATTTTCTTTTAAGTTAAATTAGATGATAGGCGAGAAGACCCACTAACAGACCTCCCATAGTACAGCTAGCCCATTCTTCGGAAAAAATAACTAAGAACTAAAACTAACAAAATCGTATGTTTGAGAATGTTTTATGATAAATTATATGAATAACAACTGTTTTGGATCAGAATTGTCACTATAAATGAAATTGACGGTAATTAAAAGAAACAATCATCTATAGCTGTACACTTCTATAACAGTTCTTATATAAAACAGTTGGAATAGCTTAAGAATAGTAACAGTTTATAACTGTTATTATACATCAATGTACACTAATATTTTTCTACAAAAACTGTCATCGTATAATTATTAAGTAACAGTTAATAAACTGTCACGATTTTGTACCATGATTAGTGTGAGTTTTGATAAGAAACTGTCGCTTATATCTCATAGCTTATTCTTTTGTGACAGTTGATTCATGAACTGTCATGATTAAGGATTGTAAACTGTCACATAAGCCCAAATTTGTACTAGTGTTAGCCATGGCTTCATTCTTATCCAGGGGTTCCACATATAACTTAAATCTACCCTCATCCAATGAGATTATAAACTTAATATACACAACATAATTAGAAAAACATCACAAGAATCATACAATAAGAATTGTTAATTTAGATTAATCAATACAACACCAAGGGAATCTTACATAATGTTTCAAACATAAAAGAAGTCTAACATTCTATTTTTCCAAGGGAAAAATGAAAACAGACAAATACATGAAGTACCTGCCCATCCATCCACCGGTTCTTGTTCTTCAGCATTACGATAATATTCTCCATTGCTGATGTACAAAAGACAAATACATAAACCATCAAAATACAAACATAGAGTTCAGAAAATACCCAAACAATCCTACATAAAACCCTAATTTCACATCAACAAAAATATTGAAGAAACAAACTAATTTTTCAATGGACCCAACTTCCAAACACAGGAGATAAAACCTCTAAAATATACTGGACAAAGTAGTTTTCAACATGGAGATGAACAAAAGGCAGTTTAATATGGAGTATAATAGTTGAAGTGGTTTTTCAAAACCCAAGATTCTTATTACCAGTAAATGAAGATCTGCGAGAGAAAGAGTATGAAAAAAAGTGAGCTTAGACTGTGTATAGGAGAACTGTTGTACTACTCCTGCACCATAAATCAAAGGATTATGAGTTTATTTCTTAATTGAAAACGAAATAACCAGAAATAATCAAACAAATAAAATGATCCAGAATAGAACTAAGGAGAATGATAGGGTGATAGAAAGTACCTCCAAATCGATAGTTGTTATTGTTGCCTTGTTCTTTCACGAACTTTTTATCACTGAGTGTTTATTAGGAAACAGAGAGCTACAAAAGAAGACGTGGGTTTGATTAGGAACTTTAACCAAATAAGGGAAAGCCGAAAAAGAGGATGAGATCGAGAAGAAGTTTGGTTTTGTACAAGAGAATCATGGTATATTTCTGTTGCAACTCCCACGATGATGTTGTAACAATTCACATCTTTGATGTAGCACATGCCTGAAAATTGCTGAACACTTGCCTGTTTTAAGCATTTATCTAGTCTCATCTAAATGCACAACATCACAAGGAAACAAGTTAGAAACAGAAGCTGACTTTAAAATAAATGGGCATTGGGTTAAATTTCATGTTGATGTAAAGTGGTACCTATTTTTGAGTATAACAAGAAATTTCCTTGAGTGCTTTTTCCATGTCTGACAGCAGAAGACATGCATGATGTCACCGCCACCAGCACATTCCATAACCAATAATTCAGATCCTAACAAACAACATAAACAATAAGCAATAATAACCCCACTATCCATTTTAACAATTAAAACAATTTTATAGAAGTTAAGCAGATATTTGAACTGAGTGATACCATACTACATAAGAAAATTAACAATTTAAGATTTTCATTTTCGACAGTGCAGATGTAAAAGATAAAGTAAAAATGATACAAGGAACTTACTTCTTGTAATCATCTCGACTAGTGAGACAACAAGTAACTTGAGCTCTTTATCCAACATTAAAGCTCTGACTTCCATGGACAATTCTGTCATTGCACTTTCCTCCTACAAACAAGTCACAACAATTCTAAAATGAACCATATTAATTTGCTATGGTGCTATACTGCATAGAATACCCAAAATATAACAATAAATAGAAACTAAACATACCCAAATAATCAAAAATCCAAAATTTTAAAGTAGAACAAACCTTCTTATTGTTAACTGTTTACTGGAACCAAATTCGTTAAAGAAATCTACAAAAAGAATCAGAACCCAGATTCAAAATCACAAATGCCATTCGAAAAACATGAACTTCTATCTATCTGAAAATAAAGAAATAACAAAGTGTTTGATCTTTTATACCTTCCATTTCCTTGTTTGGTAGTTCTCTAGCTGGTCCACCTTCTAATGGCTATCTTAAAATAAAGGAGTTGAAGCTTAAACCATCTTCTCCATAAAAAAAAATCACAAAAGCTGCATTAACAAACATGAACAAACCCAAAATACAATTGATTGACCTAGAAACGGACCCAAACAAAAATTGTAAGAAAATTAAACCATCATTGAAACATCACCTGATTAATAGCGACTCTAAATTGGGAAAAGTTTTGCTCAAACGAACTAATCTCTTGCTGAATCTCTATAATTGAAACCTTAGATACTACATAGAAATACTGGATCTAGGGTTTCTAATGTAGATATTAAACAAGAGGGTTCCAAGAAAAAATGATCTTAGACTAAGAAGAAGAAGCAGCTAATGGCATCAAGGAGATGGTGATGGTGGTGCTAGAGCAAAACTGAGCTGTGGAGGTTTATCGTAGAATGTTAGAAACAGAAAGAAGAAGAGAATAAGTATACGTTAGGGTTAGTTTCTTCACACACGTCTGTAGCACGTGTTATATTTAGGGTGGAAAAATATTTTAAGTCAAAAATATTTGGGAGGAAATATAACCAAAAGTTTTACCGTGCACACGCAAGTCTTGCGCGATTTTTTCGCAGCTGTTGCTAATAGTACATGGGCCGTTACGAAATTCGTAACTAAAATGGGTTGTTATTAAATTTTAGTATCTGAAACTTTTGGTTGCGAATTGGTAACGGCCGTATTAGCGTTACTAATTTTAGTTACTAATATACAAATTTGGTGTAGTGTTTCCATGATCGGTAATGATTAAACTTAAGAGGACGAGCTAAAATTAGAAAATTTTTCTGTCAAATCTACGTACAACATGTTACTTGATGAATTTCAATGGGGAATGCTAACAATATCAACTTTCATTCACCACACCATTTTTAGGGTTTTATAATGGTTTTCTTCGATCCTTGTAAAATCCTTCTAACAATAACAAATGATCCTCCTCTACCATACACGTTTAGCCTATAAAAACCATCATTTTAAAATTGAGATTGAATTTGGGGAAAAATACATTGATTGTTCAAAATATCACTCAATACCAGATCGTTGTGAAGATTAACGAATATTTTCGTTACCCTGGGAGTTGAAGATTCACATTCTTCTATATTATCTTCAAAATCACTCATTTAGAATAAAAATTACAAAACCTAATTTTCAAAAAAAATATTCTAAAACTCCTCCACCTTCTTCTTCTTCTCTCTCTCAATAATTCTAATTCTCCGACACTAACTTTAACTCAAATGTATTATCTAACTCACCCTAACTCAATTATGTAACTCACTAATCTAAGAAAAAAATAACAATCAATTAATTTAACTAACTTGATTATTAAAAACTAATTGAAAAAGAACATTTAGAGCAAAGTCAGTGGGGTTGGTATATTGGCAAATTTGCCAAGTATCACGCCATAGTGGGATTGGCAAACATAAAAGGCTTCAAAAATTGGTATTTGGAGGAGTTTTCCAAGCGAGGCTCAAGTTAAGTCGATCGAATCAATTTGAGACGGTCGAATCTCAAGGGCTATAATCAAACGACTCTCATTTCTCTCCATAAATTCAAACAATTTCAACTCCAAAATCACATCTTCTCATCCAACGACTCTCAATTCTCTCCCTATAAATCTCAACGGCTCTCAGATAAGTGATATAATATAATTTTAGTTAATTCGATCACATTAAGCTTGTTTCTTCCTTTTGAAATCAAATTACATTTAACTTAAATTAAGAATTGCACTAGATGATGGTTAAAATTAAGGTTATATTACAAATATTAAATAAAACATAACTATTGATTCCCAGACCATTTCCTCTTATGATAGTCCCGGTTTAGCAATTATAGCAGATTGGTGTGAGTATAAAAAATTGATTTTGGGTTATATTTATAGGGGTGAAATTATAGCCGTTGGATTTGAGCATTGAGATTCGACCGTTGTCGAGCCAACCTAAACCGCTCGTCTCAACCTAGGCCGAGCGGCTCAGGTTGGATCGATCGATTCTGTTTGGTTCGTTTATCCAATTCCACCATTGCCCAAAATCAAGGTTGACTATCCACTTGGCTTGGAAAATCAGCCTATATACCAACCCCCACCGGAATTTCTCTTAGGTCATTAACTAAAATATATTGATAAGGGATTCTATATTCACTTTATAATGACCTATTTATAAAATCATGAATTGGTCCGCCAAAATTGAGTTGGACCCAAAAAAAGTCTTCCTTTCATAAGGTATTAAGGCCCGAGCCCGACCTTCTATTCTAAGCATATTTTATTTAAAAAAATAAAAATTACCAATATGTACTATATTTATGGGCCTGATTAGCGACAGGTCTATCCACTAGACTATTATTAACCGAAGGTCCTTTTAAAGAACCAAAATAAAATAATTGAATGTAAAGCTTTACTCCAGGGTCCGTTGCACGTGTGGGATTCTGGATATAGTTTTTAAAATTGTAAAACTACCCGAGCTATATATGTATAGCAAATCCCCTTTCTAAATCATTATTTTTATTTTCTCTTCTCTAAACTACTCAAGCTCTGTCGATGAAGAATTGAAAAAAAATTCACTGTAAACAAATAGGCTAGTGAAACAAGCATCACCATCAAGTTTTATTGAGTGATTCATCAGCAAAATCGGCAAACAAGATAAGTTTTCAGATCTTATTATCCTTTTATTTCAATTAATGTTTTCAAAAACCTAATAACTTTAAATTCGTTTCGAATTATTGATTTGATTCGCAATGAACATATAGATCTGTAATATTCTTTTCATTCTCATTGATTTGATTTAAAAAAATTAAAATCTTTTTGTAATTTTTTTTCTAGGGTTTTTCATTGAATATTGATTTATCACTCAATCTTAATACCGACCGAAAATGTAATTTTAGATTTTTAATCAGCGAGCCTAAATTTACATTACCCATTAATTTTTTCGAAATCTAACTAACTTGGATATTTGGATTTAATCTAAGCTTTTTTGGTTTTGAGTTAATATGATCCAATTGTGTATATATGCTGCACTGAAGATGATATGTTTGTTGTGTATGTATAAGATTCATAATATCCATACTTGTATATAATTTTAGTCCTACTATAGTTGTTGTTTAGCGTAATTTTGGTAAATGTAGCTCTAATTTACATTACAAAAACACTCTATTTTCTACCCTCGCCCACTCATGCCAGCAAAAGCGTTATCTAATTATTGAAATTGTTATGACTTTGCAGGAATTGGTACGACATCAACTGAAAAGGTCAGTAGACTAAAAATTATTTTTTTTCAGTACAACATATATGTACACTTGGATCATACTGTAAAAATCGGCCTAGTTTCTGTTGTAATTACATACAATGAAAATGTTTTCGAGTTGTAAATGTTTATGCTTTATTATCATTGTATACGATTTGTATAGTATCATTTATCAATTGGTGTTATGATGCGTGGTAAGCAATTGCAACTTGTGCAGTATTAGATGGTCATATAAAATCATCGAAATGTGGTTTTTAAGTGATTTTGTTCTGGAGTTAAATCAGGTCATGTTCAGCCAGGGGTCATTTGTTTGGTTGTCAATGAATCACAGTACATATATGCTGCATTTCGAAAAAATCACAGTGTATATACGCTGTATTGCTGAAAATTCAGTACGTAAACGTTGTACTCCATAGAAAATAACAGTGCATAAACGATGTACTGGGTTATTTCTCAAATATCTTGAGTAGTTTTTTCCACGACAAGTCTTAATTGTTTTTTTTACGGTACTAATGTTGTCTGTCTTTAGTAGTTCAGATTTTCCAAGGAAACAAACCCTTGAGCCTACGCACATACAGAGAGAAGGAGATTCTCTATATGGTATGACTTTGTACAATATTTTATATACCTCAAGGTTTTGAGACAGTTATGCATGTCAGGTTAGTTCCCTCGTCTGTGTAGACTATGTGTTTTCTTTTCTAGTCTCTTTGAGAATGTTCAACTCTTATACAAGGTCATCAACTTCATTCCCGAACCACCAATTTTACTTATAAACATTATATGTTACAGATTTCAGTTATTATCTTTCGATTCACCGAGATTAAAACATACTAGAGTTATGACTTGGTGCCTGCAAGTCGGATTAGGCATACTGTACATAAGTGAAGGCAACAACAGATCAGGTGTGACACTAGAAACTGATACAGACGAACCTCCAAGAAGGGATTGCAAGTTTCCTTCTCGCAGTTCCTTCTTCAATTGAGGAAGAGTTTAAAGAGATAAACTTTTGTAGAGTTTGTAAACAGTGCAGTGAATATGTACTCACAGTGCAGCGGATATGTACTCTGAATTTGTAAGAAGTGCAGTTGAACCGATTCAAAATGACGTTAAGTTACTAACGAGCGGTGGAGATCCAAGTAGATATGAAGAAATACATCAAATGTATCTAAAACTAATGATCGTTATTGACTTTAGTTCATTGTAAACTGTCTGATACACTGTTTTTGGTTGATAATATATAAAAAAAGCTTCGGTATATCATTAACAGGACACCAAATATGTGTTGTAACCAAGTTTACATTCCTAATGTAGCTTTAATTCCTTTGATTGTTTTACTTTTATCTTTAATTTGTTTATGGGTTTCAAGGTTTGTCATGTATTTTTTTTTGGAAGCTCAGCTGTTCAAATGCAGGAATTATTAACTGTAGGAGTTTGCAAAATTTGTTAAATGAAATGGCATCTGATGTTTACTCAGGCTTGAACTTAGCATATTGGTCAAATTTTTAATCTTCCATTTTTATCACTTTGTTCAAAACAATTTGAATTAGTAAGGGAAAAAGCCAGAGGAGTTCCCTCGGAGTTCCAAGTCATCAAGAAGAGATCAGTCTTTCGTATGGTTGATGTTACTTATATAAATATACAAACAATCTGCATTGTAGAGATGAGTTTGTTATAGAGATTTTTAAAGCAGTACAACGATATATACACTGAAACTAAAGCAGTGTAGCAGATATATACACTGAAATAAAAGCAGTGCAGTAGATATACACTGAAATTAAAGCAGTACAACATATGTACGCTGAACCATTGTTCATGGCAATGTTAAGTGTGTTAAGTGAAATTAAAGCAGTCCAACAGATACACTAGATCAGTTTTTTCAGTACATTATATACATACTGCTGAATCATACTGTAAAAAACAACTTAATGTGAAAATAAGTGACGAATTTATGAAAATCACAAGAATGAATTAATTGTTTTCGGTACGTTATATATGTATTGTTGAACCATACTATAAAATTCAACTGCAATGTCAAATTAAATGATGAATTTATAAATATAGTAAAATAAGACCAGTTTTGTTTAGTACAAAATATATTTACTGCCGGATCATACGATAAAAATCAAATTGCATGATAAAATACGCGACAAATCTATTAATATAACAAAATCCAATCTGTTTTTCGGTACAACTTATATGTATTGCTGAATCATATTCAAAAACACCATTTTTGTTGATGATGATTCTTCAAAATCGTTTTTTCTACTGATTTAGTAATTTGTTCTTATAATACTTCTTTTTCTAAGATATTTTTGCTTTTTCTTCTGCAAATCTACAATTAGTTTTTCTTTGTTTATTGCTTGACTTCTAGCATCCAGGGTCAGTAGGTTTTGATTAAATTCTCAATTCGAATCGGTTTCGAGACGATATACTAGATTGGATGGAACCCAAATAGCTTCTATTCAAGGTTTATCTCTCGTAAATCCCTCAGTAGATTTGATTTTTCATATATTTACAGAAAGAGATTGGGTTTCAGGACGCGGAATTTTTTTGTCTGTGTTCGAATGGAGAGAGAATGTGTTTTGTGATTGGTCAGACGTACGGCAAGAGGGGCAGTCAGGTCTTTTTCGTATTGTGGACCTAAGAATAAGTTTTATTATTTCTGATTGACCCTATAATAATTAGTTATTTGGGCCTAAATTTTCCTAAAAAGAAATAGCTTTGCACTTGCAGTACAAAAAAAAAATGTACGAGTACTAAAGTATATTTTCTTTGGGTATTTTTATCTGGGGCGGCTCCATATATTATACCCCAATGCCACCCACCTCATAGCTTTGTACATTCCACATTGATCATCTCTGCTTCGAGAGTGCATCCTACGGAGCATCGAAATACCAGAAACCTTCTGGCCTGACATAACCATCTATAAAGTTTACCAGCCAACTGTAGCCTACAGAATTCTTCTGTCATCCTCTTTTAATCATACAAGATACCTTTTCAGGTTTACAGATCTACAAACTACTACATATAGTTTTTCGGCACAAGAACCTCAGCCTCACAAACTGCGTATTATCAAGGTTATACACATACTTACCACTTACCAGTAAAGTCTGAGTACAATAAAAATACATAATTAGGACTACAAGGGCAGGGGAGGATCACAGTTTATAGACCTGTAATTGTTGGACCTATGTTTTACCTGAAATCAAAGTACCAAATGCACAAAGAAGCGACAAGGATGAAGCAAATCTAAGCAGAATAATGTGCAGAAAATGTAAGCTATAGACTGTGCTCATACAAGAGCTAGGAATTCACCCTATTCATAAAAAACTAAATTCTTTCTAGGAACAGTGAAGTTTTGACATTTATATCTTATGATCTGAAGTTGACGCTTATTTTGAGAGGCAGTGAAGCAATCATGGGATCCACAAGGGAGGGTCTTGTCTAATACCCTCTCCACACCCTCCCAAACACATCTTAATGTACATTGTACCAGGTATATTCTTTGTTTCAATTGGTATCCTCCCTTGCTAAAGGGTCAGACTAGGATAACCCAATCCTAGTGCATGCTGGTCCAACAGGGGAGGGTCTTGTCTAATTTGCTCACAACACCCTCCCTAACACATCTCAATATACCAAGTAAATTCTGTGTATCAACTGGTATCCACCACTTGATAAAGCTTCAGACTAGGATGACCCAACTCACGATCCAATTGCAAGTCAGTCTTCAAATAAAGTAGTATGAAAACTACTTGTTCTGCTAATTAATAACAATCTATTCTGGGTAACTGAGCTGCCTTTAAAATGATCACTATAAAACACAAACCTATTTATCGAAAAAGTAATTACCCGACAAAACTTTTAAGTCCTAAGTGAGAATTCCTTTGAAAGCTGTTTAATCCCAACCATGAGCTATAAATTTCAATTCCTATTGGGATTTTTTTTCATCCACTAGGCAAATGAAAGAATATATCATTTAAATGTTAAGGCAGCCAGTACTGAACTGCGTCCGAAAAAACAGAACATTAAAATAGAACTACATAGAAAAGGTTTCTCAAGAACAATCAAGTCTTGACAGAACCTTAAGGTCGCACTTGCTTGGAAAATCTTTGAGCACAATCACTTTACAGGCTTTTCATGTGCGGATGTAAACTGAAGAATAACGTACCACCAAAACCAAAGAATTTGGTACATCATGACGCTGGGGAAATACCAATGGCGCAGCATGTTTTCAACATAAAAGAAAGATGGCAGGGCTTATCCAAACTCACACCACTTTTCACAAGTCTCTAGAAACACCACCACAAGTATATCTATCCCTTCCCCATATCAATAATGTAAAATATCGTACATGTTTTGAACAACCATTTGACATAGTCACATACTAAGGAATGAGTTATTTATTTCTTGGAAAGCAAAGCAGATACATTCACCTAAGGCAACAGTTTGCACATTGCAAGTACTAGTCAGAGCTTAAAATAGCTATGGGTGTAATATATACCAATTATGAAGAAACTCACATATCAAAGATATGATAAAGCCCCAAAAAATAGCTTCTACAACAGCATGTTTATCTGGACTTTCTCTCTCACTTACTCCCAGACAATAAAATCTGATGAACATCAGCATAGGGGACCATCACTTTCCACAACGAACAGACACTTGAAACATACCTGTGCACGACAGAGTTGCCCATCAGCACGCGAACTCCATTAAGACCTTATAAAACGGAATGTTTCTTATAACCATAACCCGCTCCAAAAGGAGCCCTACTTCGGCTGTAACCGTACAACATAGTTACTCTTTTATTGCAAATACTAATAGCCATTCATATACAGAATATCAGCCTACATAATGACTCCTAGTCCTATATTGTTAATACAACTAGTAACAATTCAAATACAGGATATAAATTCAGTTGAAATATTCTCCCAAAAGTGAAAACAGTTTTTATAGTTATCTCAAATGCAATTGCATTTTAACACACATGATATTACATCTTTTTTTTTCTGAAACCAATTTCCTTTAAAATTTACAGCAAAATTCTACTCAAATCACAATCATAATCGAAAAAAACGAAAGATACTACAGAAGTTTGAACAGAAATTAATCTCCCGTCGAAGTCCCCATACATAATTCTGACTACATCAAATTACAAAAAACCCTAAGCCCACTTCAAATCTTGAAGCAGAGCTCTTAAACATTTTTTTAAATCCTAAGAAGTAGTTCTTACAGAACCAAAAACGGAAGTGTCTATAAGAAACGCAGGTTTCATAGAGATGGAATTCAGTATTATGTCATACAAAAACCCAAAACCCTTACTCTAAATTTAAAATTTAGTGTTTGGGGTACTAACCTTATTTGCAATAACGATCGGCTTTCTTCTTAACCCTGTCATCAAGAGCATTTTCAACAGATTTTGAAACAGATTTAGGATCATAGCCAAACTTCTTAGCTTCAACAGGAAAGAGTTGATCATATTTCATACGCTTAGCAGCATCAATAGTATATATATCTCCTTCTCCTCCTCCTGCTTCTACTCCAGCAGAGGTTTCTCCATCACCATCAGTTTCAACAACACTGTCTCCTGGCACAATTTCGATTTCATCAGATGGATTTTCTTCTTTAGAAGGTTTGTTTTTCTTGTTCTTTTTATGTTTTCTTTTATCCATTGATTTTAGGGTTCCGAGACTTCCACCTTTGAAAGTAAGTCTTCCAGTTTTTGCTCTCTCATATGGATCCGACATACTACGCAATAAACCTTGCGAATCGAAGAAAGAGATAACAGTCGAGAGAAACACAAAGAGAGATGTCAATGTTCTAAGTTTTGGGCAGTCGAGGGGTTAGGGCTTTCATTCCAGATGTCCTTTGCTATTCCCTCCGCCTACGCATCGGGTGAGTAATATACACCCACCAAAAAAAATAAAAAATTATTATTCCGTATTATTATTAATAATACAGACCGTGAGTTATAAGTTCACAGGGGTCATTATCCAACTACAAAAAATCCAACAAAAAAATTTAGCAAAAAAAACTCATTAAAACCCAACTGTCCAGAATACCCTTCCTTAAAAACCCTTCCATCTCATTCAATTCTAACAGAATTTTTTTCCCCTTTACCTTACGGAATTTTTTCCTCGTCTACATCTTCATCGTCAGTAGCTTCATCATCCTCGTCTTCATCTTCATCATCAGTAGTTTCATCATCCTCGTCTTCATCATCTACAACTAGAAATCAGAATCAAAACAATTTCAAAATATTGACGAAACTGTTGTTCATCATCATCAGTAACAATTTCAACCTAAAATCAAAACAAAATCACAGATCAAAATCAAAAATGGTTTCGTCATCTGTTAGGTTTAGGTTTCATCTGTTTTGAAATCAATCTTTCATACTTAGGTTCAAAGATAGAAAGCTTCAATTCCATTTGTTTTCACCCTTATTTATTCATGAGTCAATTATGTTCAGTTTTGGTTTCATCATTTTCAATGTTGGTGCTTGAAAACAAAATCTGTTGGTTTTTTCACTTAATGTCTATTTTAATGAAACCGAAATTGGTTTCATCATTTTTACTGTATGCTTGAAACCAACTCTGTTGGTGTTTTTCAATTAATGACTATTTTAATGGAACCGAAATTGGTTTCATCTTATTCTGCTTCATCTTATTATAGATGAAAAAAAAACTATGAAACCAAAAAGGGTTTCATCATTTTTTTTATTTCATCTTACTACATATGAAAAAAACGATGAAACCAAAAAAGGTTTCATCATTTATTTTTGTTTCATCTTATTCCAGAAGAAAACAAACTATGAAACCAAAAAAGTTTCCATCATTTTCTTGATCATTTTCTTCGTTCAATAAAATTCCAGATGAAAAAAAACGATGGAACCAGAAAAGGTTCCATCATTTTTTTCGTTCAAATAAAATTACAGATGAAAGAAAACTATGGAACCAAAATAGGTTCCATCATATCAAAGATGAAAAAAAAATGATGGAACCAAAAAAGGTTTCATCATTTTTCTGATGTTTCACCAACAAAAAACCCTAATTTCGACAATGATGATGTATCATTATATTTTGTTGATGATTTTCGACGATGATGATCTAAGGTGTTGGTGATGTTTGTAGAGGATAGAAGGAGGAAGAAGAGGTGTTGTTGATGGTGGATTTGGACATATAGTGGTGGAGGAGAAACAATAACGAGGAGGAAGCGATGGGGAAGGAGTAGGTGTTGTTGGTGAAGGATACAAAGGTGTTGTTTTGGCGGAGGAGGTACTGTTGCTGCTGGTGATGGTGGCGGAGGAGGTATTGTTGCTGCTGGTGATGGTGGTGGGGAGGAGAAGAAGAATAAGAGAGGTGTTGGTGAAGGATACGAAGGTGTTGTTGTGGCGGAGAAGGTACTGTCGCTGCTGGTGATGGTGGCGGAGGAAGTATTTTTGTTGTTGGTGATGGTGGTGGGGAGAAGAAGAAGAAGAAAAAGAAAAAGAAAAAGAAAAACGCCACAAAATTACAATACCTAGGTTATATGGAAGGGCAACTCGGGTATATTGAAAAATACTAAAAATTAAATTTAATCATTATTAAGGGAAATGGGGTTTTAGTTTCATTTTTAATTAAAATGGTTTTTGTTTATAATAAATAATATGGGAGGGTTTTTTGTATAGGAAGTTTGTTCACCTTGGTTTTTTATACCAAGTTTTGTTAATAATAATAATAATAATAATAATAATAATAATAATAATAATAATAATAATAATAATAATAATTTAAAAAAACAAAACAAAACAATAGCCATCAACGTCAAGAGAATATTTTGTAAATCTTCCGGTTATTGAGTCAAGCTTAAACAACCGATTCAACATTGTTCTTTCATCTTCTCCAATACTTAACTTTGCAAAGGAAGAATCATGTCTCGCCAGCAACAAAGCAAGATCATTAATCTGGTTTGAATTACTGAAATTTCCACTCTCTCCCACGCCTGCCTTTTATTCCTCGATAATACTCATCAATAATTCTTTTCAGTTCTGTCTCCGCCTATTCTGATGTCAGAAACACAACTGCCACCTCCCACCAATCGAATGCACCCATCTCCACTACCTCCCCTTACAAATTATCTGAATCACTCTATCAGTTCTGATAAAGTTATTCCAAACCTGGATACGTTACATGACTCAATAAACTCTGCGAAGGAAGCTTCTATTCCCCATGCAGAAACAAATAACAACGCAATCTCCTAATCTTCCTCTTCTAATTTTTTCTCCACTAATTCCTCATTGCTCTTTAAATCTAAAATATCTCCATCAAACCTTTTTGCCTGCTCCACCTTTCCGGAAAAAAATTCATCATCAGGAATTGCCGTAGATCAACAAAAAGGAAAAAACCAAGCGATACCATAAAAAACATTACAATCTCAACTGAAAATCCTATTGAAAATCCCAGGGGAAAAAAATACTCTGATCTTTCAGCTTACATAAAGAATACAAAGCCTTCTCCGAAATCATCATGATCACTTCCTGGCAGTTAAACCTTTGGATGGCTCTTTTACGTATCATGGGATCAAGCAAGCATTGAAGAAAAGATGGAATCCTTTCAGTTTGAGCACTTGGAATCGGTTCCAAACACAATGGTCTTTAAACTCACCTTATTCAAGCAGGAAGAAAAAACTGCTATTATTCAGCACCAGCCATGGATTATCTCGAATCAGGTGGTAATGATCGAGAATTGGAACAATTATGCCCTAAATCTAGGACTCTTCTTCAAGGAAACTACATTTTGGATTCAACTGTTGAGTCTACCTTTCTCATTGAAGAAGAATCTCTTCAGACACTTCTCAAAGATACATGAAGAGTTCTTGAGACAGATATTCAAAGCAGACCAGTTAGAGCTAACGTAGCTATGGATCTCCAAAAAACTTTCATGCCATGATTTTTACTCGAAATTGCAGGCAACATATGGATCCAGTTCGCCTATGAGTACTTACCTAAGCTGTGTTTCATGTGTGGATTTCCTAGACATGTATCAAGCGAATGCCCTAATTTTGTTAGCCATGAACATGCTACCCAAGCAAGTATATTTCATTATTTTCCATATTTTATGCTTAACAACAGGATGAAATCCAAGAACCCTAATACCACAATCATCAACTTTATCACTATCAAATCAACCAACCAAACATCCACAACCTCCTCCTCTAGTCAGCAATCCTACTCAACAAACCACACCATTTCTTTCATCTCAACTGAAGGACAAACTCATCTTCATAAAAATCACTCTACTCCGGTTGCTAGGGTTTCAGTACCGAGTGAACTCGCCCCAGAAATGACCAATCAAGGTCTACAGTGGAACTCAGTTCAACAAACAAGATCTGATAATCTAGGCAAAACCACTGCAACTCTTTTCGAATCTCAGCCGCACTTGTTAAACTTTGAGGTGTGTGCTCAGACTCAAAACATGAGTCAGGGGATAAAACTCAATAACAAGAATGTTGGTCCCAGTATAGAGACAGACAAGTCATTTTACAACTGCAACATTCCTTTTATTGCTGCACCCAGGACATGCCCAAAAACACTTAGGTGGACCAATCCACTATGGTGTGTTTGTATCCTCAACCATTGTTAGAGACACTCACGTGCCAACTACACATGACAAGGAAAAACACCCATGTCCACAATCTCATCCCCATCACCATGTCCACCTTCAACCAATTTTATAACACCAAATACAACACCACTTTTTTTTATACCTCAACACTCGCAACTACTGGCCATTTTCCTGCAACCACCGGAGGCAAGGCTCAACCTCGCAGTTACTAATGTGGATAGTAAACCTCAAGCTAGAGTCACTCACAATCTCCAAATAAATAAAAATGTTATTCTAAACCCTCATTTGAAAACCTATAAAAGAAAGAATAACATATCAAAGAAATCCACCCCCCGCCACTTCAATGTCATAGCAACGTATGACTTTGCTACACCACCACAACTACCTAAAACTCAAAAGTTTTCATCCTTGTATGAATTACATACCACTACCCCAAGAATTCATGTTCTTTCATGGGAGATACCAACAGAAAGGCCAAGGAAGAACAAAACCTCTTTTCCACCATCTTCATCAAATATTGCTTCTAATCCACCATTCTCAAAATATGGAAACAACCTCTCAGATCCCGAGGTTTCTACAACTCAACCAAAACCAGCTTGGCGTCTATTGATTGAACAAGAGAATGATGCTCAAGTTTCGTCCCCAGTTATGCGAGGTGTGCGTTTGGACCAAACCTCGCAAACAAAATCAATTGTCTAGCTTGGAACTGCCAAGGCGCTCATCAAACCTTGAAAGTTTCAAAACTGTGCGAGTTTGCTCGCACATTTCGTCCGCAACTTTTTTTTTATCTGAATCTCTTATAAACTCTAGTTACATGTCTTCCCTTCAAAATAGATTAGGATTTCATCACAGATGTAATGTGCCTTGTAATATCCAGAAAAGGGGCCTTAGTCTAATGTGGATGGCCAACTTGAAGGTCACTATTGTAAGTGCAAATCAAAGTTTTATACATGCTTACATTGAACATATTCAACCTTTTCAACCATGGTTCTTCACTGGCATTTATGCCCCTCCAAATCATGCTTCTAAACAAGATCTATTGAAGGATTTCAAAACATTAATCCCACCAACTCAATTATCATGGTTACTGATGGGGGATTGTAATGAGGTAATAGACTAGAAAGAAAAGAAAGATGGACGGCCGGTCACTGCAACTAAAGCCCAATTGTTTAAAGATTGTATCAACATGGCTGGGCTAATTGACTTGTGCTATCAAGTACCCGGTCCAATAATCAAACAGGAGATTCCTTTATCATGGAACAATTAGAGTATGCTTATCCAACCAACAATGGATGAACCTTCATCCTGATGCATTAGTTCTTTACTTACCAAAAATAGGCTCGGATCATGATCCGCTGCTCATTAAACATAAAGCCATCATGCATAAAGGGCACAAAAGTTTCAAAATTGAACATCTTTGGTTCATCCACCCAGAAATGTCGTCAATTGTCAATAAAGCTTGGAATTCCACCAGTAATCATAACCCGATTTTCAACTGTTTTAGGGTCAAAAGTGAGTAGCTAGTAACAGCCTCCTCCTATCCACAGTAAACCCAATTCCCCAAATATAATAAAGAGCCAAAAAAATCCCTTTTCTTAGTACTATCCATATTCTTTTTATAGCATTTCCTTCTTTTAACTCTTTATAACAAATATCCTCTCAAATCCACTAGTAGTACCAAAGTGTCATTCCCAAACCTATCCTCAATTTTTCCTTTATTAATTCTTTTATCCTTATATTTATATGGGTATTTCTTATAAGAGCTTGGGCTTAGTCCCCAAGTCTATAGATAATCATGGCTTCAAGCCCAGCTAATATAGGTGACTCCCCTTATCAATGGGTAGTCATTTTTCAGGTATTAACATTAGTCCCCTGACTGTTGAAGAGGCGTAGTCTCGTCAATAGTCATACCAGTTAATAAAATGTTAATCAAGGAATGTATGCTGTTTAAATACGAATTAACTAGATTTACGCAACTAGAAGCGGAATATTCCTAACACATTATGTTATTAAAGGCGAAAAACCCCTGATAGAATCAGCAGGTCTATAACATAGTCCCCATGTATCAAATCGAATAGATTTCGCATTAGTTCAATTGAATCATGACCGGTTGTTTTAATGTTTGATGTGCTCACATACGCCATGTGAGGCGCGAGTATATGATGTTTGATGAGACGCCCAATCAGAGAGTGACTTTGCATATGGGAAGAAAGTTGGTGCTCAACTGTCATAGTGTGCAGTTGTAGATGAGGGCGTTAATAGGGTTTGTGCTCTTTACCTTTAAAAATCATGAGTTCTTTTTTGTGGGATTATAACGCGTTTTCAAAGATCGACTCTTTGACTATGGAGGTCATGGCCTGTAAGGCTATTGTACTAATTATGGTGATGTTGCAGGTGACTCTCATAGGTTTTGCAATTGAACACATGTTATCTAGTGTTGACGCGTCGAATGTTTTGTGTTAAGGATTGTAAGTTGTATTTGGTGTTAACACTAATCGTTATAGGCTTATATCGTCGGTTTTAGTCAAAGGGCATTTCCCACAACGCGAATGAGTTATACACCAGCTAGTTTACAATGCTGAAAACTATTATGAGAAAGCGGTGTGTTGGATATTGTTTATTACTCATTCAATTTGAAGTGTTTTGGCATACAAGTGAAAGGTTGAGAATACTGATGGTGACGATGCGTTACTGTGTTATTCCGAGTTAATTTGGGTTTTCAATTTCCACGGCATAGTTTGGAATTCAGTCCCCAGTGTTGAGAAGTTTGTAAGGAGCAGTTGGTGTTAGTGATTTACACGTCTGTTTGCATGAAATTCTTTGTAAGATGCCAATTGGGTTTTCGATCTCGGCTAGTAGTAATCTCGATTTATCAAATGTAGAAAGCATATACTTCATTCGTAAAGGGTTGATGTTATGCGTGATGAGTATTTGTTTATTTTCGTATGGTGTTGTGAACTCAGCGTATGACTACGAACGTTTTGTTATGAACACTTTGAGTCCTTTGACTTTTGTTATTTTCTATTTGAGCTCGTATTACTAGTCCGCTTGCCTTTTCCCCCATTTTTTTTTGAGAAAGAGAGAGAAAGAGGAGGAGAGCGGCACAATTGAGTGTAACTCTACTTCTCTGTAGAAGGGGTGGTTCTGAATTCATTATGTAAGAAGCAACTCTTACTTCTCTGTTGAAGGAGTGGGCTTCTTTAATGTCTCACTCGACATCGAGCCTATTCATTTCATGTCTCGCTCGATATCATGGATGGCTCAATTCATGTCTTGCTCGGCATCGAGGCCGACTTATTTCTCGTTGGAATGAACGGCTTCGACTTTACTGTGGAAGGAGCGTCTCTTACTTATCTGTGGAAATAGTGTATTGTAACTCTAAATTCTTTATGAAAGGAGAAGTTTTGACTTCATTTTGGAAGGAGCGGCTCTTATTTCTCTGTGGAAGGAGCGTATGATAACTTTAACCAACTCTGACGAGGTGGTTTACAGAAAGAGGCTTATTTGGTCGAACATGGGCTTCAATTACAGCGCTTCGTGGACACATATCCATTGACCATCTCAAGAGAATATGTAATCTAGAGAATAGGTGCGCGTGTGTTAATGAGTCATAACTTAGCTTTTACGCTCGACTTTCTCATGCTAATGAATAATTACTTCTCTTTGGGCCATATTTATAAGGAATGGTAGAGTTTGTATCCCGTAGAACGATATACTAGGTATTGTGTCAATTTACATATTTTCTTTAGTTATACCTTAGCTTTTACGCTTGATTTTCTCATGCTAGCAGAATTTTATGTTCTCTAGTACGTCATGAGCACTTGGGTGAATGAAAGATACATATTTGTGCTATGTTTTGTCTATATCACGCGCACTCTGAGTCGTGAAGAGGGTGCTCTGAATAAATAAAATATGGCCATCATCCTCGTTTGTAATGAGCTCGTAAGAACTATGTTGCTACATAGTTATATTTTGTCAATGTAACAACTAATTCTTCATTAGAGATTTAAAAACAAGGGATGTGTAAATTGTAATCGTGAACAAGGGATGCTACATTTCTAGGGGTAAGTCCCCTCAAAAAAAAAATTTTACTCAATGTAACAACAATTTTTTCATTAGAGATTTAGAAACAAGGGATGTGTAAGTTGTAATCGTGAACAAGAGATGCTACATTTCTAGGGGTAAGTCCCCTCGAGTTTTTTTTTTTACTATTGCCTGAACTAAGCACAAATATTCTGACTGGCCAAATTAATTGACTAATCCAGCATGTTATGAGGAATATATATGTATTAATTGTTTCTGCATAATTGTTAGGTAACACATGTAGCGTATCAAGTTATAATTGAATTATTTTTTCACTAGACTCATTCACCACCTTTAGAGTCGATGTATCTTGCAGCACTAAGAGTTTGGTTTCTCTTGTAATATTGAAAGTCGATTTACCTCACGACATTCATGGCCGTCTCATTTCATATCTCGGTCGGCATCAAGGATGGCTCGTTTCATATCTAGCTCGACATCGAGGCCGGCTCATTTCATTCTTGCTCGGTATCGAGGTCGACTCATTTTATATCTCATTCGTCATCGAGGCCGGCTCATTTGGTGGGAGGAGTGGCTCTTACTTCTTTGTGGAAGGAGCATATTTATATAAACTGAGATGGAGGCCGCTTAAGCCATTCTCACTGCCACAGTTATAGTTATCTAGACTGGGATGAAGGCTGCTTAGGCCGTTCCCACCGCCGCAGTCATTGGTGTTAGGTGTTTGCTTGGTAGAACAGGGGTGCTTTGCCCTATGCCGCTCTTGTGACCATTAGCGTTGGATATTAGCTTGGTCGAACATGGGCTCTTTTCCCTCAAACGCTCTTATGACCATTGGTTTTGGCTTGGTCGAACAGGGGCGTTTTTCCCTCTGCCGCTCTTGTGACCATTAGTGTTGGGTATTGGCTTGGTCGAATAATAAACACAGTTTTGTGTCTGAATTGTCCGCAATTATCTATTTTTTTAGTGATCATTTTGGTACTTATGGTGTGATTTATGTGTTTGTAGGTATTTTTAGAAAATAAACATTTGTGGAAAATTGGTCCAAAAATTGATAAAAGCACCCGAGAAAAATTACTAAAGGCACCCAGGATAGTTGATAAAGGCACCCGTAGATTGGATAGGGGCACCCCTTCCTCTTTGGTTCAAAAAAAAGAAATTGGCGAGAAAAGAACTTTCAAACGCGTGAAAGTTCTGTGGAGGTTGAAATCGATTTTGGGGGGGATTTTAAAGAGTTTAAACCTTATCAACATGAAGCAACAACCATTAGAGGATGAAACACGTAAATTACAAGAGTTTAAAGCCGTGAAACAAGCTGGAAAATCCATGTTTTAGCCGAAAAAAAAGTTTCACCCTGATTCGGATTTACGAAAATAAGAGTTTGTTTTAGATTGGTGTTTGGGTCCTTATCGATTAAGGATGAGTTGTTAGGGTTTGTGGAACCTATAAATAACAAAGAGGAGGAAGAAAAATCAGGAGGGGAGGCTCGAAAAAAAAAGGGTCTAGATAAAATATTTTCATGGACTGGATTTCCTCATTGGCAGGATCCGGTGAATCAGGTTGTAGAGTCTGAAGTAACTCAACTAAGAACTTAGAAGCACATAATAATAACCTAAATAAATGTGGATCCTCAAAGTCAATCAGATTGGACTCACACAGTTGACTACTATGAAAATGGTGGTCATTCTTAAGAAAATGTGTCAATTCTAATTTCCTAAAGTAATTAGGCTTAGTCTCAAAACTTAATAACTGACATATTTGAAATCCATACGTTCCCACATATGGAAGAAAATATTTTGGTGGGAAAACAAAGTCAATATTTGTATTATTTCCTAGGTAAACCACATCAACCAGAGGATGGGTTTCTAACAACTGAACTTCTTTTTGGACATCAACAGGCTCAGGGAATCTAGTTTGAAGATGATCTTGAAAAATGGTAGAGGTGCAAATGTCAAGTCCCAAGTTAGGGACTTTAAGTCGGGATACTTAACAATCACAAGAATCATCGGTACCCTCAAACTTAGGGTGGACATAACTCTCAGATGGACTAAAAACTATAGGTTGGATTCTAGAGTCCTTAAGGTCAGAACTACACTCACCTTCCTCTATAGAAGGAAATAAGGTAGATTATAAACTGGTAGAAGTTCTAACTTAGCTTTCCATATATTATAAGTTTCCATCAAAGGTGCAGAATCTAACAAAGTATTCACCTCACTAATAACACTATCATCGTCAACATCAAATCTAAAGTGGGCTAGGAATTTATCGACCTCAATAAGAACATCCTCTATGACACCATGAGGAATTTTCACAGACCTATCAGCTAACTGCAGTGTTATCTGAGTAGGTTTCAAATCACCAAGTCCTAGCTTGAGGTACACATGGTACGGAAGTAAGTTCACACTGGCTCCCAAGTCAAGTAACGCTTTCTCAACACGGTAGTTTCCTATTGTGCAAGAAATGGTTGGGGACCCTGGGTTTTTGTACTTAGGAGTTATATTTTTCTGGATAATTGAACTCACATGACTAGCTAAAAAGGCTTTATTTGGTACATTAGGCTTTCGATTTCCCGTACACATATCCTTAAGGAACTTGGCATAAGTAGGAATCTTCTTAATTGCATCTAATAAAGGAAAGTTGATAGTTTCTTGCTTAAAAAGCTCCAATATGTCGTTAAAGTTGGATTCCTTCTTTGTTGGTGCTAATTAACAGTTGTGGGAACGATGTTTTGGGCACAAAATATGGCTTATAAGGAACTGCATCAGGCTCTTTAGAGACTTCATCAGTCTTTTTAGCTACTAGCTCAGAAGGGTGAACTACAATATGTTCACTATCAGGCATGGTTACCTTCTTTTCTACCACTTTACCATACCTAAGGGTTCTAATTGCATTCACATGATTTGATGATTTCTCACCAGAAGATACTTCATGACTCCTCTAGGATTGGGTTGGGTCTGACTAGAAAACTTACCTTTCTCTTTCTCTCAAAAACACAACGATTTGACCAACCTGGGTTTCTAAACTGGAAATAGCCTGACTGTTAGCCTGAACAATCTTTTGATTTACTTGTAAACTTTGATTGACCGACTGCCGAAAATCTTTAGTGTCATGAGTTAATAAGGTCAAAGACTCTACTAAACTCATGATCGTCTTATCTATCGGATTCTGAAATTGTGTCGGTCCTGAAGGATTCTTAGTATATCCAAAACCTGGGGGAACCTTAGAATTACTAGACTGACCTTGACTCTGGCCCTTAGACCAAGAAAGATTAGGATGGTTTCTCCAACCAGGATTATAGGTTTCTGAATAAGGTTCAAACTTCTGATGGTTATCAAATCTAGTGTTATTATAAAGAGCATGGGCGTGCTCTTCAACGGTTTGTCCTTCCCAAAATGACTTGGGTTCAAACTTCTGACTTTGACTCCAAGTCTTTTATCAATCAATATAATCTTTGGCTCTAATTTCTTTTTGATCCAAAACCTGCAATACAAAGAAGAATATCCAAAAACGTAAAATAGAAGAAATAAAAATAAAAATCTAACTAAACTAACTAACCTAAAAAAAACTAAAAACAAATCTAAAAACAAGTCCCCGACAGCGGTGGCAAAAACTTGATCGTTTCAGAAAAATGATAAAAATAGTTCGTTCGCTGAGACCTGTGAAGATTCGTTTTAAACCTAATTTTGATTTAAACTAGAAAATAAGTAAAATATTTTAATAATATTGGGAAGAATCGGAACTCAGGATTCCACAAAAATCACTCCTGAATGATTTCTACAATGATTCTTTAACAATTATAGCTCTTTTATTGACCCTGTTTCTTTGCCAAAAGTAACATTTCTAAAACATTAATTGTAAATCACAAGCATGGCGTACCAAAATCTCTTAAGTCCCAGCATACACCATCAAACAAAATCACAACTAATTAAGAAAAATCATAAATCAATTAAAAATCAATACAAAAGTCATTAAGAATCAAAAATAGTTACCATTCATTCATGAAATATGGTTTCCTCCTTTGTCCCAGTGGTTGGGTTTAGCTCATCATGCTCAAAACACTCTCAAAAGATTGGTACATGGATCAAAAGTGCTTGAGAAGAAGAAAAGAAGCTAAAAATAATTAAAAAAAAGAAATCTGCAACGTTTATAGGTGTTACAGATTAACTGTTACAGTGGAGCTTGAAGATAAATATTGCAAAACGAATATAAACGTTGTTGATGGGTTGAAAAAACCGTTGCAGCTGAAGATAAACGTTGCAAAGGCGAAGATAAACGTTGTTGTTAAGTTGAATAAATCGTCCCATATCCCCTGTTCTTCACTAGCATCAGCACTTTTCTTTTTTATTTCTCCTGTTTTTTCCGAGCCTCCCCTCCTGATTTTTCTTCCTCCTATTTGCTATCTATAGGTTCCACAAACCCTAACAACTCATCCTTAATCGATAAGGACCCAAAAACCAATCCAAAAAAAAATCTAATTCTTGTAAATAAATCCGAATCCTGGTGAAACTCTTTTGCCGGCTAAAACATGGATTTTCCAGCTTGTTTCACGGCTTTAAACTCTTGTAATTTACGTGTTTCATCATCTAATGATTGTTGCTTCATGTTGATATGGTTTAAACTCTTTAAAATCCCCCAAAAATCGATTTCAACCTCCACAGAACTTTCACGCGTTTGAAAGTTCTTTTACCGCCAATTTATTTTTTTTGAACCAAAAAGGAAGGGGTGCCCCTATCCAATCCATGAGTGTATTTATCAACTAGCCTGGGTGCCTTTAGTAAATTTTCTCGGGTGCTTTTATCACTTTTTGAAGCAATTTTTCCATAAATGTTTATTTTCCGAAAATACCTACAAACACATAAAATCACACCATAAGTACCAAAATTAGCATTAACAAAATAGATAATTGCGGACAATTCACACACAAAAATGTGTCTATCATCGAACATGGGCTCTTTGCCTCTGCTGCTCTTGTGACCATTTGTTTGAGTAGTAATTTGATCGAACAGGGGCGCTTTGCCCTTTGCCGCTCTTGTGACCACTTGTTTACATGTATTGGACTGGGATGAAGGTCGCTTAAAACGTTCGTACCGCGACAGTCATGACATTTGGACTGGGATGGAGGCCTCTTAAGCCATTCCCACCGCCGCAATCATAATTTGCTGGACCGCGTAGCCGAAGATAATATGCATATGGGGTTTTCGACGCTCTATGCGTACTTTATTCAAATATTAGTACAAATATTAATAAAAGAGACATGCGCGTAAAACAAAACATTTGTAGCCAGGAATCATAAAACGCAAATTATATAAGGACGCGTTGTAACAATTTTGTATACGTGGACGCATTGTAACAGTTTTGTGTACGTGGTCTAATATAATCGCATGGTTTTGAAGCAAAATCACATGGGTAGTTATCAATGCTATCATGCTCATAAGATAAAATATGGCGAGCGCGTAGAATGAATGAGCTAGAACAATTATCAGATGTACTAGTCCTTCATGTTAAAAATATCAGGCTAGTAAACACATCAAGTTAAGACAACTCCACCGTATTTTCAAAGGAATTACCACTGCTAAGCACAACATAGCTGTTGACATACAACACTTATTCATAAAGGTTGGCAAATACATTCTTTCACACTAAAAAATAAAATAAAAAGCTTCAAAGTAACTATGTTATGATAGTGGTGCAAAGTTTCAACACAACCACTTATCGAGCGTATATACATAAAATCAAACATGACCAGCTAGGTGAGTAAAGTTAGCGAATGATGAGAACGTTGATGATTCATTCATTCTTTTCTTTCTTTTTTTAGACGCATAACCGGGCAGTTTGTTGTTATTTTGAAATTCAAAAGAAGTCCGCCCATGGAAAATACATGTCGTTAATATAGTGCTAAGGAAAATTAGTTTAGATAGGCACCACATGCTTGATAATTTTAAATGCAAAACAGACACCGCTTGGGTAATCTTGAATAGGAGGTACAGAAGCATAATAGTTTTACCAGTTAGACAGAGGCGCCTAAGAAAGATGAGCGACACTGGTGAGATTTAGCATAGGTAAGCGGCACTAATGAGGCAGTTGCTAGCTTTCGTACTGGTTAAGTGATGATGTTGGTGTTGTGAGAAAAGCAGAGAAAAAATGAAGACGCTTGCTGGATTGGCTTTGTTGTGCCTGAAGTTGATGTTTAACTCATCAATATTGCAATGCCTCACGATGCATCCCCATTCTCGGCAGTCGTTCATCGTTGGTTGAAGTTCTGCTGAAAAGCGATTTGGAAGTGGTTTGAGATAGGCTTCCCATCCCAAGACCCCAAAAAGTGCAGCGGTTGAGACTTCAAAGCGATTAGTAGGTGGCTTAATTGTAGTAGTAGTCAGCATAACTTCTGCTAACTAGTAGTTCCAAGAGAAAAAGCAAAGGGCTCTTGGTAGAAGTACCAGTCCATGCTTTATTCCGCCTCCACCATCGATTCACAACAAGTACAGGAAGTTGAGTATGTCCGCCTTGTAATTTTCTAGGCTTTCCCGGAAAGCTTCAGATTAGCTGTTCAAGTAACGCTGGTGCAGTCGAGCTTTTTAGTGAGCAGTTGTTTCTGCCTCTTGTGTACGACTTACTCCTTTAGTACCTGTTACTTACATGAAAAAACATTAATTTTGATAATTCAAGTATATAGATTTGCAGTTTCAGATATCACTATAACTGTTAATTGAAACATAATAAGCTTCAAGAGCTGTTAAAGCTTACTTTTCGTAACAAAGATGGGATATGACTTAAGAGTCAAGATGGGTTATATTTTTCTCTTAGCAAGCTTGGTTCTGAGGTCGGTCATGTCAATCTCAAAGCATACAAGCAATTTCAGATCATGCATAATGGATCATTGGCATATAGTTCTCTGCAGGTCGAAACTCAATTATTTGTCAAGCTGCAATCCAGTTGGGTTAAATCCCTTATTTTATGCCTTAAAAGTTCATTCTCTCAATCTGAACTATTATGTCATCTCTTAGCTTCAAGATATGGTGACAAGGTTTTGAGCTAAGATGCTCTAAAATAAGTTATACTATTTGAATAGTAATTCATTCTCAAGCATGCATTAAAGTGTGATTTTATGATGTACTAAAGCTACACTAGCATGTTAATGCGCATTTGAATGAACAAGATATTTATCATGCTTTCTATATGATTGTAGATGCAATATTAGCATGTTAGTGTAACATTTGGGGTGAGCTGGATAGTAACCAAGCTCTCTGACATGCGTAAAGCTTCAGAAAAAGGTAATGCTCATGCTACTATCGAGGTAGGACTGTTTAGCTATTCATGCATTCACTTAAATAATAGCATTTATTTTAAGTTACGGCTGGTAATACTTAAGCTCATTTGAGGTGAAATTGTCATTATATCAGTTTTGAAGCAGTTCCATGACTTTGTTGTGTTGTTTGAATGTTGCGGCTCCTTGGCTTTTGCAGGTGGATCAGATTTTGATTTTTGAAATATCCATCCTGAATCAATACCAACAAGTAAGTATATGGTATAATAATTACAAATATGACAATATATAGTTTTCAGCTACAGTATAGGCCCAAAGGCCTGGTAATCAAATGCCAATGAGTCAAGTAGAAATGCATAACTCAGGTTAGAACTTAGCTAGTTTCAAGTTTTCCTGCTGTAAATAGTTACTCATAGTTATGAGCATTCAAGTACACTTTCAAGTGTTTTAAGCAAAATATTATGCAATTTGTGACTCCTCAGTTTGAGTTCATTTAATTGAGCCTGATTAGTGTGGCACTTTAACATCTCAAGGATAATTTCATCATGTTTCTGCATTTATATCTCACAAATCGTCATTTACAAACAAGCATTTAAATGATACGATAAGAATGAGATAGAATTTCCACTTAGCTTTGTGTGCAGATTGTGAACTTGCAGCTACTCATGCATCTGTACTTTTCATAGTAGCCTAAGCATTCATTTCATAGTTCACAGTTGAAGATTAAAGATAATTGTCAAAGCATAAAGATTTCTACAAGCTCTAAGCATTAATATTCACGACTAAAGATGATGCAGATTTAATCTAAAATAATTCTAGTTATGATTCTACATGCTCTTGGTTGAAGTGAGATACTTATGCTCATTAAAGGGTAATTTATTGCTTCCCTAGCATCCGAGTAGGATTTCAATGCTCACATTCGAGATTATGCTAAAGCTTTAGTAGTGAAGAGAGCTCATGGTTCAAACAGTCACAGATGACAATTGAGAATCATGCTTAAGCTAAAGCTACTTTTAAGTTATCAACCAAAAAATTTAATAAGATAGTGAAAACTTATCTCTTTTGAGTCTCATTCTTAAATGCTGAGAGAATTGTTGCTGCTCCTTGAGATTTTAGTTCATGGAATCAGTTCATTCTCATCATTAGTCAACCATTACTTGATTCATTTCAAGTTTTGTAGATTATTGAATATGACAATAAGACTGAGATAAAAAAATTGATTAGATAGATAACTCAAATCAAACAATCATGTTGCATCTGTTGTTGTAATTTTAATCAGCTAAATGGGTTTTGATTTGAAATTATCCAGCTCCCTAAGAACAGATGTAAGTTTTACATGCAAAAATAAAATAAAATGAAAGTTAACGAAGATCAAATTAATTCTATGGGTAATAGAGATTCAATGGTGTTGACTACAGATCTAAATACCGATTTTCGATTAAGATTAAAGATAGAAATACTTATTAATTTTCAGCCTAGAAACCCTAGAAATTTATAGTTGAGTTTGTTTGTTTTTTTCGGAAGATAGATAAGAACGAAATAGATACTGGTTGAATATTATGATTCTTGATTAAAGATCAAGAATGGGTTTGT
>JAJJMC010012048.1:8360173-8393762 GCA_023531435.1 Papaver californicum | reverse complement strand
CCCCATCCCCCACATACGCCCAAACTTAAATCTAACATTGTCCTCAAGGTTCTAAGATAAAATAATTAAAAACATGAACAAGGAAAAACTGTTACCACTTGAAGAAAATAAGTTAAGGAAGGGTATTACCGAGAAGAAAGGGCATGGGTTACCTCCCAGTAAGTGCTAAGTTTAAAATTTTCATCCAGACATCAAATACCTCGAAATGGCTAGTCACCTTTCAAAATCATACACTAATAGTCGAAACAACTGCGGGTCCTCATAACCAAATAGAGCTGACACAAATATAAGACAATTGTACTCGATCATACAAATAAACAAACAGAGCATAACCTTAGGTAAGGTTTCTTTTAAGACAATTAGGTTTATATGGGGTGTCCATTTAGGTTCCACATGAGTGTCCAGAAAGACAAATTCATCTGAACAAAGGGTCTCTAATAGTAGTAATTCCTCATGGACAATATTAGGAGGATCAAGTTTTGGAGTATGAAGAGACTCAATTAATACCTTAGATGCACAAAGCTCGAGTCCCAAGTTAGGTACTTCAAGTATGGATACTTGACAGTCGCAAGAATCATCACTACCCCAAACTTAGGGTAATCATTACTCTCATATAAACCTAAAACTATTGCTTGAATTTCAAGGTCCTTAGAGTCTGAAAAATACTCGAGAGCTTCTTCTAGAGACGCGTCACACATCTGATTTAAGAGAATGTTATCGTAAAATTCATCAAGGGAATTACCAATGTCGTGCCAATGATCATGAACTAAAGTGTTAATCATATTTATTACTTCTATCTCATCGATATCAGAAGGTTGTGTAGTAACATTAAAGACATTTAGTTCAGTGGTCATATTACGAAACGATATGTTCATACGTTGGATTCTATAGTTGATGACAACATTAGATGCGGCTAAAATGGGTGACCTAATATCACCGGTATTTGAGCATTTTGGTCCTGAACAGGCTAGGTATCTAAAAACATAAAATTCACTGGATAAATGAACCTATCAACCTCAATTAGAACATCTACTATGACACCACGAGGGACTTTGACAGACTTATCTGTTAACTGCAATGTCATTTTGGTCGGTTTCAACTTACCAAGACCTAGCTGGTTGTACACATGATTCAGGAGTCAGTTAACACTAGATCCTAAGCCAAGTGATCACCGCTCATACAAGATATGGTGGCAATCCAGGGTCTTTATACTTAGGGGTGTTTTGTTCAGAAGGATTGAACTTACTTGACCATCTATAAAGGCTTTCTTATGTACATTAAGATTACGCTTTTGTGTACAAATACCTTTAAGGAACTTGGCATACACAAGAACTTGCATAATAGCCTCTAATAATGGAATGTTGATGTTGACCTTCTTGAACAAATTTATTATTTTATTGAAAATCGGTTCCTTCTTTGTTGGAAGGAGAAGTTGTGGGAATGGGGATCTTGGCACAAAATTGGGCTTAGCAGGAACCACACTGAACTCTTTAAAGACTTTATAAGTCTCTTCAGCTACTGGCTCAGAAGGGTGAACTACAACATGTTCATTATCAGGCATGGTTACCTTATTGTCTACCTTTTTACCGCTCCTAAGGGTTGTTATCAAATTTACATGGTTTGATAATTTATCACCATTTATTTCATAAAATCCTCTAGGATTAGGTTGTGGTTGACTAGGGAACTTTCCAATTTCTCTCTCACTTAGTGTCTTAGCTAACTGACCTACTTGGAGTTCTAAATTTGCAAGAGTCTGGGCATTAAACTGGAAATTCTTATCGGTTGCTTGTTAAAATATGAGTTGGTTTTGTGCTAACATTATAAGAGATTCTTCTAAGCAAGTCATTTTCTTCTCCTAAGGGTTTTGAGAGTAAGTTGGCTTTAGTGGATTCTTTTGATAACTAAACCCTGGTGGAACTTGGGATTACTAGTCTGACCATGATTTTGACCCTTAGACCAAGAAAAATTAGGATGGTTCCTCCAACCAGGATTATATGTTTTTAAAAATGGGTTATACTTCAGACAGTTATCGAATCTAGAGTTATTGTAAAAAGCATGTGATTTCTCTTCACCATTTTGTCCCTCCCAAACCTACCTGTTAGGCTCTAATCCATAACTAGCTTGATTCAACTCTAAGGCTTTTAACCTTCTTGTTATTGCTGCAAATTTGGCATCTGATTCAAAAGTTCCATCTATCCTATTAACATTACCTCTATTCAGTAGAAGTTTTTTCTGGGGTTCCCTACTATATTCACATTGCTGGGTTTTTCGGCAATCTCATTCAAAAATGTCATCGCCTAATCAACAGTTTTATTTTCAAACCCCTTTGTACACAAAGACTTGACCATGGTTGTCGTTGGATAATCTAGCCCTTCATAGAGGATCTGAACTAGCCTTACCTTTTCTAGGCCATGATGAGGACATTATGTTAGTAAATCATTGAATCTCTCCAAATACCTATATAAAGATTCACCCTCTTGTTGAAAAAATGTGTAAATATATTGATTAAGAGATGATGTTTTGTGTTTAGGGAAAATCTTCGAGAAAAAGGCAGATGTGAGTTTTTCATATATCTCAATAGACTCAGATGGCAAACTATATAACCAAGATTAGGCATTATCTCTCAGGGAAAAAAGAAACAACCTAAGTTTCAAAGCTTCATCAGTAAGGTTGTGAATTCTTAGGATACTACAGATTTCCTCAAATTCCCTAATGTAAAAGTATGGCTTTTCATTTTCTTTTCCTATGAAGATTGGGAACATCTATATGGTCCCAGGTTTCAACTTATAGTTTTCTTCACTTGTAGCTAACTTGATACATGATAGACGAGTAGTTCTAGTGGGATTCAACACAGCTTTTAAGGTTGTCATTTCTCGCACAGGAGGAGTGACTTCTCCACACAATGTTAGGTTTTTAAAATTAAAGTTTCCAAAAACAGGGCTCTCTATATAAGAGTCTTCGAGATCTCGTTTTCAAAAACAGAACTACTAGGCTTTTCACTAATCAAACGACTAGAGTGTCTCTTTTCCATGCTCGCTCAGTGATGGTCTCGAGAGGTCTTGGCATCTCGCACATGATTATTAACCAGAAATATGAGATACCCTGGTACATCTCGCACATGATTAGGAATATTCACGACAACCTAGCTCTTATTATGAAAGCAACAATAAAACACATCTATAGAGAAACGAATCAAGCCGCGAATGGATTGGAAAAATATGCTGCCTCAAAACAACAACAACAACTTATGGAATGTAAAATTTGGGAATCAATATGCCCCGGTTTCTTGGAAACTATTGTAATAGCTGATCAACAAGGTCAAACTTATCCGAGGGACGTAAACAATGCTAATTAAATAAAGTTTAGATACCCTTCAAAAAAATCCAGTCCTCCATCTTGCATATTGAGTTTCTCTAAAACTTTTAAGGCTGCTCTTGATAAGGTAATACTCAACCCCAAATATTTATCTTCTTAGATTCAGTTATTGTTATTACCTTCATGTACTCTCAATTTATATATGCCTAAATGTACATTAGAGGAGAAATCTGGTACAAGAAAAAGACTTTAATCTGCATCCATCAACCATGCATTGTTAAAGTGGTAAGAGCCACAAGGTTATAATATACTAGCCCAGAAATATATAGATAGTGCCAACCAAAGACACTCAAAGAAACAATCATCCAAGAAACAACAAGGCACATCCAACCTTTCTGCCTGCAGAAAGAAGTTGAGTTATGGACATTATACTGTAGCCATTAGAGTTCTCTCCTTTAATGGTATTGCACCTGAGAGTGATTTAACTCTTTCTGACCTACAACAAAAATACCCTCAAGCATCATTACCTTCCGTACCAACAGAAAACATTAAAGTTGAAGCTACAACAGTTACTACAAAAGTTGCCTTAAATATCATTAAGAGTTTCCTTAAATGAACTTCTTGTGGCATAGATGGCTTGAGAGCCCAACACTTGTTGGGTACATCCAGTGGACCTGCATCTGCTATGGTTCTATTACAGGTGTGGTTAACTTGTTATTATCAGGCCAATGCCCTTCTATGCTTGGAGAATACATAGCTAGTGCACAATTAACACCACTCATAAAGCCAGGTGGTGGCATTAGACCCATTGCAATCGGTATTATTTGGAGAAGACTTGCCTCAAAAGTTGTATCCACCTCTGTCAATCAGGAAATGGCTACTTATCTTGGAGACCACCAGTTTGGAGTGGGCATTTCTGGTGACAATAAAGGCATACCTCATTCAGTTAATGGATTTCTTGAGACTCATGGTAACCAACAAGGTTTGTCAGTGCTCGTTATTGACTTCTCCAATGTTTTCAATCTAATAGATAGAACATCTATGATAAAAGAATTAAGGAACAAGTGTCCAACTATTTCTAAATAAGTGGAGTTCTGTTATGCCAAGCCTGCAAGATTATATTACACCAACCACTTATTATCATCAGCTCAAGGTGTTCAACAAGGGGATCCTCTTGATCCCTTATTATTTTCTCTCACACTACACCCCTTGGTGTTGAAGACTACTTCTCAATGTTCCTTAAAACTTCATGCTTGGTACCTAGATGATGGAATAGTAATTGGGGATACTTTGGAAGTTTATAAAGCCTTGGGGATCATTCAAGTTGATGGCAAACATTATGGTTTACATTTAAAAATTAACAAGACTGAACTCTTTTGGCCCACCCTGATGTTGTTTTAAAATAGTGGTAAAAGATTCGATACACAGACTTGTAAAGATTTGATTTTTAAATCTAATTTTTAATACTAAAAATAAAGAAAATTAAAGTAGAATTGATTCAAGAATTATGGAAATAACTAAGACTAAAGATTCCACCATTAGCAATTTTTCAAGTGATTAGACATTAATAATTATTTTGCAATTCATATATTCAATTTATTCAAAATATTGCCAAAGTTAGATTTCCAAAATATTAGTTGTAAATCAAAAGTATGAGACATCAAAAGCTCTAGACTTAACATGACCCATCAAAAGAAAACACAACTAATTGATAAAAATCATTTTTTTAAAACTTAATTCAAAGCAAATAATTATAAAAGAATTGCAAAAAATTAATAAAATAAGAACTACCACTTTATTATTGGAAAAAATAGCTTCCTCCGTCGCCTCAGTGATGGTGATTAGCTCATCATGTTGGGAACACTCTCAAAATAATTTTTCATAGCTCAAAAAGTGCTTACAAAGAAAAAATAAAGACAACACAGAAGGTTTGGTACGGTTATAACTGTTGCAAGTATTGTTCTCTATGTGGCTGAAGAGAAAAGAAAACATAAGCAATAAAGTACGGTTTCTGAACGCTGAAGAAATATGAAACAAAAGGCGACAGAATCATTGACAGTTTTCTCCTGCCTTATGTTCTTCGTCTTCTTCTTCACCAGCAAAATATTTTTTTTTCTGGAATTTTTTCTCATGTCTCTGGCTGATTTTTTTCCTTCAATCTCTTGGCTATTTATAGGATTAGTAAACCTTAATAGCCTTCTTTAATCGATAAGGACTAGAAACCTATCCACAACCAACTCCAAATCATGCTAATCTGAATCTCATGAGAAAACAGGTTCACGACAACTATGTTGATTCTCCAGCCATTTTCACGGCGTAAAACTCTCACTGCAAGCGTGTATAAACAAGTGTAGATTGTTTCTTCATTTTGGTAACTTGAAATCACCTAAAAATCCCTTAAAACTCGGTTCTTGACTAACTCAGATATTCTTACTTACGCAAATAAATAATTCCCGCCTTTTCCGGATTTTTAATTTGAAAGGGGGTGCTCGAAATCCAATAGGTGGGCGCCTTTATCAATTCTTATGGGTGCCTTTCGTAATTTTTCTGGGTGCCTTTAACAACTTTTTGAGACGATTTTTTCACAAATATTTATTTCTCAAAAATACCTAGAAAGACATAAAAACCCATAATAAGTACAAAATCAAGCACTAGTATAGTAGAGAATTGAGCACAATTTAGACACAAAAATGTGTCTATCACATACCCCCAAACTTACTATTTGCTAGTCCTCGAGCAAATCTAATCTAGAAAATAAAATCCTAACTCACTTTCGCGGGAATCATGACTACATTTAGCATATGTAATAAGCCTTTAAACCCATAGGTGTCCTTATCGGACGAGTTTTGTCTCGTGAAGGTTTACAAGAGGTATACCCACAAAACCTTTACTCCAAATCCTAGCTACATGTGAACGATTGAGGGTAAACACTAAACAAGCTATTTAGTTTGCATACTAAATTCTTCGGCTATGGGAATTATTACCCTATATGAGTCCAATTGTTGTACACGAGTTTGCACTCAGCGTACTAAAATTCATATATAAGAAAACAAAGCTCTACTTAGATAGTTGTTCAACCACAATACTCAGAATCTATCAAAGTACAATCACCTGAAAAGATTTAGAAGATAGAAACAGACAAAATGAAGTTTGCGCGTGTTGACTAAGGTGAACGGTGTTTCCCATATCTTTCTGAAGGTCAGTGCCAGGATGAATCCTAATGGATTGAGATACGCTCCCACTGCTCTTAATCCTAATACTAATATCGACCCAACTGGTATATACAAGGGTCCCAACGATCGATTTATTGAAAATAAAACAATTATAAATGTATTGAAAACATGATTGGATAAAATTGAATCAAAGCGCATGGTCCTTATCAGCGTCTTACATGATAGTTCCCATGGATCTTGCGTTCCATGCTTGCTTAGGCGACGGATACAGAGAGAACACACACATATTACTATCATAGTGTCAATACTCGATTTTTTAAATAAAAATAATAGGGCTTGATATCAAACACTCTACTCCATCCTGGCAACGATAACAATTCGATATTGGTGCCCCACCAAATCACTTAGAGAAACACAAAAATTGTAAAAATAAAAACAGAAGGTGATATGGTTGAGATAGACTCCGAGATATGGTGACAACTATCATGTTATTTCTAACACCTGAACTTTGTCCTATAGACCATTTAACTGGGCACACCAATTCCTATAGAGAAAGAGTTAAGTTTCCATCTACCTAGAATGGTTAGTGTCATCCTGAATTATTCACAAGCTTCTAGACTTTGGAGTTTTTATTATTGCACTAAAAAGTTTCTCCCTTACCCCCAAAATTAAATCAAACAGTGTCCTCAATGTTTCAAAATAGAGAGCAGTACCAATAGATAAGTAAAAAGAGGAATAAAGAGGTAAGTCAGAAAGATAGTAACTGGGTGAAGCGTAGCAATCCTTCTATGGAGAATAAGACAGAAAATAAAAACCTAAAAACCTAAAAATATCTACTAATATACAAAAACAACCATGATGGTCAATCAGAGTAAACAGGGTCCTCCAGAGGGATCTCCTCAACATCACCCGTAGGAAAAGGCTCTAAAATGGTTTCATTTTCTGACCGTTAACCTTGAATGTACTTCTACCATCTTGAGTCTTAAATTAAATAGCACCATGAGGAAAAACAGTGCGAACAACAAAAGGACCGGTCCACCGAGAGCGTAACTTCCCGGGTAATAGATACAAACAATTATCATACAAAAGAACTTTTTGACCTGGAGAAAATGACTTTCTTAAAATATTTCTATCATGCACAAGTTTAATTTTGTTCTTATACTCCCTAGCATTATCATATACATCTTTCTGAATCTCTTCCAACTCGTTGAGCTGGAGCTTCCTGTGAGCTCATGCTTTGTCAAGTAAATTTAACTGTTTTACAACCCAATATGCTCTATGTTCTAACTCGACGGGCAGGTGACATGCCTTTCCAAAGACTAGACGATAAGGTGACATTCCAACGGGGGTCTGAAACGCAGTACGGTAAGCCCATAAGGCATCAGTAAGCCTCAACGACCAATCTTTCCTATTAGGTTAATTGTTTTCTCTAGAATACGTTTTATCTCCCTGTTGGACACCTCTACTTGACCACTAGTCTATGGGTGATATGGGTAACTACTTTGTGGGTAATACCATATTTCTTCATCAAGAGCTTAAACGGTCGATTACAAAAGTCTGATCCTCCATCACTAATTATAGCTCGCGGTATACCAAAACGTGCAAATATGTTATCATTCAAAAACTGGACCACAAACTTGTGGTCGTTTGTTTTACACGAAACCTCCTCTACCCACTTAGATACATAGTCTACGGTGACAAGGATGTAAAAATAACCAAAGGAATTAGGAAAAGGACCCATAAAATCAATGCCCCACACATCAAAGACCTCAATAACTAAAATAAGGTTCAAAGACATAATATTTCTACGAGAAATGGTTCCTAACTTCTGGCATCGCTCATAAGTAACACAGTAACTGTGGGAATCTTTAAACAATGATGGCCAGTAGAATCCACACTGCAATATCTTAGTAGTAGTTTTCTTAGCACTAAAGTGACCCCCATAAGCATGATCATGACAAAAGGAAATAATAATGGACTGGTTACTCTCAGGTATACATCTCCTAATAATCTGGTCTGGACAATACTTAAACAAGTAAGGATCGTCCCAAAAGAAATGTTTTACCTCATCTAAAAACCTAGAACGATCTTGTTTACCCCAGTGTTGAGGCATTCGACCAGTAACAAGATAATTTACTATATTCGCAAACCAAGGTAATTGGGAAACAAAGAATAATTATTCATCAGGAAAACTATCTCTCATAGGAGGAGAATCATCAGGGAAATCCACAACAAGTCTAGACAAGTGGTTTGTTACTATATTTTCTGCACCCTTTTTGTCTCTAATTTATAGCGAGAATTTTTGTAACAAAAGGATCCATCTAATAAATCTAGGTTTAGTATCCTTCTTAGACATAAGGTACTTCAAAGCAGCATGATCAGTAAAGACTATTACCTTAGAACCTAAGAGACAGGATATAAACTTGTCTAAGGCAAATACAATGGATAACCGTTCCTTCTCTATGGTAGTGTAGTTCAGTTGGGCATCATTCAGGGTTTTGCTAGAATAGTAAATCACATGAAGTAATTTGTTTTCTCGCTGACCTAACACAACACCAATAGCATAATCTGAAGCATCACACGTTATCTCAAAGGGTCCAGTTAGGTTCCTAGAATATGGGGGCGGTAGTGAGTAAGGTCTTAAGCTTCTCAAAAGCCTCTAAACAGGCATCATCAAAGACAAACTTAACATCTTTTGCAAGCAGATTGCAAAAAGGTCTAGAAATCAAGATAAAATCCTTGATAAATCGACAATAAAAACCCGCATGCCCTAAGAATGACCTAACATCTCGTACAGTTTTGGGGACCCATAAAGTCTTAATAAGGTCAACTTTGGTTTTTTCTACCTCTATACCCTTAGAAGATACGATATGCCCTAAAACATTTCCTGATCGAACCATGAAATGGCATTTTTCCCAATTAAGCACTAAATTCTTTTCCTTACACCTAGTCAACACTAATGTCAAATGATGCAAGCACTCATCAAAAGATGACCCAAATACTGAAAAATCATCCATAAAGACCTCTAAAAACCGTTATACCGTTCTACCATGCCAGTCTCTTCAGCTATTGGCTTAGCAGGGTGAACTACAATATGTTCACTATCAGGCATGGTTACCTTGTTATCTACCACTTTACCATTTTTAATGGTTCTAATTGCATTCATATGCTTTGATGATTTCTCACCAGAAGATACTTCATGAACTCCTCTAGAATTGGGGTGTGGTTGACTAGGGAACTTGCCTTTTTCTCTTTATCTCAAAGACTCAACGATTTGACCAACCTGGGTTTCTAAATTGGAAATAGCCTGACTGTTATCCTGAACGATCTTTTGATTTTCTCGTAAACTTTGGTTGACAAACTGCTGAAAATCTTTAGTGTTCTGAGTTAATGAGGCGACAAACTCTGCTAAACTCATGATCGTCTTATCTATCAGATTCTGAAATTGTGCCGGTCCTGAAGGATTCTTAATATAACCAAAACCTGGGGGAACCTTAGAATTACTAGACTGACCTTGACTCTGGCCTTTAGACCAAGAAAGGTTAGGATGGTTTCTCCAACCATGGTTATAGGTTTCTGAATAAGGGTCAAACTTCTGATGATTATCAAATCTAGTGTTATTATAAAGAACATGTGCTTTCTCTTCAACAGCCTGTCCTTCCCAAAATGATTTGCGCTCAATTCCACAACTAGATTGACTCAATTATAAAGCTTCTAACCTTTTTGATATAGCTGCTATTTTGGCATCTGATTCAAAAGATCCTTCTACCCTATTGACATTTCCTCTACTTAGAAGAATTATTTCCTGGGGCTCCCTACTGTTTTCCCACTGCTGGTTTTTTTTCGGCGATTTCATTCAAAAATGCCATCGCACCATTGACAGTTTTATTTTCAAACCCATCGGTGCATAAAGACTCAACCATGGTTGTTTTCGAATAATATAAACCCTCGTAGAGGATCTGCACTAGCCTTACTTTTTCTAAACCATGATGAGGACATTGTGATAATAAGTCATTGAACCTTTCTAAATACCTATATAAAGATTCTCCCTTTTGTTGAGCAAATATGCAAATTTGCTGCCTAATAGATGATGTTTTATGCCTGGGGAAAAACTTTGGGGAAAAGGCAGATGTAAGTTGTTCATATGTTTCAATTGACTCAGAAGTCAAACTATATAGCCAGGATTTGGCTTTGTCTCTTAGTGAAAAAGGAAACAGTCTAAGTTTCAATGATTCGTCAACTAGGTCTTTAATCCTGATGGTACTACATATTTCCTCAAAATACCTAACATGGAAATAGGGGTTTTCATTTTCTTTCCCTAAGAAAATTGGGAGCATCTGTATGGTCCCAGGTTTTAACTCATAGTTTGCTTCAGTTTCAGCTAACTTGATACATGATGGACGAGAAGTCCTAGTCGGGTTCAACAAAGCTTTTAAAGTTGCCATTGCTAGCGCTATCAGAGGACTAGAAGTAACTTCTTCACACAGTGTCAAGTTCTCAAAATTAAAATTTCCAAAAACAGGGCCCTCAAAAGAAGAGTCTTCGAGGTCCTCGTTTCCAGGGACAAAACTACTAGGTTTTTCACTAATCAAACGACCTAGAGTGTCTCTTTTCCAAGATCGCTCAGTGATGATTTCAAGCGGTCTTGGTATACACTACAAAAAAATAAAAAAATAAATCCTAATTGGAAGGGAATTCTAAACAATCACAAGCAAGGCTGACTCAACCAAATCAAACCTATTGAATCTAGCAAAAAAAAAACATAATGGCTCCACTTAGATTGTTTCTAGACCAGCTTATATTCTATCGAAAGGCAACTAGTTACAGTTTTAGCAAACCTCTTAGAACGATCCGAATTAGATTAATTCGAACAGAACCATGATAAGCTCTAAGGAGGTTTGATAACCCTGTCTCTTTGGCAACGTTTCCTTGGGTAACAATGCGGCTCTAATCAACTTAAAATAATCTTCCCGAACTTCGAGTTAGGCTAACAAAGTAACCAATACAGTCCTTTTGAACGGGTTTCCTATAAGCTCATTATTACCCTATCTGTCTCTTTCTAGTCAAAATTTTAATTTTAGGTTCGTGTTTGGTAACGTGTTCCTAAAGCGGGAAAGAAGGAAACAATGATGAAATCCGAGTCCGTATATTGTATGGCCAGTTCTTGCCCTTTACTAGAAAAATAATTCCGTATTCAGTTCCTCAATATATATGCATACAAAGGAATACAGTAAACCCACTTGCAGGGGATTCGTGGGTTGATCGAGTTTTACCTCCCGTACCATACGGGGGATGAAAAGGTTGTAGTCGACTCGGGCCATCGACTCCTGTGTCAGTGTACGAACCCGAGGGGCCGAGACAATATCGTGATTGTCGTCCTTCCCTGTTGCAGTTTATATTTAAATTACCCTTCCGTATGGTTTAAAAAATAATAATAATGTCCAAAGTCCCAAAATAAAGTCAAAAAGTATCCAAAAATAAATGAAAAATTACAGGAATAATCAAAGATTACCTAATACAATTTTCTGAAAAGAGAAAAATAAAACCTAAAAAATAAAAATAAAATCTAATTAAAAATAAAGTTCTTTGTTTTCTTTTCCGTTCTTTTATCTTTAAATTTAACTCCAAGTCTTTAATTACCAAAGTCTTTGGCTCAATTTCCTGTTAATCCAAAATCAAAACCTGTAGCAAAAAGATAAACACCCAAAGAAACGTAAAATAGAACAAAGTAAAAATAATACTAAAAAAAAATAAAAACCTAAAAAATGAATCTAAAACCCTAAACCTAAAGACAAGTCCCCGGCAGCGGCACCAAAAATTGATGTTATTTTAAAATAGTGGTAAAAGATTCGATATTCTGACTTGTAAAGATTTGATTTTTAAACCTAATTTTTAATACTAAAAATAAAGAAAATTAAAGTAGAATTGATTCAAGAATTGTGGAAAGAACTGAGACTAAGGATTCACCATTAACCAATTTTTCAAGTGATTAAACATTAATAATTATTTTGCAATTCATATATTCAACTTATTCAAAATATTGTCAAAGTTAGATTTCCAAAATACTAGTTGTAAATCAAAAGTATGAGACATCAAAAGCTCTAGACTCAGCATGACCCATCAAAAGAAAACACAACTAATTGATAAAAATCATTTTTTTCAAATTTAATTCAAGGCAAATAATTATAAAATAATTACAAAAAAATTAATAAAATAAGAATTACTACTTTATTATTGGAAAAATAGCTTCCTCCGTCGCCTCAGTGATGGTGATTAGCTCATCATGTTGGAAACACTCTCAAAATAATTTTTCATAGCTCAAAAAGTGTTTACAAAGAAGAAATAAAGACAACACAGAATGTTTGATGTGGTTATAACTGTTGCAAGCAGTGTTCTCTGTGTGGCTGAAGAGAAAAGAAAATAGAAGCAATAAAGTACGGTTTCTGAACGCTGAAGATATATGAAACAAAAGGAGACAGAATCAATGACAGTTTTCTCCTGCCTTATGTTCTTCGTCTTCTTCTTCACCAGCAATTTTTTTTTTTTTTTGGAATTTTTTCTCACGTCTCTGGATGATTTGTTTCCTTCAATCTCTTGGCTATTTATAGGAATATTAAACCCTAATAGCCTTCCTTAATCGATAAGGACTAGAAAACCTATCCACAACCAACTCCAAATCATGTTAATACGAATCTCATGAAAAAATAGGTTCACGGCAACTGTGTTGATTCTCCAGCAATTTTCACGGTGTAAAACTCTCACTGCAAGCGTGTATAAGCAAGTGTAGATTGTTTCTTCATTTTGGTAACTTGAAATCACCTAAAGATCCCTTAAAACTCGGTTCTTGACTAACTCAGATATTCTTGCTTACATGAAGAAATAATTCCCGCCTTTTCCGAATTTTGAAATTGAAAGGGGGTGCCCGTCATCCAACAGGTGTGTGCATTTATCAATTATTTCGGGTGCCTTTAGTAATCTTTCTGGGTGCCTTTAATAACTTTATGAGACGATTTTTTCACAAATATTTATTTCTCAAAATATCTATAAAGACATAAAAACCTATAATATAAGTACAAAACCAAGCACTAGTAGAGTAGAGAATTGAGCACAACTTAGACATAAAAATGCGTCTATCACACACCAGATCTACATCAGGTTTGTGGCTTATCTTCTTCCACCTATACAGTTGACGACACTGCTCCACACCTTTTGTGTTCTTTGGCAGTCACATACTTCCACTCATTCATGAATGAAATACCTAATCAATTCAACTTGTCAAGATGTGCCTCTATATTTTGTTCCTCTAACAAAGTTGACCATGCGTTAGACTTTCTTATGGCAACTCCAGTTAATGGGCTTAATCAGTATATGGGGCCCATGTGGTTGAGCTCGGTCCGTTGTTATCTATATGGTATACCACTTTTTGAAGCTGATACTTTCTACTCAAGTTGTAACAAGGAAATCGATATTTTTGGTGATCATGCTTTACATTGAGCAAGCGAAGCTGGGCTCAAATTCCGTCATGACCTCATTAGAGACACGTTATCTGATATGTGCTACAAAGTAGGCGTTCCAGCCAGGAAAGAAGTAGTTTTGGGATTTATTTCAGATAGAGACAGTGCTTCGAGGTCGCTGATATTTTTGTCTACAATTGAGAAAATAAAATAGATGTTCGTTTCGATGTTACAGGTGTTTACCCTTTCACATGAAGTGGTCACCGTGCCTTCACACTAGGTCACATTATTTCTAACGTCGTCTACCGTAAACGTAACAAATATCTTAACAAATGTTTAACTCATGGCTATGGATTCGGAGTTTTAGGATTCTCTACTTTGAGAGAGCTCAGTGAAGACATGATATCTTTTATAATAAGACTGAAAAATTGTTTGTCTAGTCAAGATGCCAATGCAAGTATAAGTAGTTTTCTATTTCATAAACTAGGGATAATCATTCAAAAGGGTGTTGGAGCGCAGCTTGTCGCTAGGCTTCCCACCAACTCCTTGAAATGTTATTTGTTTTTCAATAAAACCCTCTCCATAATAAAATAATAATAATAATAATAATAATAATAATAATAATAATAATAATAAGACATGTAAGCTTATGCAGTCTTTGAAGGCCTTGCAGGACCCACATAGTGAGTTCTTGTTGTTGAGAAATTGTGTCGGGGTCTCCAGACTGTTTTTCTCCCTGAGAACCACAAACCCTCAAGCCCTCCAGGCTCCAGCTGCTCATTTTGACCAGCACCTCTTGCAGTTTCTCAGACACATAGTGACAGGTGACAGAGCTGGATTTGGTCCTACTCAGATGCGTTTAGCCACCTTGCCAATGAAGGATGCTGGCCTAGGGGTTTACACCATGGGCGACGCCTGCCACTACAACTTCCTAGCTTCATGCATACAAACACAACAGCTGCAGAACACCATCCTTAAAACCCACTGTGATGCGGACCAGCACCTTAGCTTCCATCAAGCACACGCCAGATTCACACAGGTCTGTGGTTTTCCTGCCAACATCCAAATCGTTGCCCCGCGCCCTATGCACCTTCTGGAAGCCCAATACTTTGATGTGGTCAAGAAGAATATACCCACTTACTTCAACCTGTCCGAGCGAGATACCATCCTTTGGAAAAGCAACAAGTTGAGTCATGCCCAAGACTTCCTTAAGGCAATCCCCATAGCCGGGCTTCACCAAGCAATTGGGCCTCGGAAATTCCGGGTTTTCCTTAGTTACATGCTTGGTATAGCACAGTTTGAGGAGGGGAGCTTATGTTCTTGTTGTGGGCGGGGTATGGACGTCTTTGGCGATCATGCACTTCATTGTGCCAGTAAGGTGGGCCTCAAATTTCGACACGATTTAGTCAGGGATGTGTTATCTGACATGTGCTATAAATCTGGAGTCACCGCTCGTAAGGAAGCTAACCTGGGCTTCCTCTCGGACAATGAGAATTCCTTGATGCCAACGGATATCCTAGTATACAACTGGGAGAATGGCCGAGACATGTGCCTCGACGTCATAGGAGTGTCCCCGTTCACGGGTGCCAGGGGAGCCGCCTTCATGCCCGACCAGGAAATCTCGAACGCGCCGACTCGTAAGAACAACAAATACCTAACCCAATGTGAAGACCATGGGTATGGGTTCAGCGTGTTAGCGTTCACCACTTTGGGGGAATAAGGAGAAGACCTTATAACTTTTGTGTCCCGGCTACAGAACCGCACTGCAAGCCTAGATTACAATTACAAAATAGGCAACTCCCTTTTCTTTAGACTTGGCATTTCCATACAAAAGGGTGTGGGAGATCAGCTAGTGGTGAGGCTTCCCACCACTAATGTGTAATCGGTTTTTCCTATCTAATAAAATTTTTGTTCTCATAATAATAATAATAATAATAATACAAGGGCTTCTCAGAGGAGTTTCTCCATGATACTAAATGACTAGGTTGTGCAAGTTCTTTCCTATTCTCCTCTTCTAATTTTTTTTTCTCCTTTAAACATATATCTTTTTTTTTGATTTTGAAGATATTTTAAGTCGAATTATTGCGTAAAAATAAAAAGGGTTTTTTCCATACTTATAGGTGATTCTATTGCATCTTTCAATTCGAATTCCATCTAGTTATAAGGTATATAATGCAGTTTATTTTTTATAATCATGAATTTCTTGATATTAGATTTGTTAATTACATTGTAAACAACTCAATAACAACATTAGAATATAGATGTAGTTAGAAAACCTTGATTATTACTTGTTTTGTGATGTATTATTAATCAAATGCCTATTTGAAATGAAATGGTAACTATTTTATTGGTGTTGAATGTTGATTGAACCCAAACATGTAGGGTATCGAAAAATTGAAATTGAAATTGATGTTGCAAAGATACAATATGGGTCTTATGCTTGTTTATGTGGGATATACATACAGAATTGATTTGGATACTTCAAGTGACGAAGAAGAAAAATTCGTGCTATTGTTTCATCTAATGAAATTGGATGTTCATAGGCATACTATTTGTCCACCGGTGCCTAAGTAAGTGCAGATACGATCATGACTTAGCCAAGACCGAGTGTGGCATGATGGGAGTATTTCACTCCCCGAACTGGTTATATTTCAAGAGAATTTAAACAATGTCTAGGCATGAAAGAAGAATTATTTGAGAAATTTTTAAGAAAATTTCTTGAAGTGGATGAAGAATGAATCAACGTCTGAATGCAAGTGGTGTTATGGGGCATTCTACACATATGAAATTGGTAATCGTGATGAAATGTTTGTGCAAAAATATAGTCGTTAATAGTATCGACGACTACACTCGTATGGGACCCATAGCAATATACTATTATCTAAAGAGATTTTGCACCACAATATGCAACTATTTTGGACCAAGGTACTTGCTTAAACCTACTCCTGAAGATGTGAAGAGGTTGCTAGCTGAGAATGCGCAGCGAGGTTTTCTTGGATTGCTAGGTAGTATTGATTGTATGCAATGGCCATGGAAGAATTACTATGTAGCTTGGCAAGGAACATATCGAGGTAAAGAGAAGTACAATTCTTTGGTTTTAGAATCGATGGCATTATATGATTTATGGTTTTGGCATTTATTTTATTTTTTGGAATGCATAAGTCAATGACGACTTGAATGTGTTAGCACATTCACTCCTTTTTGATAACATGCTCAAGGGTATAACCCTCTATGTAATTATGTCAACAACGGTCACCAGTACAACAAGGGTTATTTCTTAGTCGATGACATTTATCCAAAATTGACAATAGTAATATACAAGCTTTTACTCGAACATTGCAGATTCCAAACTTGGTAAGATTCAACAGGTATCAAATGGCTAAAAGGAAGGATGTTGAGCATGCTTTTGGAGTGCTTAAACGGAAATTTATAATTGTCGGATCGCATTGTAAGTATTGGCAACAAACTTACTTGAACCTAATAATGAAATGTTGTCTTATTTTGCACAACATGATAATTGAGCATGAACGTCGGGATAGATAATAGGCTACAGTTGTTCCTGTTCCAGTGTCGGAGTCTACTAATAACCGTCTTGTTTTTATTGCAAATCTTAAAAAAACTGAATTGCACCTTCAGTTAAGGACTGATCTTTTTGCGCATATTAGAAAGCGTCTTGGTAGAGAGGATACCAACACAACCAGCAGGGTCTTCAACTGTTGAAGGTTCGGATATGGAATATGTACACGTACCTTTATCTAAAGAATCTTATGATACAGAGTCATTAGACGAAGAAGAAATTCCTGGTCAAGTTGAAGAAGGTGCATTTGATTATTTTGGTTAAGGTTCTAACAATGCGGAAGATAATGGAGCTAGATATTATGAACAAGTTCTAGATGGATATGAGTATGTATGTGAACCTGTTTATAAAGATAAATACGCAGAGGAAGAATACGATGATTCCGATGAAGCCGAAGATGAAGACGGATATGGATATGGATTTGGAGATTCTGATGGAGATGAGATGGATATGCAACTGCAAACTTGAACCAACCTTAAAAGAAATATAATTTCCTTATGGTGGTTGCACTTTAACCTCATTAATATTGCAGCTTTAAGTCTGAATGAATGCAAAGTTTGACTTTATTTTATTTCTTTAGGTTTGATTGTTTGTTCTATTAACGACTATGTTAGATGAGTCATTAGATCTCAACGGATATGTTTTTCGAAAATTTTACTTTATCAACGGCTCTCTTTCCCAAATGTCTTTATAAATTCACATCTTCTTCACTTCTTCTGCAACAAACTTCCAATTCACATTTAGTTATAATCTATTAGAAAAACATTTTCAAGTTTTATGGCTAGTTTTGATTCAGTAGAAGATTTAGTGATCATCAAACTTGGGTCACCCAAACATCTCGCCTAGAAGTTTGGCAAGGAGCTTTACCAACTAAAACCTTCTGGAACCGAGTATGGAATTACTACAAAATATACTTTGGCAATTATCGCCAAAGAACAATGAAAAATACAAGGGATAGACATGTTGTAATATGGGAAGTAGTTACGTACTTTCTATGCATCCAATTAAGCATTTTTGCCAACTGCAGATGTCCTGAAGCAATGACCCATGAAATACTTGTAAATCTTTTTCTTGTTACTTATTGAAATTTTACTTTATGTATCTTTAAACTAAGAAATACTAATTTAATGTCTGAATGTTACAGAAGGGGATGGAAAAAATCAAGTACAATGAACAAAAAGGAAGAAAATTTGAATTCGATGAGTGCTATCGTTTTCAAAAACAAAGTTTCCTGATCAACTTACATTCATGAAAAATAATACAATTGGCAAAGATTCAGATGAAGACTAAGTTTGATAATAATAATAATAGGTTTCGTGGGTACACCTCTTTGTAAACCCTCACGAGACATAACTTGTCCACTAGGGTTGCTTAAAGGTTTAAAGGTTTGTTGCACATGCTAAGTGAAATCGTGTTTCCTACTAAAGTGAGTAAAGGTTTAATTAAGTATTGTAATCTGCTTTTGTTATTTGTACTTCAATCGGTGTACTCTCTTTTGTAATTAATAAAATAACCACAATAACATAGATAATCAATATCAATTATTAAAAACAACATTATATCATATTCATGAAATTCAAACCGCTGGTCAAACTAAAACACAACGACACTTAATCAGTTTATTCCACCGAAATATATACAGGACATTTCCAAAAATGTGTTTCCATATTTGTTTTTTGCTTTAGAAGTGTGCATTTTCATATAAGTGTTATATTTAGGCGTTGTGCATTCAATCATATTAGAGCATTCAAATTGACCATTCTATATTATGTTTGGACAATGCTTGTTTTAGTGACCTTTTTCTCCATAGTGGTTGCACAAAAACGTCTTTAATTTGGCTTTAAGTTTGAAGTTTTTACGCAGTTCATTATGTTTTCATCTTCTTTAGCTTTCACAACATCGTCTAGTAAATGTGCTTCTTCACGACAATTTGGATATTGACATTGCAAATACCTAATATTTTCTGGTAGTGATTCAATGGCCATTTTGATGCCAGAACAACCTACTTGCGGACACTTAAAAAGAAATGGAGAAGTGATGATCGTAGAAATTATAGTGAAGTCATGTCCGTTGTATCATGAAGATTATATGACCACTACTCTCTTATCCTTTCAACTTCTCTTAAATGTCCCACTACTCATTAACTTCTCGTCATGGATGTGTTGCCACACCGCACGTTGTTATAAACAGCCAGAACCAATACCCCAATAAGAATCCTCCCATGTGACGTACTTAGTACCTCATAGAAAATAGTGAAGTCATGGACTCTACTATTTTGGTTAACTTAAAGGAATAACCTGCTAATTTAGTGAAGCAAGTTGCTCAGTTCACTAAGTGGTTTAGTAGACTAATCAGTGTCAAGTCTGGTGAAAATAGTAAGTCTGGTGAAAATAGTAAGTCTAGTAATGACTTAGATTTTAGTAGGTAAATTTTAATAAGTCTTAGGAGTAACCATATTGTAATGGCTAGAAAACATTATGCTCTAGCGAACAAGATGCGAGCGATGAGCTCTAATCAATGAGTTATAAGTAGTGATGACAACCTTGGGAATTAGAATAGGCTGAGTACTTAGTGATGGCATGAATGACCAGTGGTGGTGTTTTTGAGTAATCTCAGCTGAGAAAGTCGTTTCTTGGATATATGTGGATCAAGGCATCAAGGGGGTAACTTAGATATTGAGAGATGTGCGCATGAGCAAGATCTAGAACTTGGCATTCCACCTAGAACAAGAAGGATTAATTAAGGCTAGTGTTAGTCGGAAGATGGATATTAGCCTTTTTTCAGCACCTCAATAATACTGAAACAAGGGAAGTAGGTAAATCCATACAGTAGCGAGTGCTAGCACTAGGCTAGTACCTCGAGAATGGTTAACTCTGGTATTAGACCAGCATTGTGGTTATAAAGGCACTCGCACTAGGGTAGTGCCAAGGTATAAGATGGTGCTAACACTAGGACAATACTGCGTAAACTAGGTTGGCACTGGCATTAGGCCAACGCCTTATAAGATAGGTTGGCGCTGGATTATCCAGCATCGTAGATAGTTAGGCGCTAGATTAGATAGCGCGGTATAAATTAGGGGCTGGCGCTAGGTTTATCCTAGCATCGTGAAGAATAGGTTGGCACTGGCCTAGGCCAGCGCCGTATGAAGGGTCTGGCGTTGAGCTTATCTAAACGCCGTGAAGAATATGTTGGTGTTGGGCTTATCTGCGAAGAATAGGTTGGCGGAGGCCTAGGATAGCTCCATAGAAAGGGTGTTATTATCCTTGGATAGTGTCTTGGGGACTCCTTCTTCGACCATTTTTATTTGGTAATGTTTTAGTTGTGCTATATCAGTAGATTGATATCGTTCAAATAAGATTTTGAATATTGATTCATATACAGAACTAGTTCAGGGAATTCAGACAAGGAAGTTCTGCGACTTCGGACTAGTTCAATACTGCATGAATATTTATATATAAAGAAAGGATACAAATCAGTACAAAATATTTGTAACTATTATCGTATTCTGTATTCTTATTTCTCATGCAGAATATGGGTAGTGTTACAACACTCATATCTTTGATACAAGAGGCCAAAAATATATGCGAATATTTATATGTTTCTGCTGCTGGGAAGAGGCAATTTTACTATTTTCTCCTTCATAAAAAATCCACCATCAACAGCAGAATGATGAGAACCTACAAGGTTTATGGTCGCAACAAAAACTATATAGACGTGTCTATTACTGCATAGTATAAGGTCAATGAAGGAGCGTGACATTTGATGGAGTAGATTTCTGGGGGGAAGCTAAAGTCTTATAAGTGTGGTGGAGATGTATCATTACGCGATGAGGTTTACAAAGGTCCAAACCTAAAGAATTCATAAGGAAACCCATACTGGGGATCGTAATTTCTTAATCTTTATTAAAATGATTACATAATTTTATTTGGTAATAATGCAAGAACATTTTTGATGTATTAAATACTATGAAGTTTATAATCATTATCTTGGTCCCCTAATCCAAAATGAGTTAATTGTATTGTTGGCATGTCATGTGAAAGGTAAAATTGTTCATATAATTCAAGATGCAAAATATTTTTCTGTAATACGTGATTGTACTTCTGACATAAGTAATGAAGAGCAAATGTTTCTTGTCAGAAGATGCGTATATGTTTCCATGTCTTCCGGCGGAGTTGAGGAGTACTTTTTGGGATTTGCAAAGGTAGAGGACACGACAAGAAAATGAATTCTTAATAAATTGAAGAACTATTGCAGAACCTAAACCTTGATAGGTAAAGTTACAGGACAAGGATACGATAATGGGTCTACCCGGGAAAAATAAAAGGGTGCAAAAGACACTATTGAAGGTAAATCCTAGAGATTTTTATATGCGTGTTCTTGTCATAGTCTTATCCTTGCAATTTGTCATGTCCTAGAGCAGTCTCTTTTTTCCAAGTTGTGCAACATGTATATAATTTTCAGCATCTACAAAATGTTAGCAAATATTTAAGAAACATGTAAAATGTCTTACAGTTAAACCATTGTAAGATACTCGAAGGGAAATTAATATAAAAGCTATTAAAGCAATCCGATTTCAAACTCCAAAAATACGAGATGCCTTACTAAAGATGTCGACGTCGGCTGAATTTGAAGCCAAGACAGAGGGTACATCTTATTCTATATTAACATGAGAGATTGATGATTTTGAGCTTCTACTTGGTATGGTTGTTTGGCAATAGAGTATATCTTGAGGTTAATTCAGTGAGCATTAAACTTCATACCGAGGATATGAATCTTGATGATGATGTTACCAAATTAAAACATCTTGTTTATTTCTTTGAGGATTACAAAAAGAATTGATTTGAGGAGGCATTGGAAGAAGCTAAAACACTTGAAGCATTTACAAATATAAAGCCTGTTTTTTATGAGGTACAAGTCTGGAAAAAAAAGCACTTTGATGAAATTGATGAGACCAAAAAGTACAACCACCACTGCAAGGTATGGAAATCTTTCGAATTGAATACCTCGTTTATATAATGGACTAAGCTACTTCTTCCCTCAAATGTAGGTGTAAGCAATTTCAAGCATACGAGAAAATTTGTGGGTTTTTGTTTCATGTAGAAAAATTAAGTTCTCTTGATAATGATACTTTAAGGGATTCTTGCGTTAAACTTGAAAAACACCTAAGCCATCAAATGTAATAGATATTAATGGGAATGAGTTATATACGGAATTAAAGGTTTTACGAAAAAAATTCTTAAGGAAACTGAAAAGGTTATCAAAGTGTTGGATTTCTTAACGAATATGGGTTGCTGCTACTCAAATGCGTCTATTGCTTCATTTTATTGAAAATCCCTGTTACAGTTGCCTCTGCAGAGAGAAGTTTTTCGAAGTTAAAGATAATCAAGTCCTACCTTCAATCAACGATGTCTCGATAAAGATTAATTGGACTAGTGATGTTACCAATTGAAGCAGATATGCTAAGTAATAGTGACTATGACGGTATTATAAATGAGCTCGCAATGGTAAACGCCAAGAGATCGATCATTTAATCCATTGGCAATGTATCTTCTTGTAAAAAATGATAAACGTATGTTAATATTGCATTTGAATCATTGATTGCTATTAGGTATATTTTTTGTTCTAATATATTGGTAATTTGGTAAAAAGGCCTTATTTTTTGAGTTCTCCTAGAACATTCCGAAACTGTAAGACGATCATGTCCTGCGATATATTAGATGATTTGGTTGGAACATAGCCAAAGAGTATTTACGATAAAATATTTGAATGAAGAGGAAATGGAAAAGAATGTTAAAGCATTGACTTTTTCATGGATGCAAGTCTTTCATCCTAAAACTGATTGACTGTGAGCATCCAACTCAAAACCAATTGACAATGAGTGGAGTGGCCATTCATATTATATTGTATGTACAGACTAGGTTTTTTTTTATCTATGTGGGACAATTATCCTCAACATGCCCCCTCCATGTGGAGGTGACGAGTTTGGGGCTCTACAACGTGGACCCCCTTTATAAGGGTAGCTCCTGTCAAGGTAGGGCGGAGTTTGGAGCCTCTACATCATATACGGATAGAGCACGAGTTTGGAGCCTCTATATCGTGGACAAATGTATGGATAGTTGTTAAGCTTTCTCCCATACGATTCTAGCTCTGATACCATAATAGAATATGAACATTCAACTCAAACCGATTGACAATGAGTGAAAATCCCTTCATAATATATTGCATGTATGGGTCTTTATAATATATTGCATGTATGGGTTAGGGGTTTAGTCTGTATGGGACTATTATCCTCAACAGGAACCTTCCCTAAAAAATTAACATTTTTTTTCTTCTATCATTGCTTTTAATTTTGCTTGTAAAATCTTTCTTCTTCAGATTATTTTGAGTTTCTTGCTCATCTCATCCTGTGGAGGGCCTCTCTACGGCTGCTTTCTTTTTCAATAAATTTTTATATTCAAAAGAGTAAATAAATATCAGCTGATTAATTCATGAGTTCTTTTGGAAAATATTTAAAAATTGTCGCCATAAAAGAGAAAGGAACTATGACCAACCCTAACACTCATACTGAGCTTACTTTGCAAGTCTTTCTCACTAACCTAATTAAAACGTAAAATTCACTATTCAATAGCTAATTAACAATGCCAAGACCATCGCAGATTATGTTTAAGCTCATACTTATATGAACAAACACATTTATATATTAAGTAAAGATAGCTTAATGGTCAATCGAAATTTGTGAAGTATTAATATTGCTTAGAAAAATTGATAAAGTTATAGAAGATAATTAAAGTTTTTTTAAAATGGGTTAGCTTTTTTCCGTCAAAGCCACATAAAATGTGTTAGGAAACAGAATAAAAAGTAGAACGAATTATAAATGAAGTGGGAGTGGACGTGAACTGTGACATTTCCAAGTCTGACGTAGAGAACCACCTTCTGCAAACACCCACCTAATAGCTTAATTGGCTAAGATAGCCTAACTTTCGGAAAACATAATTACAAAAAGTATTCAGTTAAAGATTGATAGATTGTCAAACAAACTTTGTCATGGAACTTTTTTTTTGTCCGTGAAATGAGATGTAATTCAATTTCATCCTGTACAAGAAGAGGTGCACGTGTGTTTGTGTGTGCTTGAATCAAAATCCTACTTAATTAATTAAAAATGGGATGTTAAGGTCAGATTCTATGCACTCTCCCAAATGGTTTTGTTTATCTAGTCAGTTGGTTGGATAAACAGAATATATCACTATGGAAAAAGTTTTGGGCGACGATTATTATGTCGAGCGACATAGTGTTAGTCGCTAGCGATCAAGAGTTGGTCGTTGGCGATAAACACTATGCCGCTCGATATAGTGGTCATTGCCTACGACCGATTTCTTATCGCCTATGGATAATCAAGCTCTCTTTACAATTTTACATCTCCTTTTCAATTTTACAACAAAATCACCTAGAGTAAAAAAAATTTACTTCCATATTTATTGAAATTTTAAGAGCCAAGAAAAGGTCAACCAAGAGGTGGCCAAATAGTGGAATTGACTGGAATCAGGATAAAGATGAGGGTTTCCAAAAGGTTAGACAGCTTGCGGGCACTGGTGTAATGGAAGCTCATATATCAGGCCATCAAGAAAGAACTCAGTATACCAAGTTTAGAGGTGGGTTAACTAAATTTCATCTCGTGTATAAGTGGCTCCCTGATGCAGTTAAAGCAAGAGTCTGGAGATATCCCTCGTATCGTTTATATTTGTTAAACCCAAAGAACCATAGGAACGATGTTGTTCAAGTATTATTAGAATATTGGTGGAAGACTACAAATACGTTCTATTTTAGAGATTTCGAATGCGGTAAGTTTGTTTGTTCTCTAATTATTTTTTTGCACTTTTATTTTTGGTTTTATATATATGCAAACTTTAGATTATGCAAAACATTAGCTTGATTCAAACTTTAGGATTTATAGCCAAAAATTAATTTCAAAGTGTTGTTTGTAGGAGTTACGTCGTTAGATATTTATATGTTGACGGAAATACTATGCGAGGGGGATATTATTCCATATGACCAAGGGAAGTGGCAAAAGGAGGATAGATGGAAAGAATGCCTTGTATTGTACTCTTCTGATCAGTTAGGAAATGAAAACCACAAAATTATCCACGCTGGTGGAATCAGAGTCTCTGGGTTGAAAGCGTTTTTAGAACGCTATACAGAGATTGTTGAAGAGTATCCTGAAGAAGAGAAAGTTGAGCACTATATTGAGCTCGAAAGAGTGTTTCTGTTATGTTGATAGGACAATTGCTTTTTCCAAATGCTAGCGCATTGACACTTATTGGTTTTCTCGAAGCGTTCGAGGACTTAGAGAGAGCTCCAGAGTATGACTGGGGGTCTACACTGTTATCTTCGATCTACATCAGCCTCGGAAACTGCACGGGCACCAGACAAAGTTTGAATTATTTTTTGGGAATCTTGGAGGTAAATAGCTAATTAGTTTATCTTCATTTTCTTATAAAATTTTAAATGTTACATTTACAAACTAATTAAATTTCCCAATATTTCCAAAATATTGGTGGTATACTTACTTCCGTGTTGGTTAATCTGCTCTTATTCAACAAGCCGTTGTTTTTCCCATTATAGAGAAATACCGGTCTGCCAACTGGTACCTACAACAGCCAGATGGGTCAACACTCTGAGCTGGTTAACATGATTCAACAAACAATCAGAACAAGGCAAAACTTTATTCCTATGTTGTATGTAGATCATCCACGGTACCACACTGTAGCTACTCAAAGGATGCTAGAGTTTAGTTTACATAGATCAGTGTTTTACAGTGTTGAATTCAGTCAAGGTGTTTAGTACTTTGGGGAAAGACTCCTTCTACAGCTTCAACGGAAAACATTAAAAACAATGAAGCCACTTCCAAGCGGGAAGGTTTCCTTAGCGGATTACCATTTGTTGATGCAAACTGGTGAAGAATGAACTCATGTTGGTGACTTGGTCGAGGATGTTGACGAACGTGATTATATTAGTTGGTTCAACAAGATTAGCAAGCCTAACATTCATATGGATCCTTAACATGTGGGATTTATGGATGTGCCAGCTCTTGGTAGATTGCCACTTGATTTCGCGTTTCTTCCATCCCAACCTTCACCAGCTTCGTCAGCTTCCTTTGTTTGTCCTAGTGGCAAGGGAGGTTCGTCTTCTTCGTCATTTATGCCACCGTTTGACCGGGATGTGTCGAGTATCAATCTACAAGGGCAACGTGTAAATGTTACAATTACTTCTCAAGCTATGGAACATTCGTATCCCTATTGGGGGTAGAAGCTTCAGTACTGGAGATGCAGCAAAGGTTGAACGATTATCATTGGCGACAATAGTAAATGGAGAGACATTACATGGAGCTCCTGGAACAAATGACGGTCACATTGAGTCTTAATATTCTAGATGAATCCAGTCCAGGTGCAAGTCATCATAGTGCACGAAGTTGAGAAAGTCAACCAAGTCGAGCAAGCCATAAAAGCAGAGGCAGTCGTAGAAGCAGTCAAAGAAGTGTTGCCACACCAGAGGAGAACGTGCCAAAAAATTATTTGATACCTGAGTCCGGAGGATTGGATTTCACGACTCCAGGGGGTAATCATTTATTACGAATCTTTATACCCCTCAACCAAGAGTAGGAGGCTTCACAGGGTATCGACCCGTTCGAGACGTTGAGGCATCCATTTCTCAGCTTCCTTCGATTCCTTTTGGAGGTTATGGTGATGATGAAACTCAACCTCTTGAAGATACTCAAGCTGCTACAGTAGCATCCATGTTAGCACAAGGGGGCTTCCCCCCAGATGATAACTAGATCTGGGGTCAGACAAGAAATCAACCAGGAAATAAAATGTAGTTTTAATTTTATGTTTTAATTGAATCAAAATATGTAACTTTTTTTATGTATTGAATCAAAAACTTGTTTTAATTTGATTATTAATGAATTTAAATGCGTGAATGTTAAGAGAAAGTACATTTGGTCAAAAGTAGGAAAAAATTTGTAATTTGATTGAAACATTTTGATTGCAAGTTTAATTAATAATTTGATTCAATTAACTTAATCACTAATCTCAATGACACAAATCTCCATTACATTAATTTACTACTGATAAGCGCATAATTTATACATTTTTACCACCTTATTTCTATTTGCTAGAACTTATTTTTGTAGTAATATTATTGATTGTTGTGTTTTTAGGTATTTTTGGAAGAATGAATAATTATGGAAAAGTTGGCGAGAAAATTAATAAAGGTACGTCAAAAAGTGTTAAAGGCACCCCATGAAAAATTGATAAAGGAACCTCCATTATTGATAAAGGCACCAACCTTCTTCCCAAATTCAAAAGGAATTCAGGCGGGAAATTTTTCTCTCCACAACGTGAAATTTTCACGTGATATTTTAGGTAAAACGATAATCTCACGGGATTTTCTTCCCTGGCTCCTTTCATCTTGTTTCTATAATGACCATGACTGGAGAATTGAAGAAGGAAACAAAATATCTAGAGTTGTTTAAAATAAAGAAAAAAATCAGAAGCGAGAGGAAGAACAATAATATCGAAAATATTTCATTAATGGAAGATCTTTGGAGATTGAAAGAGAAGATTCGAGGAGATATGGTATGATATGGGTGTTACAGTATAAATAAAGGAGGTTGGAATCGAGTTGGGGGGGATGGCTTCTACCAGATTCGAGTTTAAGAAAAAATTCAGTTTAAAAAAATAGTGTTCTTAGTTGCAGAGAACACAATGAAAAAGAAGAGGAAGAACAACTACATACGGAAGCAGTCGTTAAAACAGTCACTAATAGTGTTGCTTTTTTATTCAAATTCAATACCTTTTGGCAACGATTTATGCTAAAGTATCATCGACATGTGTGAGATTTAAATCAGACAAAAGGTGTCATTGAATCGTTAAGTAATTTTACACGTATGGTCAGTTCTTCTTTGTAAACTTTTATAAATTAATGAAATTAATGATGTCTTCTCCACTTTCTTGTGCTTCTTGTGCAATGCATAGCTAGATTTCCTCCCTAGGATTAGAGATGCGTTCCTATTATGTTTCCTAGAGCATTGTGATTATTTTCTATAATTTTCTCGTGGTTCTATTTCTTCATTAATCATGATAATAACTTCTTCATGTGTCCGTTATTGCTTAAATAATTGATTTTATTTGTTCTTTTCGGAGACTAGCATATTATAGTGGAGAAAGTTATTAGTATTTTGAGAAAATAATTAATTGAAAAAGATATATTTTCCAATATGCAAATAATTGTCCTCAGTCGTCTTGTGTATTAATCTGAGAAAATTATAGGAAATGGTTGTAAACATATGGTAAGCATAATTGTGATGAACTCTCGAGTCCTAGGTTTTCCTTTCATTAGTAAATCGTTTTTAGTTTTTTTAAAGTTTTTTTTTAGAATATAATTACCAAAATGAATTTATCATTAGCACATCATTTAATTAAAGGTTAGAAATTGTAAATTCTAAAATCCTTGTGGAACGAACCGTGCTTGCATACTGTCTCATCGACAGCCGTGCACTTGCGGTGCAATTAAAATACCCATCACATACTACGCTCTTTTACAAGATATAAACTAGGGCAGTAAAAACTTAAGCACTTCAGTAAAAATCTCTGATAATCTTGGGCCTCATGTTTATCTTAATTTGACGTATCTTCTGTTTAATGCGTTCCTGAGAAGATTTTCCCTTATTTCTGTGAGAAATACTACAACTAACTTTCAAAAAAAAATTACCCTCATTTTTCTTGGCTAGAACTTTTCTTTTTCTTTCCGGTGCGACTTGGTTAACATCTAAAACCTGAAGACCTCTTTTTTTCATTCTCTATTTTCTTGTAACCATCATATATCTTACTAACAACGGCTTCAAGTATGACTCTAGAAAAATCTAGTTGTGTTGCCAAATCAAGATTTGCAATTTGGGTCATTTTGAAAAAAAATTGTAGAAAATAATTTAGAATAGAAAGTAAGAAAAATTTTGGTGTAAAAACTGGATTTGAAAATGGTGAATTTATATGTGGAAAATTGTTAGCCGTTGGCGACATATTCTTGGTTGACTTAGTCTTTGTCGTTCGACCAAGACTTTGACGCGTTGTGCATCTGCTCAAATCAGAGCATTTGAGAGGTCAATTTGATGGTTTGCTAGGTGCATAGTGAGTGTTTTTGACCAAATTTGATGTTTTAAAAGGTGCATAGGACTTGGCCTAACTAGTTACATATATAGTGGAAATCCTACATGCATGATTGCTGGGATTCTGGGAACACAACGAAAATTCCAAACAGTTTTACACTGCAACGCACATAAAAAAATGGCATTAGCAACAATTTTATATTGGAATAACCGCTTTTAGAGAGCCAAAGTTGTTGCTTGACCATAAACAACAGCTGGATAATCTTTTGCAACCATCTCTTCCTTTTTAACGAGACTAACACAACAGTAACTAATTTTTACCAAGTATGAAATTCAACCATTGGATTTTCCAAGATCAAAATTCGACCGTTGGATAGAAAATTAATTTTTTCATGTCAATTATTGGTTACATTCATTAGATATTTTTAAAATCATTCGTTTGATTAATTTCCTATATTTATAAAAAAAATGTCATTTTTATAATAATCAAAATTAAAACTTAAAAATATCATATCTTTCGAAGTATATATCGGATTTTAGAAAACTTTATATAATCGCAAAGCTCTTGAAATTTTATACACAACGAGCATAAATAAGAGTATCAAAATTTTACTTTTTAACATATTTATTTTTCATTACTATTTATATACCATTTTTTCCAAAAACTCTAAGGGTGAAAAATTAGCGTTTGTATATGTGCAACGCACGTACACTCTCCGTGTACTTATAAGGGCGCTATACAACTGGCTATTACTTCCAAATTCTCCCCACAAGAACTCTTGCGGACTTATGGTTTATATCAATTATTTTGTAGCAGATGTTGCAATAGTTTTATAATGCGCGACTTTCTTGTGAATGGATTGCAATTAAAAATTGGATTGGTTGGTAGCATTGCAACTGGTTCAAATTCAGTCGTCCTTATTGGTAAGGCACTAACAGTAAATCCCTTGGACAGTAGGATATTACTCCAAAGTAAATTAGTAGTGCGATAAATTAGAACAAATTTCATGTTACTATGCGAGTAAACAAACGTCGAAGACACTCAATCCCAATCAAACACTAACTTAAGCAAAGCAGTGTTCAAAAGTCTCCATTATCAATAGACAAAGTGTCTTTTGGGTGCGGTCGGCATTTTGTGTGTCATTTAAGTTCCAAAAACCCATATGTAAACTCAGCTTTCCATTTAGGTTATTGGAAGAAAAAAAAACGGGCGGCGTAAGATTTGTTGTTTTAGTTCCACCAACATTGGGTCCAAGTTTCACTAGTACATTCGTTCGAATTGTTCAAATCTAATAGTAAAAGTTATGTGAGAACATATTGATATAGTTCAGCGGGGGAACCTGTGATATATGAGCTAGTTCTACAGATCATATGTCAGTATTTGGACATATAGTAGCAATTGAATAGGTAGACTATTGAGAAATCGAGGGTACGTTAATGGTAACTTAGCTTGATTTCTTCACTTTCATCTTTAGATTAACATGGTTGATAATATTAGCAAGAATATAACGTATATGATAATAGACAATCACACATGACACAAAGATAAACCACCCCGAGAATCTTTCATTATCGTAGCAAGTTATTACTTTGACACACTTCATATAACCAACTAGTTAGGTAACTCACTAACGATAAACGACCTAGAACAATAAGGCATATTACGAAGAGCTTACCTCTTCCTTTTTTCTTCTTCTTTCATAGACTTCCATCACCATGGTTTCTTCCACTTTAGACAAGAACCATGAAGAACATCATGATTTCTAGCTTCTCTCATATGAACCCTAGAAATCCTAGATTTCTCTCAAACCCACTCTCTCTACAAGTCTTTCTTCTCACATAGATTTTGCCATATCACATACCATTATAGGGCACAATACTTGTGACCCTCGATCTCACTCTTCGTCGAATGGGTGATTTCCCTTCACCATATAATACCTCTAATGTAATAGTTATATCCTTGCTCCCAAAGCCTTAGAAAACTCCTAAGGATATTCTTCTACCTTTATTAGGAAACCCTAAACTTGGAACACACTCTTACAACCCTTAATACAAGTTTCTTAATCCAAGTTAGCCTTGTAGACATTCAATTCCCAAAACTGGCCTTTGACCATGTTTTCTGACAGCATAGATCACCGTTTTTTTCTTTCAAACTGTGACTAAACGTCAAATTTCAGCTATATTCTTTTGTTTACGGAACAAAACCCTAACATAGACTTCAGGCGGTACTGAGTCTCAGACACACGTTGAGAGTACATTAAGGGATATTTAATTAATATGGTAGCAATCGGATAGGTCGACTTCAGGTACCGATTTTAGGACACATGTTGCGAGTACAGTAGGGGATTAATATTATTAGTATCAAACATTATCATCATATCTAGGGTGTTGACCCGATACAGTCATGTAAAACAAGTTTAAGGAATTATGCGAGTGAACGTATAACACAAGAAAAAGTCTAGATAGAGTCACGTGTGAACAAGTTTAAGGAATTATGTTGGAGAATGTATAACACAAGGACAAGTCCAGGAAATTCTGCATTAGTAAATTAAGATAAGCTAGCAAAACTCCAGTATGTAGACGTTTATGGGTAGAAAAATACTGAAGATCCAGTGATGGACGTTTAATATATAATTGAATACTGAGATGCATAGTACAGATACTGAGTGTGAGCTACATTACATATGTATAAATACTGAGAGTCAAATTGTTGGAGCTCTAGTATATGGATAAGTTATAGGTGTCAGCATGGACGCGCCTGTAAAGATAAATAAGCCTGTAAGTCTCGATCAAAAACAAAATCAGGGTTTCATATATATATAGAAGCCTGATATAGGGGCTCCAACATCAATAGAGGAGCTCCAATAATAAGACAAAATAGGGACATTATGAAGTAAAACTCAAAAACCCCTTATCCATAATATTTTCACAATACCCAAATCACCCTTTATTAATATGTTAATTACCTTAAATAGTGAAAATTTAATTAAGCTAATCATGGTTAATTAAACTTAATCTTTGACTAACACAAATTGAAATTAAATTTTTTTTTTTGATTTGTGATTTGGGGATGAAAAACTAGATGAAATGTGAGAAAAAAATTTCGTTTTTTTTTTTAACCCTAGTTTTTGATTTAATCAACCATAGTAACCATTTAGGTCTTTCTAGATTAAAATCTTGATCATTTTATGGCTCAAATTAGATGAAATCACGAATTGAAAGTTTGATTTTGTGTGATTCAGAGACAGTTACGGTTGGGTTTCATTACGAACCCAACCGTAACACCAAGAACACCGAAGAACACCTTCAGTTACGGTTGGGTTTTGACTCCAAACCCAACCGTAACCTCAAGAACACTATGAACACCCTTTGAACACATAGTTACGGTTGGGTTTGGCTTAAAACCCAACCGTAACTCATCCTTTTTAGCATTGATTTTTGAGGTCAAATTTGAGTTTTAAGATCCAAATTTTGAAGTCATTCAACCATTTTAACTAGATTGTAGGTAAATTGGGTCATTCAAACACACAAAAACCGAAAAATCAACAAATTAGAGAAATTTTGAGTTATCAGTAGAATTTACGGTTGGGTTTTGGCTAAAAACCCAACTATAACTAATTATGTTAGTTGCATGTTTCATGATATAGTTACGGTTGGGTTTTGCATTAAAACCCAACCGTAACTAATCTTTAAACCCCAATTGTAAAATTATATAAATAAATTTTGAGATTTTTTCATTTCTATATTGTAGAGAATTGAAAGACGAATCTAACCCAAAAAAAATGAGGTCAATCGGACATCGTATGAAGGAGTTATGATCAAAACGGTGAATTTTTTTTTTGTATCCAGGAATAGTTACGGTTGGGTTGGACCAATAAACCCAACCGTAACTCTCCTTATGCGGGGCGAG
>JAJJMC010012048.1:8331146-8359773 GCA_023531435.1 Papaver californicum | reverse complement strand
CCGTAAATCTGGGCAAAAATGGTGTTCTTCGGTGTTCTTGGTGTTACGGTTGGGTTCGGCATGAAACCCAACCGTAAGTTTCTCTGAACAACAAAAAATCAATCTTTCAAATCGTGATTTCATCAAATTAGTTAGTGTAATTTAGTTTTATCCGGATTGTCATCACTACTACTTTCTACACATTTATTAGTATTCTTCATCACGAAATTAGGATTTAATCGGCGATAAAATTTTGATTCGATTGAGAAATTTGATTAAAATGGAGAAGGAGAAGATATGGAGGAGATGGAAAATTTTTAATTAAAGGATAAATTTGTCTTTTTTTTATTAGGTAAAGGGTAAAATGGACATTTAACTTTACCCCTAGGACATCCCTTATCATAAAATTGGGTCACCTTGGCTCAACTAGGAGCCCCTCTATTGATGTGGGAGCCCCTATATCAGGCTTCTATATATAACCCTGTGCATCTGATACAAAACCGAAGGTAAAATTACACTTTTTTTAATGTAAAAATAATCACCCTCAACAATTGTGTAATAAACCTCCAATATTTTAAAAGTAGAATGAAAATAAAAACACAAAAAAACATTTTTGTACCTTGATCATGAGTATCTGTAAGTTTTTAGAGCGTCCATAGTGGGGCGATCAAAAGACGGACCAAACTTAAATTTAGTCTTTGATCGGTCCAAAATCAATCACAGTGGAACGAGTATATTTAGTTATAGTCAAGGTTTTTTACTGTTTGGGACAAAATTTAATCTAAAATCTGGACCAAACCTAAATTTGGTGGAGCGTTAACTTAGCAGTACGTTTCTCATCAACCGTAAAGTTAGCAGTGCGTCTCGTGACAGGCGTTGCCGTGGAGTAATCTCATGATCTAGCGCAACTCAAGATCACGCCTGTAGTAGACGTTCACGTAAAAGCACGTCCAATTGGACTTTTACTTACACGTACGCTTGTCTTGAGGGGTTGATGGATCGTCCGCCTGTCTTGGGCGTTAGCCAAAATTCCGCGTGTGTGTGGGTGTCAACCAAACGTCCACTTGTGTGTGGGCGTTAGCAAAAAGTACGTCTGGGTGGGACGGTGGTGTATATGAGCGCCTCTGTAATATTTACCGTTGAGATTTCTTACCGTTTGAATTTGTTATAACGGTTATCTTTTGGTATACCTATATATATGAATTGGTTGAGCATTTCATCTACTATTAACCCATTTCATTTGTGTACGAGAACAATTTCACTAGTTTCATATATTTTTCGTTCAAACCAGTTAGAATTATGGCACCAAAACCATGAGGTCCAAATTTTTCAACATTTGAAGATGTAACGATGTGTAGAATTCATTTATCAATATCTCAAGATTTTATTGTTGGATCCGATCAATCAGAAGAAAAATTATGGTGTGGTATCTTAGCTGGGATGAAAAAAGTCATACCTACAATGTCGGAACGCAGTTGGACCTCTATTCATAAACGATTTCAAGGAATAAGTAAAGATGTGGCGCTTTACTCTGCAAAAGAGGCGGAAGTAGAACGTGAACACATACTGGATGGGTCCCAGAAACAAAGGTAAGTACTCGTTTAATTTATCCCGTAATAATTATTTTGAATCGTATATCGTCCACAGAACTGTTTTTAAAACAATAACATATTGAAGAAGTAAGGAGGCTTTTCAAGGAATCTAATGTGGCAAAAAATTTAAGCATAAAGAGTGTTACACAATTATGTTAGGAAATATCAAATATTCGCGACGATCGGCAAATGTTTTCGATTCATCGCAAGTTGAGGAAGATTCTGAGAGTGGCGAGGAAGACCGGGAAAGACATGAAACAAGTCAAGGATATTCCAGTGGCGATGAAGATATAGGAGATATACCTAACACATATAACCGTCAGATGGGAAAAAAAGAGGCCAAACGACTGAAGAAAACAGGGAGAGCAAAATCCAATGCCCAAGAGGAAATGATGGAAAAATTATTAAAGAGCAACAAAGTTCAATACCAATTACAGAGAACAATAAAAAATAAAGATGGTGTAGAGAGAATCCGAGTTTGCAGCAAAATTAGCTGAGTCTTTGACAAAGTTTACGGAAAAACAAGCTAGGAAAGACAAACTTGAAGCAGACGACGAGTTTTGCATAATGATGATGGATATCTCCGGATTGGATGTCGTAACAAAAGAGTACATCGAACTTAGAAAGGCAAACATATTACAGAGACGAAGAAATCAAGCTTAAAGCGTTCTCTGATTAGCTGAAACCTTAATTACTATGATTATTAATGGATTGGCAGTTTTAGTTTCTACTTTTAGGATTTTAATTTAAATTTCTATAAATTGTATTAAGAGGTTTAAATTTCCAGTTTAGTTTTGAATAGTGTTATTTTAAATTTTAGTAAACTTCAACTGTAGTTGTTGTTTGAATTAATGAAAACTTTAAATTTTGAGTAATTAAGTTAGTCAGATGAAAACTTTAACCAACGACTCTATTTTTCGAATTAACATCAATGGATATTTATATAAAAAGTGATCACTGAATAATTGATGTTGGTTTGAATTTCAGGAATATGATGTAATGTTGTTTTGAATAATTGATGTTGGTTTTTATTAACTGATGTATTGCGTAGAATGACAACACGATAAAAGACTAGACACTGTAAATATTAGCCTATCTACTCGTCTCATACATGAGTTGATAAGATCGATTGTTTAGACTTTTAAGATTGACAAAGTAAATAATTGAAACATTGGATTCCATTGAATAGACTGTTATTATGGACTCCCCAGTCTCGAAAAAAAAGAGACTCGTCACTTCTTTCTCTATCATGATTTAATCTTTGCACCCGGACCAAACACCTTTCATAACTAGGCGTCAGTGTTTCCAGGCATCCATTGAATAGACTGTTATTATGGACCCACAAGGCTGGAAAAGAACAGAGTCGTCACTTCTTTCAATATCATGCTTTAATCTTTTATTGAAATTTTAAACATTATTTTCGTTCAAAAAAAGCCCTGTATGTACCCCACTCGTTCCCATTTCAAAACCACACCTTCCACACTTCAAATATCTTAATTGAAAGATTAGTTTTTCTCTCCGTTTTAGAATTATGGCATCCAGCAAGGGGTCATGAACGTTGTATGAATGGTTCAATGAGCATGGAATGGTTAGAACATATCCATGCTAACTTCTGTAATGAAACCAGTAACCCCACTAACCGGAACAGAGCAGGCGTTTTTTGTCGATTTTAGGAAATAACAAGGGTAGTACTAGAATTTCCTACTTTAACCGCTAAGGTGAATAAAAGGGGGATTATGAATGAAACTGATGACGAAGTTGTTGCGATATCTCTGGAGGAATGGAGAAGATGGAAAGGTTCAGATTTCATGTACCAACCTTATTTCGAGATCCTAAGGGTGATAGAAAAATACAACCCTTTTGTGTTGAATGTTCTTCGACGATGTCAAGATCGTCATCCAGGGCGTCGTACTACTCGTTGAAGGTTTGATTATAGTTTTTGTGGGTATATCTCTTTTTAAACCCTCATGAGACATAATTGGGGCCACCTAATGGTTTAAAGTCATGTTGCACATGCTAAGTGCAACCGCGACTCCTGCGAAAATGAGATATCTTAACATCTAGTGATGTATTATTGTTCTGAATAAGTAATATTGGTTATTTATGATACTTTCGTTAATTTATTCATTACAAAATAGATTATGCCGATGCAAGTATAAATAACGAAAGTATATTATAATACTTAATTAAAACCCTAATTCACTTTCGTAGGAAACACGATTACACTTAGCATGTGTAACAAGCCTTTAAACCACCAAGCGACCCTGGTGAACGAGTTGTGTCTCGTGAGGGTTTACAAAGAGATGTACCCAGAAAACCTATTATTATCAAACTTAGTCTTTATCGGAATCAACTTTAAATATATGTTTTTTCATGAATGTAAGTAGATCAAGAAACTTTTTCTTTAGAAACTGATAACACTCATCAAATTCAAATTGTTTGCCTTTTTTTCATTGTACTTTAGTTTTGCACGTCTCTACTGCAACATACTAATTTTAAAATCATTATTATGATTAAAGGAACGTAGAATCAAAGTAATACAGGTTAAAAGAAAAAAAAGATATACCAGTCGAGCATGGATCATTTCTTCAGGACAATTGCAGTTGTTATAAATAGTTGATTGAAGGACAATGAATTGCGTGACTTCTTCCTGTATTAAAACATGTCCATCCCTTATGTTATCCATTGTTCTATGACGAGAATTGCCAAAATCTATTTTTTTAGTAGTGCCATACTAGGTTCCAGAAGGCTTCATTTGGTAAATCTCCTTGCCTAGGGAGTGGACGAGATTATTGGGTGATCCAAGTTTTGCAGATAGCTAAATCTTCTGCCGGATCAAAGCTAGCCATATAAATTTTTAAGATGTTGTTTTTAACTAAAAGTGGAGTGAATTTGAAGAAGAAGTGGATGTTTGGTTCGGAAGACGTAAAGAAGATGTGAAGAGTGAAGTGAAAAAGATGTGAATTTATAGGGACATCTAAAAAAGAGCCGTTCAAAAGTAAATTTTTATAAAAACATATTCGTTGAGTTCCAATGACTCATCTATCCGTTACAATATAGTAAGCATATCTATAATACAAGAGCTAAAGTTTAATCCTAACTTAATTTCGCAGGCATCGCAGCTGCATTTAGCATATGCAGCAAGCCTTTAAAACCCTAGGTGCCCCTAGCGGCCGAGTGGTGTCTCGGGAGATTTACAAGAGATATACCCACAAAACCTATCTGCATGGTTTCCAAAATGTTAATCGTCTCCAAAATCTGACCATAAATGTTCGATCAAGTCATTCCGCAAACGAATATGCGTATCTTTGTTGTGTATTGCACATCGGCGTTGCTCAACTCTTATTCTCGAAAGTTCAGCACTATCTTGTCTCGATATATTTACCGGTACATTGTTGCGGAGTTGATCATATTCATGTGGCCAATCAACGTATAGACGCTCATCCTTCACTATCATATTATGTAAAATAATAACAGTTTTTATTATATATGCAAGCACATCTGGATTCCACATTCTTGCAGGTTGCTTGACGATGGCAAATTGATTTTGCAGTACACCAAAGCCTCACTCTATATCTTTTTGAAAACCCTCTTGCATCGCTGAATTTTTTTGTTTTTTCTTGGAATCTGGATGTTTAATAGAAATCACAATAGTAGCAATCTCTGGGTATATGTCATCACCAAGATAATATCCCATATCAATGAATGTCTATTTACCATAAAGTTCACTGGTGGTGTTTTCCCGTTGATAAGCTTTTTAAAAACATAAGAACGGTTCATCATATTAATATCATTGTTTGAACCGGGCATACCAAAAAATGCATGCCAAAACCAGAGATCACATGACACCACTGCCTCCAACACAATACTTTCGCTCCCTTTGTACGCAGTGTAATCCCCTGATTCCTCCGATGTATATTTATCCAATTTCCAATGCATGCAATCTACACTACCCAGCATCCCTGGAAATCCCCTATCTTTGTTTTCCTTAAGCAACAGTTCAACATCACCCTCGGTTGGTGTGCGTAAATATTCTTTCCCATAGAAATGCACAATCGTCTTATAGAACCTACGAGTTGCTTCCAAAACGGTGGTTTCTCCGATGCGTAAGTACTTATCTATTGCATCGGCCGCACATCCATAAGCTAATATTCGTATTGCTGCTATAACTTTCTGATGAGGGGTTAATCCAGGAACGCCACAAGTATCTTTTTTTTTAACAAAATAATTATTTATAGCCACGACATCTCCCAATATACGATTGAACAATTCTCGACGCATTTTAAATCTTTATACGAAATACATTAGGTGGAAACGTAGGATTCCTGCAAAAGTAATCTTTCCAGAAAAGTATATGTCCAGCCTCACGTTCTCTTGGTATTTGGATAAGAGTATGAGGCAAGTTCATACTTGAAATAGCCAATTCCAAAGTGACTGCTTGGTTATTTTGGCTCAATGCAACTAAATCTTCGTCTGATTATTAAAAACTATCACCATCATCATCATCATCAGAAGAAGAAGAACAAGAACAAGAACAATAAGGAGGAGGAGGAAGAAAGAACAAGAAGCATAATAGTGAGTGTTATTCTCATAGTATGTCATTGGTTGTTGATGTTTGCAGTTTTGGTTTGTATAATTGGAGAATCGAGTGTTCAATTTATAGGCATATCAAAGAGCATTAAAGATAAGTCTTTGAGTCTTGATATGACTACACACTCTTGGTATTTTAAAAATTAACCGAGTAAAGGCAAATTAAGAGAATAGACACATCAAACATAAGAAGTGTCTGTTGAGATGACAATACCAAGCAGATAAAAGACAAAACAAAGATTAAAAATATTTTTTGAGATAACAATACAAAGCATAAAAGACAAAGCAAAGGTTAAAAAGGTCTTTTGAGATGATAATACAAAACAGATAAAAGACAAAGCTAAGATAAGAAAAGTCTTTTCAAATGATAATACCAAGCAGATAAAAAAAACATCAAAGATAATAAATGTTTGTTGAAATGACAATACCATGCAAATGAAAGACTAGCCATCCGTATCTTGATTCCCAGGCGCCGATCGTTGTGGCATAAAAGGAGGCAAATATGTTCTCGATGTGTAATTAACTGATGGCATTGTCGATGATGATCCCTGAGGCATTGTATTCCACATTTGTTGTGGCACAGTTTGAGAAAAAGTACCAAACCCAAGGGGTGGTTGTTGCGTACGAAAATGGGCCAGTTGTAACTCCAAATTGTTGTTGTGATTTTATAGTCCCCATATTTCTTCATTTTTTGCCATGATAAACTCCATCCTCTCTTTCGTTTCATTTAATGTAAACTAATGAGACTCTTGCGTAAAATCGGCATATTGTTGAACCAGACCATAAGCTTCGAGTTGTTATGTAAAAAAATAAATCATATTATCACGTATTTTTGTGTACTTACAAAAAAAGGTTTGTGGTATACTTACGTATGATAATTGTTGTTGAGGCGGAATGGATACATATTCATCAGGTTCTTCAATATTGTGTTTAATACGGTGACCAGCATACCCGTATGTTTCGACCTCCCAATCGACTTTGGTCGCATATTTCTGCAAGTTAGTTACATGTCGCCAATACTCAATATACAAATCATACGTAACAACATGCACTAATTCTGTTGCATCTCCCTAATTGCCTTCTCTTAACTAATTTTCTTCATCATTGTTGAGGTTGGCAATACCAGTAGGTGGGTTTATGGGAACGCCAAAATTATAATGGTTTTGCCTCCAACACCGTTCTCTGAGGTACACGTTATGATGTACAAAGATAATAATTATCCAAAAATAAAGAAAATAACTATTTAAAAATCAAAGGAAATAAAGAACAGTGCTATCAAAATAAATTATCAACTCACAGTGCCAAGCCAAGAAAATATATCCCTTTTGTATGAGAGCTCCGATGTTTTTCGTCCAACATTAGTTTCAAGGACAAAGCTGGCGGAATCTCACGGTCGTCAGGTCGCATCGTCTAAAGTCAGCTGATTAAGACAAGTCCTAGAGCGAACAATATCAATACTCTTCTTCCTTGTACCCTTCCACCGAGAACTTCTAGGCCACATTGCTTCACTATCACTCGTTGGGTTCTTTGGTCGACATATGCCCATGTATTCGTACCCCCAAAACTACTCCGTCATAACAACCAACCAAATAAATCAATTACCAATAAATAAACATTTAAAGGAAGTATGAATAGGAGAAAAATTTATCTCTAATATTTGGAAGGGCCCAACTAGTAACTTCTGCCCCCTGCCAGATGTGCCGAGTCCCGGATACAATTTCGCAAAATCACCACCACCCCATTCATACATGTCAACTGCATTAAGATCCTCAAAAACATCTAACCATCCAGCATCAATATAGTTCTTGGCATTCGAAAACAAAAATTGTCCCAAAAGGCTTTGGCCACTCTCTCAGCAAGTTTGCTATCATCGTTAGCCGTAACCAACGTTCCTGGTTAAAAATATATACTAAAAATACAACTGTAATTGCATCTGAAACCCACTGAGCAGGGATATGTTCTCTTTTAAAAACTTCACTATTTTTTATTTCTGGAAATATATGCTCACGAATATAATCAAATTGGTACTTGGCTGAGTCATACAGAATATCATTCCAACACCAATACTCAATCCTGTCAACATGACCCAATCAAGCGGTGTGAACCCATCTCACCAAAGGAGAAGTGAAAAGTGTTCGTTGTATCCAAAAAACACTCAACAAGATAGTCAATCAATGCATGTGAGTAATCTACTATATCCATGGTCAATAAACGGTCCCATGCTGCCTTTTCAATAATGTATTTAACCCTAGGGTTGTGTTTTATAATAACTGCATAGGTCTGAACGACCGATTTGAGGGAACCACGATGTAAATACTTGAATTTTGAATATGTAATATTTGTCGAAGCGTGACTCTGAGCATCGACGACATTATAGTTCGCTAACCCAGGGACGTAGACCACCATATCTGCAGCACTGGCCGCTTCAATAGTAGGGTCTACTTCTGGATCCTCAACAGTTTTAGCTTTCTTATTCCTCTTTTTTCGACCAACGAATATCGCCGTAACATTGTTCAACATCTGTGCAAACGGTACATACAAGTTTCAAAATTAAGAGTAATCATCACAATGCACAAATCATCGACTCTACATTCATCTATAAATCCAAAAAAATACAAATCTCATCATTTAAAAAGTAATCCTCTAAACAAATAACCAACTCTAGAAATTTTCATATGGTCAAAATAAATACAAATTGCATCGTTAAAAGAGTAATCCTCTAATTAGATAATCAACTGTACAAACATTCATAAATCATCCAAAATACAAATTTCATGATTCACAAAATAGTCCACTAATCAAATTATCAACTCTACAAAAATTCATCATAATTCCTTAATTCTATAATTCCATAAACATTCATTAGAAAGGAACATAATCATTCATAATTCTGAAATTCCATAAACATTCATATCAAATCAATTAATCAAAAACTTAAAATTAACCTCAACCCAACTCAAATTAATCAAGAACTTAATCAATTCTAAATTTAAATCAATTAATTCTCATTAATTTTTTAAACGAAATTTACAACTTCCAAGACCCTAGAATTAAACCCAATTCAAAAATTACAATTTGAAAACCTAATTTGAAAGTTTCATAATCATATCTTTAATTTTTAAACATATATCTATATATTTAATTAACAAAACACTACAATAAATCATAATTTAAACCTATGAAAATCCATTAAAATTCATGTAAAGCAATTTGAGTTTCATACTTTATCTTGAGATAAACCTAATTTTTGATAAACTTTGTTTCTTTGCTGCTAGGGTTTTTCAAGTTGAAAAGATGTTGAGAAGAGGAGAAGAGGGTTCAGTTGAAGTCGTTATTGTGAAGAGGAGAAGAGAAGAAACCATAGAACCCTCCGCCAGGATGATATACACGCCTGATGACACGCGTAAGGATAGATAAGCGCTTCTTCTGCCATGCGTAAGGATGGACATACACTTCTTATCACGGGCACTTGGTTAAGGTAACGCCCACCGTTAAGTGCACACGCACCACCTGCACGAGTGAATTCTATCATCATGCGTTTAGTTAAGGTAACGTTTGATGATAGGCGTATGTATAAGTGTACGCCACACCATGCGTTTCTCTACATGCACGCCTGTCACTTGGGCGTATTCTTACACGTACGTCTATCATCAAACATTCAGGCATGCATCTCCCATTGAGCGTTTATCAAGCGTCGGCCCAAACCAAGTGTTTCACTACGCATACGTCTATCCAACACCCATCCAACAGATGTCTCCTTACACATGCGCCCAACGTCAAGCGTAACTTCTACTTACGCCTGATCAAATTTAGTCTTTCACCGTTGCGTTTCACGTGGACTATAACCAAAAAAATTTGGTCTTTACTCTTTGGTTTTATTATTTACTCCACTCATGACTGTGGACGCTCATAGGGACCCATACACACAAAAAAATAAAAAAAGATCATTTGGCTCATTTATGAGCTAACTCTGATCAGTTCGGTCCTGCCACAAATCAGTAAAATCAGTTTGTTTCTTAAATTTTAAGACATATATAAAAGACAAAAGTAACCCTTTTCTCTATTATCTACATCTATTTTCTCCCTTCTCCTCTAGATCTATTCCTCACTTTTCTTCACCAGGCATATTCTTCTTTACATATATTTTCTCTCTTTTTTTTTCTCAAATTTGTTTTCACCATTAAAATTTTATTTTTCTTTTATTTTATATTTTTGAAATTTTTTATTTTATTTTTTTTTCATCTCATTTCCTTTCTTTTCTTTTTAAATATTGAATGTAGTGATGGTGAAGAGCGTTGAAGTAATGGTGAAAAGTGTGGTATATTTTTGTTGTACACTAATTCGTGGTGGATTCCCTAATCTTGAAGAAGTAAGGAAAAACACTAACCAATATGAAAACAAATGGGATCAGATAAGAGTTCCTAGAGAATGAATTATCGTAAAAGAGAGTTCATTCCATAAAATGAACTGCAATATAAAGGAGTTTATTAAATCTAGAAAATGAACTGCAATAAAAGAGAGTTCACTATTGAAATGAACCGCCATAAAAGTGAGTTCATCCTAGAATATGAACATCCATGAAAGATAGTTCACCCTAAAATATGAATTGTCATAAAAAGAAGTTTATTTTTCTTAATGACTTATAAATTAATTGTTTATCTAGTAAAATAAACTGTCAAATTACTAGTTCATCTAGTAAAATGAACTGTCATCCAAAAACTCATATATTATAGCAGTTCTTTTCATAATGAATTGGTATTCCGCAGTTCACAGTCCTTCAAGATGAACTTTTATCTCATGTTCATTTACTTCAAGAGTTAAGTTTTGTAAAAGAACTATCATCCCATATTTTATTTTGACAAATAAACCGGAGTTCTAGTCGTTTATTTTGGAAAAAAGAACTAATTTTTACTTAAACCGATAACGTGAGACTCATATTTATTCATTATCTATGTCACACCAGATGTTTTATGGATACAAGCAATTTGATATAAAAATTCTTACTTTTCTGATTCTAGACCACGAGAACTTTTTATTTCAATATGTATCTTTATGGATCTGCTACCAGAAACTCAATGCATAATCTCATTATTCAATTTGTATTCCTAAATAATCTCATTTTTCATAAGACCGACAGTAACACACTATGTGGGACGGAGGCATGGCCATTCATTTCTCGACGTCCGACTCCTAAAAATTTATTGATGTGATAAAAAGAACTTGGGATCGTCGATCTCTTCCTTTAAGATTGGGATAAGTCGATGTCGGTCGACGATGTGCTTCCTGATGTCAAATTCCAAAAGACAGCGAGAGATTCTGGAGGATCCCGACTGAACATGAGAGGTTAACCACTCTTCTTTGATCCGTTTTAGGGCTGAATGGCAGCCCCGACACGAACGGATGTGCGATGTGTCTGGGAACTCGAAATAGTGAATGGATTAAAGTACCATTTTTTGTACACATTCTTGTAGCTTAATTTTGGTAAGTTGCCAAAATTAGAATCTGGATCTTAGAAAAATATTTTTTAATTAACTTAACCATAACCACTTAAAAGATTAAAAAATTTAAAAAGATAATTTTTATATTGGTCTTCATACTTATTATATAAATTTCATTAAAAAAAAAATCGAATATATAAAATTCGTTAAAATTATTTAATATTGGTTGAGAGCTTTATTATTTTTAATCTTTTATCTCTAGTTTTAAATGTAAGAAGATGTTCTGATATTATTTTAATTAATAATGATATCATCCTACAGTTTTATATGCCAACTGGTAATTTTTCAGATTAAAAAGAGAGAATTTTAAAAGACCAAACTATTGCGTTAAGCCCGTAGGATTTGTTATGGGCCTTGAACTTATGTGACTTGTTACTATCGATTAGTTCATATAGAATCAAGTTTGCTGTTTGCTGTTTGCGTTTACTCATTCTCGGAGAACTCGCATCAATAGACAATGCCTCATATATTATTAATCAAGATCAAACAACCATCAGGAAGATGGCCAGGTAGTCAATTGGAGTCAAACGAAGACCTGAAAATATCTGCTTTGGGTTAAAGTGAAGCACAAACATCAAAAGAAACAAACTGAATTAGTAGTCAACCCCTGCAATAATAGTCGTTTAGAAAGCAAGTTGCAATTTACAGTACTTCAGTGAACCAGTTGGGTAGTCAACCCCTGCATAGTCAATAGTTGTTATCTTTTTTTTTCATATATGCAGCAAAGACTAGCTATTGGCCTAGTGCATTAAAACCCACAAAAGAAAAGATATATACTATTATCTGTCTGTACGTAATTGTTAGAACAGAAACGTGATCTGGCTGAGGGGAAACTGAATCACCGGAATACCAGTTTTTCTCGTTCAATGCTAAAGGTTTAATTATATAAATATTCTTAATCATACTAGCCCTTATCTCATAACATGATGAGATAGTGTGAGATAGATGAGGAACAGTAATCACCAACCCAATATTTCTTTAGTTTAATCCTTGCTAAAAGATTTTCTTTACCCTAAATATCATTTCCTCATCACAATTCATGCTCCTTTTTCCAATACAATTATTGTCCACCACCTTAGTGGAATACGCATGTTGCATATTCTATTGTCTCTTTATACATATGATATGACTCAGCTTCACTATGTTGGCGATGGCATGCTCATAAGTTTATTCGTATGTAGGGACATATAATGCTTGTGCGGACCTATGTTTAATAAGCACGTAATTAAAACCAGCATCTCCCTATATACGTTATATACATACAACCTTTTGTCCCTCAAAACAAACTAATACATCCCCTTCAAACCGTCTCTCACTCTCTAACAAAGATATGGCACAGGAAGGTTCTGAAGGTTCAGTTGCGAATTCATCCTCAACATCCAACTTTTGGGACCTCCAAACAAATTCTCTCTCAAATTCATGGACTAATGTAATACCAACATGGCACCCACCAAACAATAATCCAAATTCAAATTCTTCATGTGAAGAGGAAATTTCCATTTCAAATTCTTTTACCAACACATCTAATCACTCTGGCATAAGCGACGATAATTCTTCTCATCATCAACTTGTCAGACCCCCATTTTCCAATGAACTTACGGGTGAACCAACATCTGAGAATCAATATCTATGGAGCCATGTTTTATTGTAAGTTCATCTGTTATCTATATTTATTTTTTTATTTAATTTGATATAATTACATCATATCTATTCTACTTCCTAGACTCTAGGATTAGTGAGTACTATAACGATGGTTTAAACCTCAACATCTCATGTGGGGAGGAGGATGGGAATCCATGTTCTTAACTTCTTCTCTTTGAAACGAAGTTCATTTTAATTAATTAATCAAAACATGGTATGAACAATCATTTTTTATTCTAGTAATAGCTTCACATCATCAATCATGCAATTTTATAACGTTTAAATAGCAAAACTGAGATTAAATTAAAAGTAGGTTACTCTATATGGGATTATTGATATGAAGATATAGTTTCACTGAAAATTGTTTAGGTCTATCCAAAACCTTTATAGCTATAATAGCATTAATTATTAAAAGACGGGTATTATAATACAATTGATTATAGTGCTGGTGATATTACTATTCTAGCTAAAAATATTCTTTTGATTTTATTTTTGCTTTTGTTTGCTTATATAGAGGTGCTGGAAATAATGGAAATTTGCATAACAATCAAGATGTTGGAGAAAATTTTGTTGATGCACTATCATCGTCGAAAAACTTAAAGATTCAAATGTTTGAACCGGCTTGTGATTACCTGAAAAAAATGGATAATAGTTGGGTATTAATTCCAAACTCAGCGACTTTTAACAATTTACAAAAGCATTTAAACAGTTTTAATGGAAGCTTAATGGAACACGAACGATTGAGTAACTTATCAAATTTGGTCAGTAATTGGTCTATTGCACTTCCTTTTCCTGAAGCCAATCGTCAGATTAGTACCCCATTAACAACATGTCACGATGAGATTCTTATAAATTCGAATCATCACCCTCAAGAATACTCAGAGTCTCACGATTTTTCTAATCATCATCCTATGAAGCGAGATATGTCGAATGCATCATCATCATGTGAAGTTACCGCGGGAGGAATAAGAGGCACCAATAAGAATAATTCTGGGATTTTTCCATGTTACGAACAAGATGTTGATCAATCTTCCACGGATCAAACTTCATTTCTTGGATCATTTAAGACAAATAGTTTGTTCCAACACCAAATGGATAATAATAGTCCAGTCTTAACTAGAGAGAATGTAAATAATAACAACAAATGTTATTATGGATCATCGAGACCGGAAGAACCATGGTCCAATAGTACGAAGAATTTATCGGATATTATTTCATTTAATAGTTTCTTAAACAAGCCATCGATGGATATTCAGCCTTCCAAACATGGCTCATCAAAAGCCTCAAAATCATCAGAAGCAAAGAAGCATGGACACGAAAATACTTCTTCGGTAAGCTTCCAATAACTGCATACGACTATTTAACTCTGCTTTTGTCTCTTACATTTACGTTAAAAAAACAGTATAATTGATATACTCATGTAAACATTAAAGGCAAAAGGAAGTGGGAGAGGAGGTGGAAATTCAAGTGGTGAAGGTAAGAAGAAAATATCTGAAGACCATTCAGCGACGGTATTTAAAAAGCCTAAGCAGGATAATTCTACAGTTTCATCTCTCAAGGTATGTATATGAACAACAAAGTGAAACAGATTAAAGTCTGATAAAAAATTTATATGAGCACTTTCCGGAAAGAAAAAAAAATCCTTTTTAACGTAAGTATTTAAAACTAGCTAGATATGATCCATCTGAAAGCTAGTAACATTTTTTACACAGATACAAGTTCCAAAAGTCAAGCTGGGAGATAGGATTACTGCACTTCAACAAATTGTATCGCCATTCGGAAAGGTAGAGTAAATACGAAGAGCGAAATTTAAAAAAAATAATAAAATATTACCACACATACATGCATGTTATTATGTTATTGCGAATTGCAGACCGATACTGCATCTGTGCTGCAAGAAGCGATTGGATACATTAAGTTTTTGCAAGAACAAGTTCAGGTAAAGAACAATCGATGACATTATAAATAGCAATATGTTATGGTGAATAGAGTATGATGATTTTTAGAACAGCTGTGGTTATGCAAATTGCATTGCTATACATAGTTAGCCATTGATCTACGATTTCAGGATCCAATGTTATATAATCCTTCATAAAAACCATCACTATCTAAATATTAACACATTTTTGAATTCTTTTGTAGCTACTTAGCAACCCGTACGTCAAACCGAACTCGAACAAGGTAAGAGATATTGCAACAGCTTAACCTTGTTGACTTAATGTTTTATAACTCTTAAGTTGATTTATCAATTAATAATCTCTTATGCACTTGTAGGATCCATGGGGATTGTTAGAGAGGAAAGACCATGCTAATAATAGTAATGGGGGCGTTGAAGTAAAGCTTGATCTGAAGAGTAGAGGGCTTTGTTTGGTACCAATATCCTGCACTCCACAAGTTTACAGAGAAAACAGTGGCTCGGATTATTGGACACCTACATATAGAGGAAGTTTGTACAGATGATGATCTTCTAGTATGAATGAACCCCACAAGCATTTCTCTCCGTCAGTCTGTCTTACATGATCTCCACTCACTCTTTTGTCTTCCCTGTAAATGTAGATACATTATATTCTATATATGTATTAGGCATCACTAAGCCGGAAGAAATTCGAGATTTGTCCAGAAGAAACCCGTAAACATGCAACATGCTGCCTTTGTCAGAATCAGAACTGATATTCCCTGGATAGACAAATATTGAGCTCTAAATGATGTGAATCTCATGGTACAAGCAGGGCCGGCTTTGGCCCGAAAATCAACTTTGAGCAGCAAATTAGGTGGGGCACCAAAATTTGTTGTTGTCTGTTTCTATTTCACAGGGGTAATTAAAAAGTTTTAATTTTGTAGATGTGATTGTGTATACAAATATCAGCCGGGACAACAAAATAAAACTGTATTAATTAAGGGTTTTTTATATTATAATTGTACAACACCTAAAAGATATTTTACTCAAGTATTGCTCAAACATTTTTATCTAATAATGCCGCAACCAACCATTTGTAAAATGATTGATTGTGATGATATTTATAACTTGTCTAAATTAATTGAGTTTGTTAAATGTTGTTTATATTTGTTAATGGTTGGTAGTAATGTTGTCATTAGATAAAAAATACTCTGAGTATCGCGTGATCAAATTTTATAAGTATTGTATTTCTGGTCTTTTTTTATTTGACTTTACATAAAAATGGGGAAATATAAATGAAGTTAGGAATTGCTTTTACCTTAGACAGAATAAATTTATTTTCCCAAGGATATAAAATTCCATTCCTATGTTTGTTAAATAGAAATAGAGGGAAATAACACTATGATTTCTAAAAAGTAAGGAAATTTTAAAAAAACCTTAATTGGAAAATATTCTCACAGATTGGGGGATACTAGCTTGTTGGGGACTTGAAATGGATTAATGGGATTTTCAAATGAATGGTAGTAGTGTATGTTTAACATTTATCTTTACTTGTAATTTTTAGGGAGGGAAGTCGACAAGGATTGTGAATTGCGTTTTAGCTCTTAAATATTACAATGATTGGAAACAGACTGGTTATAATGGTGCATTCAAATATGGTGGGGATGTGAAACCCAATATCTGAACAAAAAGTTTTGTGCAAAAAAATTCAGATCCCTTTACGGGTGGTTCCTTGTTAAGGACTCAGTCTATGAATGAGAAAAATTTGGATGCCAATGATTCGTCTGATATGGTTGGTGTTCCTTACTATTTGCATACACTTGGTCTTTTGAGTTGAGTTGAGTTGAGTTAAATTTCATCAATTCTTCAAACTTTGATGAGCAGACTAATTGTCCATTAAATACCCTTGTTTGTGTTGTTCTTTCATAAGAGGAGAAGGAGGGAAGGAAAATCGGCAGTTGAAGAAGAAAGAAGGGGGATACCAAATTAGATTTTATTTTTATTTTATTATACTAAAGAGAAATATGGATATTTTATTATTAAAAAAAATATTTCCTTAGCTAAAATCCAGACCCATATAACCATGAGTATCTCCCAATTTGTGAAAATATTCTCCAATTGAGGGTTCATTTAAAACCTACGAAAAAGGATGGAGTTTTTTCCCTCTTTAGAGAATACGATACTCAGGAATCCGATTCCCTTTCCACTATCCAAACACATCACTAAAGACAACAAAAATAAATTATTTTTTTTTTTGGGGAGGGGGGGTTTATATTACCGCAAAATAAGTAGTTAATACATCCTAATAACTAAAAACATATAAAAGTCCTTTTTTGTTAACTTTATCGTGACCGTTCATTATAAAATAATTATTCTAAAGCCCCAGAATGCCCGTTACCATAAATTGGAAACTATACAGTTGTTGGAAGATCATAAATTAAATCTAACGGTCCCAAACAATGATAATGATGATGGTGAGAAATCATTTCATCTCTTAATTGTAAGATATAAATAGTTCACATATTGGTATCATTTTATAAGGTTTTATGAGCGGATGCACCTTATAAAACAGTGTTCCCCCACCCCCTACACACCCCCATCCTACAAAAAAAAAAAGACACCCCAAAATTGTATTTTAGTTGATGAGCAAATGTGGGAAATTGAGCCCGGGATGGGATCACTCAAGCCAATGTCCAAGTGAATGGAATTTGTGTTAAACATAAACATAACGATAAAATCTTAAATCCCACGTTTCCTATAGTGGGAAGGCCGTTATAGTATATAAGTTATAAAGATGTACTTATCAATACATGGCTAAGGTGCACCTTTGGCATGTGCTTCACTCCGTATCTGCACGAGCGTGGCGTGAGTGTTTATGATGCAACTTTGTGTGTACCTATTACCGCTGGGAGCTATAGGAGCCTTAAATAGTATATGATAGAATCGAATTGACGGTCGAGATTAGATGATCATATAGTAGTCAAGACATGACTAAGCTCCAATATCGAATCTTCCATGAATATGTAAGATCTAATTGATCCCAACAGCTGTGGTATAATATGTGAGATCAAATTTTATCTTTTGAACTAAATGGACTGAATCCAACTAAAAACCATATTCAAATGGGATTGATCAAAAGGGTTGGTTATTATTAGTTGTCCCTAACAATCACATTGTTTCAACGGATAGGCCTGTGTTTACTATACAAAAATTAAATTTTCCTTTCCTTTTAATAGAAGTTGAGAGTCTGTAAAATAGAGTTTAGGCTACATTATTTCACATTTGTTTGTTACTGATGGTATTTTTACGAAGAAACTAAAGACATTCTCGAATGTTATAGACATATGTGTAATACCTGTTTTAGGGTGAAAAACAAATGTATTGTAAATAGTACTTCCTTGAGGTTTGAGAAATCAAAATCGTACAAAACGATCCTAAACCAAGAAATAGTTGTTTCATGTCTTGCTTAGGTCACAAAGGTGGAGACGATGGGTTAATCTTAAGGGAGAGAAGAAGATAAGGTTGAGAAAGTTGTGTGATGAAATTACAGTATGTAGTTGTTGAACTACAGTGAAGGATATATTTATGACTGTAAATCTGACTATTTATATGAGATCGATCATCGATCTATTCTTCCTTTTTGAATAAATGAAGCCATCCATTTATAGTGTTACCGTGAACACTGATTTCTTGTAAGTTGTGGAAGTTATAAAGGAATAGAGAAGTGATGACCGTGGAATTTATGGTTCATGTCCGCTATACCAGGAAGACGGTATGACCACTACTTCCTCATCCTCTCAACATTGTTAACCATACCATTACTCATTACCTTCTCGCCGTGGATGTGTTGCCACACCGTATGTTGTTGTAAACCGCCAGACTAATACCCCAACGATTCGGAAGGTAGGGTTCGTCGAATGGAATATAAGTAATGATTTGTCATTTCCTAAGACCAAAACCTTTTCAACACAAGTTAGATCCAGATTTGGAAAAAAGCTTTGTAGTTAAACGTGCCCGGACGGGAGCAATCCATGGATGGGTGAACTTCTGAGAAGCTGCTGTCGGATGACCGTAGCGGTGCTCGTTAAAAACCTCACACTGTCGAATAACCGCAGTGGCTAATTAGGGGGACAGTATCGGTTGAGGGTTGGATCATTACATATGGTATCAGAGCCGACGACGGGTCACTTGCCGAGGATGAAAGAGTATGCTGGACAGGGTGTGCCAGGTACTGGTCTCATGAGTGGCAGGGAACGTCAAATATTTGGGATTGTGTATTATGAAGCCGAGGACGACTCCAATTTGAGGTGGTGATATTGTAGTAACCAATTTGGCAGGTATGGTTCGCCGAATGAAATATAAATAATGATTTATCCTTTCCTAACACCGAGGCCCTTTTTATCAAAAGCTGGTTCCCATGTTGGTAAAAAACTTTGGAGTTAAGCGTGATCGGAAGGGAGCAATCCATGGATAAGTGACCTCCTGGGAAGCTGTTTTCGGATGACCGCAGCGGTGCCCGTTAAAAATCCCACATTGTCTGATGACCGTAGTGGCTAAGTGGGAAAAATATCGGTGGAGGGTCAGATCTTTACATGGTTGTAATACCCAGGTTGGGCAGGTAGGGTTCGCCGAGTGGAATATAGGTAATGGTTTGTCATTTCCTAACACCGAGGCCTTTTCAGCACAACTGACTCCAAAGTTGGAAAAAGAACTCTGCAGTTAAGCGTGCTCGGGCTAGGAGAAATCCAGGGGTGGGTGATCTCTCGGGAAGATTTTGATGGATGACCGCAACTGTGTCGTTAAAAACCCCACACTGCCGGATGACCGCAGTAGGTAAATGGGGATAGTATCGGTGGGTGGTTGGGTCATTACTTATGATGTATTTGATATATCGTAAAAAAATAGTGAAGTCATGAACTACTACTATTTTGGTTAAACCAAGACAATAACTTGTTAAATTAGAGAGGTAAGTTGCTCAGTTCACTAAGTGGTTAAGTAGACTTATCAGTGTCAAGTCTAGTAATAACTTAGATATTTAATAAGTCAATCTTATTAAGTCTAAGGATAAATTGAGTTATCATGGCTAGAGCATTGAGCTCTGATGAATAAGATGTGAGCGATGAGCTCTAAGACATAAGATATAAATAGTGATGTCATCCATGGGAATTTAAATAAGTTGAGTATTTAGTAATACCGTGAATGACTAGTGGTGGTGTTTTTGAGTAATCTTAGCTGGGAGAGTCGTTTGTGGAATATATGTGATTCAAGGCATCAAGGAGATAACTTATATATTGAGAGATGTACGCATGAGCAAAATCTAGAAATTGGTGTCGCACCAAGGACAAGGAGTACTTGCTAATGCTAGTATTAGTCGAAAGAAGGCTATTAGCCTTTCCCAGCACCTCAAGTATAATAAAACATGGTGTTTTAGGAAAAGCCATGTAGTAGCGAGTGCTAACACTAGGCTAGTACCTCGAGAATAGTTAGCATTGCCGAAAGATCATGAGAAGTGGTGAAAAGAAGTTGGTGCAAACCTAATTCACAAATACCATTACTTTCACTAGGTTAAAATTGAGTTGCTTTCGCGCCAAAATATTTAGCGTGAAGGATTCAACTAGTGGCTCTTACGCACTTGATGATAATGGAAATTAAACTTGAGTAAGCTCATGTTGGAACACTTTAGGGTTATTGGTATAAAAAGTGACGAGAAAATAAAACTGATTTGTTGGTTGATCGTACGTTTACTTTGTAATTTAATATTTAGTTTAAAACTAAACAAACCCCTTGATGGCATAAGAAATTGACAACAAAAAATTATTTCACGCTCTCTGTGGGAACAATCCCTTATTTATTATTGCACTCGTTACTTAAATAAGTGTGAGAAATATTTTGGTCGGTTAACAACCCACCAAGTAGTAAGAAGATGCAAGTCAAATAACCATTATACTGGAATCATAAGTTTATTTGTTATGATCCTTATTGTACTGCATTAGAACTGATGGATAAAGGCTCTAGCAATACTATGAGGAAAAATACTGTATCAGAATGTAATTCAAGTTTTTAGAATCTGATCAGGAGTTAATAGATGAAAGGGTACCACAATTACTAGTATGTTGGACTTTATAAAAAAAGTACAAGGTTGTTGCATTGTGCTAAATTATTGTGGATTCACTACCGTTGAATATCTAAACATCTTTTAGTCAACCTGTTGTGATATTTGTATCCTTACAACTGGGGAAGCGGATCTCGGGTTGTTGTTTTTGTCTAACAAAATTCTCCCAAAATCTCTATTTTCTTAAAAGATTTTCTCCTAAGACAAAAACCTCGTAAAACTTCCTCAAATTACAAACTTCTCATAGTTCTACGGTTTTATCAGTAACAAGGATTTTAAGTGTGTTCAAAAAATCTCAATGACCAACGCTTGTTCTCAAGAGATCGAGAGACATCCTATAAATCTCTCACCGCTACAAAGAATATAAAGAATTTTTTTCCGCTCTCACACTGCTCGAGCATTTTCGATCTAGCAACATCCACATCCAAGCATTTTGTATACGGTTGGTTACAGAAATACTTACAAAAGCTTTTGATAGATAAAAAACTTTGACACATTAACTGAATTTGATAAAACACTGGAAGCTTGTTTGAGTTTGTTTTTTTATCAATAAATAAAATTCCTAACTAAAAAAACGAGTGCAACTTTGTGAACCCCCACTAAACCGGGGGTGCACATTCTTCCCGCTATCATGGGTTGTATATTTAGTCGTAGTTATATATCATGTTTTAAAGGTTTGCATTTAAACGAGGGAATTTACCTAGGGACTTGGATAAACAACAAATCGTACACGAAATCCAGATTACCTAAAAAAAATATTTCTCTTTCTTCATTTTTTGTCTTCTTATTCAACCTTCAAGTTTGAATATTTCTCCTGTCAGTTGAACACATGTTAAGCCAAGCAGAAGGTTCTTCTTCATCCTCAGATAGTAAATTATAAAGACTTGTAGGACAATACCAAACCGGAAGCTAGTAAACTAATTTCATAAGATTCTTGCTTCCATCTACGGACAACTACAAAACGAGAACTGGTGAATAACAATTTTCAGCAAAAAAAATAGATGAATACTATAAATTAATTTAGTTCCCTTATGTGAAATATAATACAATTATGCAGTTGATTTCATTATCCCACCCGCGATCGATATATTAAACATAAGCGAGAGATATTAATTCGTTTGATTTTAGATTATTTAACATACTGCATATGTAAAATCCATCAAAGAAAAAAAAAACTCTTACATATTTCTCGTTGACTGAATGGGTTGAACCCATTTATAAATAATAGTCCAACTTCTCTCTTGATGTTAAAAGTTAACATCCTACTACGATATTTAATTAAATATTTGACACAACTTTGACCGACCACCAATATCAAAACATATTGTATTCACTTTTTATTGTTAATGATAGATGGATATAGAAGATTGATATATAATATATCTACATACATATTACATAGAAATCTTAACCAACAACTTATTTTTTTAGTGGTTTTTAACACAACAATTGATTTATAACACTAAACAGAAAAAATTGTTAATGTTAGAAAGTCACTGAAATGATATATACTCTGATGTCGATGTACACACAAAGGCAGAACCACCTTCTCAGCAAATTGTCCTTAACACAATAGTTTTCGGGTACTCCTTAATAATGAGAGATGCTATACCCCAACAGAGAAGATGTGTCCAGGATAGAACTGCCTGTTATGATTAGTATAAGCACAATACTAATCACCCTCAAGAACTTAACAACAAGATAATAGAAGGGAAATAAACACACAGTTGCGCAAAACAAAGCGGGAAAAAGAGCTAGGGATAGTAGCCTGCTCTGGAGTGAGTTGAAATGAAAAACTCGTTTTTCTTTTATAGCCAAAAGAAGAGTGAAATCCGCACAGTATTGAGTGAGAATAAATTTTGTATTTAATCAAAAATTCAAGTGCGAAATTTAATTTCAAACGGTAATAAAACGGTCAGAAAATATTCTCTCTTTAAAACAGCTTAATTCTAGCCGGGTCAGACGCCCCCAATTTAAAACAAAAATTAATTCAAAAAACGTAAGTCTTGGTTGATCCGCAGCCTCAGCCACGCCCGCAACACATACTCAGTCCCGCATCCTTAGCCACGGGTACACCCGCACCCACAACCTCAAGCACGCAAGCACGCAAACACGCAAGCGTGCGTGCTTCGGTGCGAAGCACCGCACATATGTGAAAAGTATGTTTGTTCTAACTAGCCCATTGCCTTAGTCTTCCTCCAACCACAAAAGCTTTTAAACCCTAAGGGCCCTCCCTTAGTTGCATCTTTTGTGGTAATAAAGAGAGGACTCATCTCTAGTCTCTCCAATGTGGGACTAAAGGTTCTTCATTTACAATAGTGAAAAATGAGCTAGTGTCCCTTAGTGACTTCTAGGTCCTAAGGTTCATTCCCACCAAGACCAAAATACATTTTAAAGTTCATTTTTCTCCAACAATCCCCCACATGAATGAAACCCGATAAAAATCAGAAAACGAGAAATACCTCTTAGGCAATAGGTGTCCATAAGGTCTTGAACCTTTGTTTAGTGAGAAATTACCGGAACTACTTGATGGACAGTGAACGCGATGTCTTGAACTGCTATCGTTTGATGTAGTTCATCAATAACTTCCACGCGTGATATCTCTCTAAGTGCTGTTAAGTTTGTGTCGTCGTGTCCATTTTTGCCCTGGACGTATCCCGTTTCTCAGAATGCTCTAGAGAATCAGCTCAATTCTCATAGGAAGCGGCCCACTTCCTCATTCAGATATGTGAGTTCTATCAAGAGTGTTTACTGCTACACCCCACTTCAATCTTAAATTGAAACTATAGAACTCATTGAGACTTAATAAAAAGTCATCCTCACATGCAGTCACACTATCACATCTACACCATAGGGAAGGGACAGAGAATAAAATTCTCTGATAGTGTTTCCTTTAACCCACCACAAATTAGTTGTCTCATTCGAAACCTTGATCTTGGGATCTCCAGTCAGCAAGGTTGAGTATCCTTCATGGCAAGTTTATTTGATGAGCTTAAGCCCATCCCCCTCGATGCATTACTAATTATCTCCTTGGACAAACCTTTCGTCAAAGGGTCTGTGATATTCTCCTTATACCTCACAAAGTCAACAGAAATAATGCCAGTTGAGACTAGTTGTTTTAGGGAATTGTGTCTTCTATGAATGTGTATAGACTTCCCATTATAGTTGTTGTTTTTAGCATTAGCTATTACAGCTTGACTATCACAATGTATAGATATAGCTAGCACAGGCCTATGCCAAAGAGGAATGTCTTCTAAAAAGCATCTTAGCCAAGCGGCTTCCTCTCTTGTTTTTATCTAACGCAATAAACTCTGATTCCATAGTGGATCGAGCTATACATGTCTGTTTGGAACTCTTCCAAGATACAGACCCGCAAGCTAGAGTGAAAACATATCCACTCGTAGACTTAGACTCATATGAGTCCGATATCCAGTTTGCGTCACAAAATCCTTCTAGGACCGCAGTGTATCTCTCATAACTTATACAAAAGTTCAAAGTGTACTTTAAGTACCTTAACACTCTAATAAGTGCATCCCAATGCTCTTGTCCCAGATTACATGTATACCTACTCAACCTACTCACAGCATAAGAAATGTCTGGCCTCGTACAGTTCATTAAATACATCATACTTCCTATAACACGTGAATATTCAAGTTGTGAAACTCCGTTACCCTTATTCTTTTTGAGTCTACAACAAGGATCATAATGAGTACAAGCAGGTTTACAATCAAACTGGTTATATTTTCTAAGCACAGATTCAACATAATGAGATTGACTAAGACTATATATCCATTAGAGTTTCTTCTAATTTGATCCCTAAGATCACATCAGCGGGGCCTAAGTATTTCATGTCGAAGTTCTCATTTAGCATGCTCATTGTGGAATTAATTACATCCATGTTTGTACCAAGTATAAGCATATCATCAACATACAAGCATACAATCACACAGGCATCATTAACAAGTTTAGTATAAACACACTTGTCAGATTCATTAATTTTAAAACCACTAGAAATCATTACATGATCAAATTTTTCATGCCACTGTTTAGGTGCTTGTTTCAAACCATACAAAGATTTTCTTAGTTTACAAACTTTGTTTTCAAAACCTTTCACTACAAAGCCCTCAGGTTGGTCCATATAAATTTCTTCATCTAATTCACCATTTAGAAAAGCTGTTTTTACATCCATTTGATGTATCTCTAAGTTATGAATGGCAGCAATAGCAATTAGCATCCCAGTGGAAGTAATTCTCGTAACAGGTGAATAAGTATCAAAGAAATATACACATTCTTTTTGTTTATAGCCTTTAGCTACTAATCTAGCTTTGTATTTTTGCACAGTTCCATCTACCTTACATTTTATTTTGAAGATCCATTTACAACCTATGGGTTTACACCCTAGAGGTAAATCTACAATCTCCCAAGTATCATTCTGTATATGGAATCCATTTCACTAATGGTAGCTTCAGAAGAAGTCATGGCTTCTCTATAAGTCTGTGGATCAGTCTCAGCTAGGCATGTTATGAAGTCTGGACCAAAAGATTTTTCTGTTCTTAGTCTTTTACTCTTCTAGGCTCAAATTCATCTTCCTCTACATATAATATCTGACTAGTATAAGGGACATCTACGGGATCAACACAAATCATGCGAGATTCAGATTTCAAAGGAAAAACATTTTCAAAGAACACATCATCCCTAGAATCCATAATAGTATTCACACCAATTTCAGATATTTCAGAACTCACAACCATAAATCTATATGCAGTAGTATGATCAGGATACCCTATGAAGACACAGTCAACGGTTTTGGGTCCTATCTTGGTTTCCTTAGGTGGAGTAATGGACACCTTAGTTAAACACCACACTTTAAAGTATGCATAAGAAGGTTGTCTACCTTTCCATAACTCATATGGAGTTTTGTATGATCCTTTAAAGGGTACACTGTTCAAGACATAGCAAGTTGAGAGGACGGCCTCCACCCATAAGTTTACAGGTAGTCCTGAACTAATTACAATGGCATTCATCATCTCCTTAAGGGCTCGGTTTTTCCGTTCAGCCACACCATTAGATTGTGGTGAATTAGGAGGGGTTACTTCATGTATAATGTCGTGTTCTATGTAAAAATCTCCTATAGGAATTACATACTCACCACCACGGTCAGACCTAACAGTTTTGATGGTAGCACTCATTTGGTTTTCAACTTCTAGTTTATATATCTTAAAGGCTTCTAAGGCATCATCCTTACCTTTAAGTAAATATATGTGACAGTACCTCGTACAGTCATCTATAAATGTGACAAACTATTTTTTACCACCTCTAGTTTGAACTGATTTCATGTCAACTAGTTCTGAATGAATTAATTCTAAGGGTTTAGAATTTCTCTAAATGTTTTTCTTATAAGATTTTTTAACATATTTTGATTTTACACATATTTCACATTTATGTTCATTTTCCAAAGTAAATTTGGGTATGCAGCCTATGCTAGCCAGTTTATTCATTGATTTATAGTTTACATGACCAAGTCTACCATGCCAAACATTCAATGACACACAAACATAAGAAGAATCAATTTTATTCATTTCAACAGAGGTTACATTCAGTTTATATAGACCCTCAGTCTTATAACCCTTTCCTACATAGTCCTTAACCTTAGTGAAAATAACTTTCCCAGATTCAAAAACTAGTTTGAAACCCTTATCATCTAATACACCACAAGATACAAGATTTTTGCAGATGTCCGGAACATGAAGAACTTCATTCAATGTGAGAGTTTTGCCAGAAGTGAGCTTCAGCCCAACTTTGCATTTTCCCACAACCTGTGCTGCGGACGAGTTACCCATGTAGAGTTTCTCCCCTTCCCCTACCTTCTGATAGGAGGTGAACATATCTCTGTTTCCACAGACATGCTTGGTAGCACCACAGTCTACCCACCAGTCTCTCACATTGGTTACCAAATTGACTTCAGACACCGTGCCAGAAAACTCGTTCTTGTTGCTTTCAACCAAATTAGCATTGTTTTTCTTGTTATTAAAATCCTTACGTTTTCTACAATGCATTGCCAGGCCAGGAACTCCACAAACATAACAAGCACCTTTAATTTTACCAATGGCAGATTTGGGTTTCATAAAAGTACCTTTCTTGTGCGGACCAGGATTGTGGTTGCTACGGTCACCCTTTTTCATTCTTGTGTTCAATCACATGAGCCTTGTTGGACATGTCCCTTGCGGAAGATACATTCTTGTCTTTGGAGCACATCAATTCTTTCACTTGTATCTTCTTACCCAATTCAACCATACTGACTTCACCAGTTTCATGTCCCATTCTTCGTTTGTATACAGACCAAGAAGAAAGTAATTTCTCAATCGCCGCAGACACTTGAAACGTTTCATCTATGACCATATCTTCAATAATAATTTCATTGATAATGCGCTGATGTTTAAGAAATTGGTCAACCACAAATATGGCATTTGTCATTTTGTATTCCAGGAACCGGGCAACTAAAAACTTCTTACCACCAGCAGTTTCCGCTTCATATTTTGCTTCTAAGGCAGCCCATAAGTCAAACGCAGAAAATTTTTCTTTTGCGTTATAGAAATCATAAAGAGCATTTTCTAAACAGTTCAGAATATGGTTTTTGGCCATATAGTTTTTTCTACTCCAACTTTCTAACTCTCTTTCATTTCCCTCATCATTTAATCTCTCATCAAAGGATTTCAGAACTAATTCATCAAGCATGTGAAAACTCAGAAAGAATAACATCTTGGATTGCCATCTTTTGAAATCTTTGCCATTGAACTGTTGTGGTATGTCTATATTACTTTTATCTATTGAAACAGAATAAATATGTATTATGTTAAGATTGTTGGATCTGCAACAATGGAAATAACACTTAACATAGAAAATTATTAACGTTATAAAGTCACTAAAATGATATACACTCTGATGTTGATGCATACACAAGGACAGAGCCACATGCTCAGCAAATTGTCCTTAACACAATAATCCTTGGGTACTCCTCGATAATGAGAGATGCTATACCCCAACAGAGGAGATGTGTCCAGGATAAAACTGCCCGTTATGATTAGTATAAGCACAATACTAATCACCCTAAAGAACTTAACATCAAGATAATAGAAGGGAAATAAACACACAGTTGCGCAAAACAAAGCGAGAAGAGGGGAAAAGAGCTAGGGATAGTAGCCTGCTCTGGAGTGAGTTGAAATGAAAAACTCGTTTTTCTTTATAGCCAAAAGAAGAGTGAAATCCGCACGGTATTGAGTGAGAATAAATTTTGTATTTAATCAAAAATTCAAGTGCG
>JAJJMC010012048.1:8290311-8331136 GCA_023531435.1 Papaver californicum | reverse complement strand
AACAGCTTAATTCTAGCCGGGTCAGACGCCCCCAATTTAAAACAAAATTTAATTCAAAAAACGTAAGTCTTGGTTGGTCCGCAGCCTCAGCCACGCCCGCAACACACACTCAGTCCCGCATCCTTAGCCACGGTACACCCGCACCCACACCCACATCCACAACCTCAAGCACGCAAACACGCAAGCGTGCGTGCTTCGGTGCGAAGCACCGCACATATGTGAAAAGTATGTTTGTTCTAACTAGCCCATTGCTTTAGTCCTCCCTCAACCATAAAATCTTATAAACCCTAAGGGCCCTCCCTTAGTTGCAATTTTTATGGTAATAAAGAGATGACTCATCTCTAGTCTCTCCAATGTGGGACTAAAGGTTCTTCATTCATAATAGTGAAAAATGAGCTAGTGTCCCTTAGTGACTTCTAGGTCCTAAGGTCCATTCCCACCAAGACCAAAATATATTTTAAAATTCATTTTTCTCCAACATCTTCGGTCATTGCTAATAGAAATCATAACCATAGTTTGGAAAGTTCATCAAGACACATAAAACTAATGGTTATTTCTAATCTGGTTTTCTTACGTAGTTAAGTTTTTGTATTTTGATTAAAATTATTCTTATACCTCATCTGAATCTTAGATTATGCTTGGATATATTTAGAAACTCCAATGTGTTTAAATTTTTTTCAGTATATTCTATCGAAGCTTGTGATATCGTATCTTTGCTCAAATATTCATGTTCTAGAAATAAATAAATAAATTAATTGTTGCTTTGATCCTTCTTTTATTGATATAGTTAAATAGGTACCCTAAAAATCTATTGTTGCTTATGGTTTTGTTTTTTATATTTTTAAAGAATTCCCAAAACTAATTTTTTATATAAGACTTAAAATTGTTAAAATATTTTGAATTAATACATAAAATATGTTACCTACAACTTGGCCTGTATGCCCATAGCCAAATAAATCAAGCTTCCAGTATGAGTAAGTGAGATGCCATGACTTTGAGTTAAGAGGCAGAGAAAGTACAATATAAAAAAAAAATTGTGTTTTGATATCGCTGGCGGTTTTCCGAGAAAAAAAAAACAAAAATCTTAAAAAAAATGAAACCTACCATTTTTATTGGTGTAAACAACTTATGATGGGGCCAAAAGTTCTAAAATCCAGAGAACTCTCAACTTTTAACCACAACTCTTCAAATCAACCTGAAATGATATAGTTAAATACGTAGGAGCAATATTCTAGTTTAAACACTATAATATATTCTATTAGAGTAAATGAATAAATGCCATGTGTGTATATATATATTAAAGAGTAAAATATTGTGTTACAATTAAGATGTACTATCATATACGTAATATTGAAACATGGTTATTATTATCCACTGAATCTAGAGTTGTATTCGATATATTGTATATACGATAAAAGTTTTAAAATTTTTTCAGTATTACCTACTGACGAGTGAATTGGAATTTAAGATGGTCAAGTCTATCAGATATGTCAATTAATGCTCAATGCAAAACAAAAACAAAAAATACCCTTGTATTAAAGGGGGAGGATACAATCGTTGAAGAAGTATTATCGTGAACATATCTAAAAATTAGATTATCAAAACAAAGAATATTGAAAATACCACATACAAAAAAACTAAAAGAAAACCAATCTATATTCTATGTTATTTTTTACGCTACGAATAATACTTTTTTTGTTATTTCTTCCTCGTCATCTGTTTTATCATAATAATAGCCTTTTCATTGGTGCGAACACCTTTACGCTGCCATATATGTATACTAAACAATTTTTTTTTTAAATGACACCATTAGCCCATTCAGAAAAAAAAAATATATACAACTCTGTCATTTCATTGAGACATTACTAAGACATCGTCAATATACTGTACATATGACAATATTGTATTTTACAATACATAAGAATCCAACTCTATTTATCTAGGACAGAGCGGAGTGCAATACAAGATGGGCAGATCAACTGTTATGCAATAAGAAAATAAGAGGGTTAGGGTCAGATTTACCAAGTGGGGAATGTTTTCAGCCATCCAAAAATCGTAATTGCGTAAGACCAGTTAGGCAATAATTACAACACTATATAAACGATGAATGGAAAAGAAATTGGCAGGAAAATAAAATAAAAAATCCATATGACCAAAAGAAGAAAAATGAAAAAACTCATAATTCATATTGGTGTAAATCCTCCATGGTGGGGTGAGAAACTCTAAAAATCAAGAAAACTCTTAACTTGCAACCGCAACTCTTTAAATCAACCTAAAAAAACAAAAAAAAAAAAACAATCTACACTATATGTGATTCTTTACGCTGCGAATAATACTTCTTCTGTCATTTCTTCCTCATCATATATCTTTATCATAATAATAACCTTTTCACTAATGCGGACACTTTTATGCTTCCATCCACGTATACTGACCAATTGTTGTTCAAGTGACACCATCATCCCATTCATAAATCAGAATATCAATATAACCCTGTCATTCCATTGAAACATTAATAAGACATCGTCAAAATTATTGTATAATAAGACAACATTGTATTTTACAATACATAAGAATCAAACTCTATTTATATAGGACAGAGCGGAGTGCAACCCAAGTTGGGCATATCATCTATCTTGCAATAAGAAAATAAGAGGGTTAGGGTTAGGTTTACAGAGTGAAGAATGTTTTCAGCCAGCCAAAATCGTAACTGGGTAAAACACAATAAACAATAATAGGACAGAGCGGAGTGCAACCCAAGCGGAGCACACCAACTATCCTACAATAAGAAAATAAGAGGGTTAGGGTTAGGTTTACCAAGTGAGAAATGTTTTCAGCTAACCAAAATCGTAATTGCGTAAAACTAACTAAACAATAATTAGAACATTATATAAACGATGAACGAAGAAGAAATGGGGAGGAAAAAAAATGAAAAATCCATATGACCAAAAAAGAAAAAAGAAAAATGAAACTCAAAATCCCTATTGGTGTAAATCCTGCATGGTGGGACCAGAAACTCTAAAAACTGAAAAAACTCTTAACTTGCAACCACAACTTTCTAAATCTACCTCAAATTATATAATCATAAAACCAATTGAACAATAATAGGATAGAGCGGAGTACAATCCAAACTGGCAGATAAACTATCCTGCAATAAGAGGGTTAGGATTAGGTTTACCAAGTGAGGAATGTTTTCAGCCACCCAAAATCAAAACTGCGTAAAACCAATTAAACAATAGCTAAAACACTATATAAACGATGAACGGGGATGGAAAAACGAAAAATTCGTATGCACCAAAAAAGAAAATGAAAAAAGAAACTTAGGATTCCTATTAGTGTATCCTCGAGCCAAAAACTCTAAAAATCGAGAAAACTCTCAACTTACAACTCTAAATCAACCTCAAATTATATAGAGCCCGACTTTGTGCACCCCGCTTTAACCGGGGTGCACGTTCCTCCACTCCTTATTAGCTAAAGTTTCTTCGATGTTATTTATTAATTTTAATGTTTAATTTTAGTTTTTTTTTAATCTTGTATACCGAGTTTTACTAATCTATTATTGAGCATATCTCTCTAGAGTCCTCCCATTATAACTTTCTCTTTCTTCTCAACAACAAAGACAATGGAAGTCTGAATCATATGATTTTTTCTATAGTTATTGAACTTTATAGAACAAACACATCACAACATCAAAAAAAGAAGATACAAAGTAGTTTTTTCTATTTGTCTTATTGATGGTTGAATTTTGTTGGATCAAACATCAGGGATGACTAATTTATTTGTTTGAAAAATTTAATCGAGTAAGTTAAAAACCCTTATGTTCTTGGTGATAAAATTGTCCAAACTTTGGGAACTGATCTTCCTTCCTTCGTTTAGGTATAATTAATCTTCTCTTAATTCCCTTCACTTTAATACTATTTCTATTCATGGTCTTTGAATTACAAATGCTATGACCACCACAAGCACCCCCACTTTGACCGGATACAACACACCACTGATCAAAGTGAAAATTAAAATTAAAACTAATACAACCACACCCAAACAAAGAATTGATGAAGATACTGAATCAAATCCGATAAAAAAAAAATATAAGTGATTACATAGATGATATCATAATTGGCATTAGCTCTTTGGATCTGGTTGCTTTTGATACTTGGGATTAATGTTTTTATTTTTTAGATTCATCTTAACATGTGATTTTTTTTTTAAAGTTTTTGATCTTGATTGTTACTAAAAAAATTCATGTTCAAAAAAATAGAAAAAATTGAAAGAGAGAAAGAAAACATATATTTTTCTTTTTCTCTAAATAAAATTGTGAATTTTTTTTCCCTAATTGTTAACTTGTATCTCCATTAAACCCAACTAATAAAGAAAGGAGGAATGTGCACCCGCGGGTGCACAAAGTCGGACTCCATATAATTAATTAAATGAGGCATCTCTCATTATCTTAATTCTTTAAGTATCGACCAACAACGTAATTCAAAGAAATTGAAGACTAAATATGTAGACCCGGGACAGTGTATAAGTTGGAAGCTTAACCGGCAATAAAGTAATCCCACCTCTTCTCATTTCTTCTTCTTTTTTCTTTTCTTTTTCCTTTTTCTAAAAAAACTCTTCGAAACCCTAGATTTGTGGTTTCTATTAGTTAGTACTCCAAATCTGTCACCTCTTAATTTAATGTTCAGATCTTAAAATTTCTAACTAGGGGTTTCGAGTTCTATTTCAATTTTTTAGATTTTATATAAAAATGGAGAGTTTATCAACTGCTGAGAATCAAAGTATGGATAGTGTTTTAACTCCTGAGAAACAGAGTATGGTTTCATCTTTTCTCGAAATTGCTGTTGGGCAATCAGTCGAGACTGCTAAACAGTTCTTACAGGTAACTCTGATTTTATTCGACAAGAATTTACCCTTGGTAAACCCTAATAAGGATAGTCTTAAATCATTTTCTTCTTCTTTTCCTTGACATGGAATTTTAGATTTGATCATCATTTGATTCAACTTAATAATAGTAATAATAAACCTATGAAAGGTTTGAACTTTGTGTAATCATTAAAGTTGGTGTAGTACTTGTCTGATGGAAAATTGCTACCAAGTAGAAGGGGTGATGGTCTTAAGAAGTCTGCAATTTTGTAAGAACAAAAAATATTGAAACATTTGGTAGTATCAATAATGAATTTCTAAAGTTCTTCATATTAGGGTATATTTGTTTATCTGAATATTTTTCATTTCTAGCCTAAAGTATTAAGTAAGATAATAGCTGGGTTTATATGCTTAGTTGAGTCTTAGGTGCATAAAGTAAATGTGTAAACATTTGGAACTCATGGAAAAACGAATTTGTAACAGGCCACAAGTTGGAAACTCGAAGAAGCAATTCAGTTGTTTTATGTAGGGAATGAAAATGGAGCTATCACATCATCATCATTTTCCCCACCAGAAGAAAGTAGTCCTACTTTGGTTGATCAAAGTCCTGGGTAAGTTGAAGACTGCATTTACCCTTTAAAGTTTGAGCCTCTAATTTCCTTCACTTGAGTTTAATTTATTTGTTTTATGTTTGTTCATAGAAGAGAAAAAGGCATTTCCAGTTCTGGGCAAGATAGTGGAAGTGAAGAGGTGCGAGCCCCATTACCTGTGAAAAGGGATGTTTTGTATGATGATCCTTTGTTGTATAGGTATGCTGATGTCCTCCTCTGTTGCTTAGCTATATAACACTACATAGACATGTTTTCCAGTTCACTGAGATGGGAAATAGTTATCCGAAGGGGAAACTCAAAAACTTTTTTGACAGTTTTTGAGTGGGATTTATCACTGTGATTATATGATAGTAGGTAAGGGAGTGTCGTTTGCATGAGTTGCACATCCTCCTTAAACCTTACATTAATGTTTCTTTTAGTTGAGAAATGCTCGTGAGGAAATTGTTTTAGGTAGTGAATGTTTTGAAACTTGAAAGGAATTAAGTGAATGTTACTTGTAGCTGAGGGATGTGTGTCGTGTTTTCTCTGTAAAAGACAAATTACATTTTCGTATTGTAGCCTCATCTTGGATAAGGATATCTAACATATCCAAATTACGACTAGTGCAGATTCTGTATGCCGATGCTAGATGCGTACATCTCAGCTCGGCGAAAATTATTTTTTAAGGTTTTGAATTAGTTTGTGGGTTTTAATTTTCTTTAATTAGTTGATGATTTAATCGTTCGGTTTTGTTAATTGTTCTGTATTATATCTTCTATTTCACTGCAGAGCCGCTAGAATGGGACATCCTCCTCATGAAGCAAGTTCTATGATTGCATTCCGAAATTTTAATGAGGAGATGAAACGTCCTGGAGTTTGGGAGCCTGAGCAAGGTGCGACATCAACAACAGACAACCCCAGAGATAATCTTGCTTCGCTTTATCGTCCCCCTTTTCACTTGATGTACCAGGGACCCTTCGACAAGGTAAAGGAGACTTCCTTGGGGAAATTCTCTTATATTGTTCTATTTCTTTAGTTTGTCAATTTGTCAAATTTTGAACAAAATCTTTACTTGTCTAAAATGAAGCAGCACATAGTATCTTTATACAACTGATTTAATCAGGCTGAAACTGTTGATGCCTCATGCACTTTTATATTAATCATTTCTCTTTCTTTCATTCTTTTACTTGCAGGAGTTGATTTAGTTAGTACAATTTCAGTCAGTTCTAGTTTTTGGGGAATTCTGGTAGATCTGTCGTTGATACTAAATTTATTTGAAAATGCAGACAAAACAAGTGGCTGCAGATCAGGACAAGTGGCTTCTAGTGAATTTGCAGTCCACAAAAGAATTCAGCTCACATATGGTATATTTCTGTCCTATTTGCATGTTTTGGGCTAATTGAGATCTTGGTTAACCCTTTCTATATTACTTTGCTATGTGAAGCTGAACCGTGATACATGGGCTAATGAAGCGGTGGCTCAAACAATCGGCACTAACTTCATCTTTTGGCAGGTACATCTATCTATTAATAATCATCTAGTTAATATTACTTAAATTTACAGTTTTATTTTATTTTTTAGATTGGATGTAATTTGATGTCTTGTTCTGTATGTTGTGTTGTGATAACAAGGTGTACGATGACACCACTGAAGGTAAGAAAGTCTGCACCTACTACAACCTGGTTTCTATTCCTGTAGTTCTAGTTCTGGACCCAATAACCGGGCAGAAAATGCGTTTGTGGAGTGGAATGATTCAACCTGAGCATTTATTAGAGGTATTGCCTGTAATAGACTCCATCTGGTCATCAAACATAATTGTATCATTACCTTATAGCTTACAGAAATGGCTTAAGTTTAATTGTAATATGTTCTTGCTTTATATTGAAGTTCTACCTATGCTTGATCCTCCGATTTTGACAAAATTTTTATCTAATATAGGAACTACTTCCTTTCATGGATGGAGGTCCCAAAGATCATCATGTTGCACTTCCTCACAAACGTCCAAGAGAAACCTCTCAGGCTCCTACTGTCAAACCAAAAGGTATGTTCAAAATTACAGAGTAAACACTTAGTTTTTTCATAAGCATTCCTTAGTATTCAGGTATGTTCAAAATTACAGGGTAAATACTTAGTTTTTTCATAAGCATTCCTTAGTATTTTGATAAAGCATTCCCACTCCCACATGTGCGTTTGTTGGTGAACCAAGTTCATTCTGATTCATGGTTAACCTGGCTTCTTGCTCTAATTGCAATAGTTGTGTTGCTATTTTAAGCTGTTTCTCTATCCTAATTTAGAAAATTTAGAAAATAGTTTTATCTTCAAAACCACAGACTCACTCCACTTGGGCGTGTGCACGTGCAGGGAATCAAATTTCATTCTGATTCATTGTTAGGCAGACTTTTTGTGCTAATTGCAATTATTTACTAGACTTGATAGCTTTCAAATTAAAATGTGATAATGTTGATTTAGATGCTCTTTTAGGTGCACACGAGACTACCAAAGAGGATGAGGAGCTTTTACTACTAGCATTGGCAGCTTCAATGGCACATACGGAGGAAAACATAAAGGATCCTGTTGCTGAGAGTTCAGATGGTACAAATGAAGCGAAGGTTGAGGAGCCAGAAACTTCCTCTAGTAAGAAAGCTGTATATCCCTATCTCCCTGAAGAGCCGAAGGTTGACAAAAAACTTCTCTGTAGAGTTGGGGTTCGCCTTCCTGATGGGCGTAGACTTCAGCGGAGTTTCCTCCGAACAGACCCAATTCAGGTAGTGTTTTTCAACTTCCTTTTATAGCTCATGATGACTTACTCCAATACCGAAGCTAGGTGGTGACAGTTATTACTGTTATCTTCCAAGGTCTGATCTGAAGTGATCAAACTGAAATTAGTTTATCTGGTTCCGTGCCAATTGTTTCTGTTTGCTAAACTGTTTTGGAAAGACTCCTTCGTGAGTAGAGGTTGCTCTTTTTTTCTTGTTAAAGAAGAAAATGCAACCCTGTAAATGTGTGGGAACTATTTTTGCTATTGCAGCACCACATCTAATGGATGATTGTTTCTTGTTTTGTGGACTTTGCAGCTGCTGTGGTCCTATTGTAGCTCCCTGCTTGAAGCAGAACTTCGGCCTTTTCACTTGACACAAGCCATCCCAGGTGCATCGAAGACTCTTGATTATGAGGCCAAGCTAACATTCGATGAATCTGGATTATCAAACTCAATGATCTCAGTTACCTGGGAATAAAAAGGTTTCTGTTATATAAGATCTTGTATTCAGCCAATAGTATATGAAGAGAGAATTGGTTTCTCTCTATTCTTAGGTTTTGGTTCATCAAAGCAATGATGATATGCTTTATGGGATTGGAGCTACCAAAGGCTGACTTCCTTTCTGTCTACTGTAAATACCACTCTTTTGAACCAGGTTTTGTTCGCCAGCAATAGAAGAATGTCAGATATCTTGGTTTTTTATTTTTTTTTCTTTGTAGGTGTTTATTTTGAAAAAGGTATCAAAAGCTGGTTCTTCTAGCTTTGTATCAACTCTTGGCTAGTAAGGACTCAAAAAGAAAGAAAAAATATCATACTCCTTTTGTTTCTTTTCTGTTATCGTTTTCTAAAATGGTTGAATTTTATCTTTGATATTTTGGAAGGAGTCTTTTGGTTGCGGTTGAATGGAATCTCTTTTGCTTTCAATTTGGTATGAAGATCTCAATTTCATTCATATATCATTGAGATAAAAGAATTACAGCAGCTGAACAATACCACCCCGTTTGGTCGGAAAAATCGGAATCCTAGGAACAACTATGGGTAATCCAAGAATTCTTGGAATTGAATTCCTTATTCAAAACTTAAGTGTTTGGTTAACATAATTCATTTGCTGTAAAATTTCTTGAGTACCCCTGCCATTGAGTTTAAATACTAAAACAAATCTTGTGTAAAACTGAGAAATTAAGTTTCCTGATTAGTTTTCATCCAGAATAATGAACAAGGTTTGGATTTAAAGCAAAGCTTGATTTATGATCGATGTTAGCTTTAGTAAGTAGCAATATGGTCTTTTAGATTGGTTAGGCCAGAATCGGATTCAATTGCATCGGAGGAGTGCAATTGAAAACAGATTTTGCAAGGGAATTCGATTGCTACCGAATTGAAGTCTTAGCTTAAATTTTCTGTTTGGTTGGGACAATTTGGCCGATTACCTTGTAATCGAATTACTGGGCTCTCAATTCTCCCAACCAAACACAGTGTACATCTACAACTTGACAAGTAGCAAGGCCTTAATAAAAAGAAAAGGTATAAAGGCTACAAGTCTTAAGCTGTTATCCCTTGTTAAATTGTTTCGTACTTTTTAGTTTTGAAATGCGATCTAATATCTCCTCAGCTGCCAAAGTTTCGTTTTGAAAACAAAATGAAGGTGACTGCAATCAATACCACATATTTTCACTCCTCAGCTTACAACTCGTGACCATGGCCACGGAATCATATATATCAGATCACGGGATGATCATGGAAGCTCACAGCCTCAACAAGTGGCACGCCAATTCGTCCAATATTTCAACAACCTATATCAGGGCTCATCACTTTATTGATAAATGTTTTCTGTGGGCTCCTTATATCTCCATGTTTCCCGTTGTAACATAGTGAAAGAAAGTGATAATCCTTTCATGGCAGCTCAGCTCCTTTAATTTCTCGCTGTTGTCGTGCAAAAGTGGGTTCGCAGCAATGTCAAGTCCTATACGTTGGCTCAATTTCAGGTGGCTCTGTATGTGTAGGCTTTATCCTGCTGCAGAGGTGCAACTTTTAATAATCGGTATCCTCTTTGATTGATGACATTTGTATTTTGTGTTGGCTTCATTGGACCTGCAATTCCATCCACAGAGAACTACCAATCTGGTGATTATATCTGATCCTTATGGTAACTCTCATGCTCATCTATTCAGCTTCAATTGCATCTTGTTCATGTCTCAGCAAGCCTATAGATTCTATTTTCATCATCAGATGACACCACCACTTTGTACTTTATATATAATTCTTTCTATACCCATTTATTCTTATATCCCACCGTCTTTCTTCCTTTCACTTATACGGCACAATCTTCTGTGCAACATCTCACACAACAAATGTACGATACTTCTTTAGGTAATCAATCTCCCCCTGTAGAGTAGTTATACACTGTAAATGCTCTTCTCAAAGGTATTAGTGAATGAACAATCTGCTTAGCTGGTAATCTTTATGCATCTGGGATAATTATAAGGCAAGATGCTGAAAGGGCTGTAAGAACTATTTGGCCTTATATTAAACGTAATAATCAACGACAATTTATGGTACGACCTCTGGAACCTAATGTTTATGCTTTCAAGTTCAATACTACCGATGATAACGAATCCATTTTGTTTGGTGGAGCTTGGAATCTTGATGGGCACCTAATTATCCTTCGAGATTGGAATCCAAACTGTCAACTATCAAACTCTTGAGTTCTCAATTTGTCCTTATTGACTTGAGTTTAAGAATATATTACCTGAATTCACTTATCCAGATATACTTCTGTCTTTTTGCCTTTTTGGTAACATATAGTGGGAGAGACTCTTATTGTGCAACCTGATGGTGTTAACCCACCACCCAATTCCAAGTATCGTGCTTTAGTGAACATTATGGCCCGTACTCCTCTCGTCTCTGGTATTTATGCTGCTGGAATTTCTAGGTGGGTAGGTTATTCTTATGAGAAACAACCTTATAGATTGTGCCCAGAATGCAAAGTTGCTGACCACGCCAATGACACTTGTGAACAATTAAAACAAAGACGGCTAAATATGGAAAACTCAATTCGTCGTTTTGGTATTGCACAACCTTTTTTGCCCTAAATCAGAAATCCACAAGAACCAGCTCAACTTTATCTGCAACATGGTCAACATAGGAGGACAATGCTTAGACAAAATTCAGTTGTTGTTGATCCTAGGCTTCTTTATGGCATGCGCATTTCTTACTTTACTGCAACTGATTCTTAAGCTGAATCATCTTTATATCAAGAAGCTAGCGTTGTTTGGCAGGCTCAAGTTGCTAGTGAGATTGCTAGTACTGGTGGTAAAAAGAAACGTACTCGTCTTCAACAACCACTTCCTATCACTGATGCGTTTCTAATGATGTTGAAGCCTCCTCTAGTCAACCTTCTGCTGATGATAACGTATGCGACATTTCTGCTGCTAGAGCTTATCAGGCTCAGAACCATACTGATGCATGGCAACAGGTCAATCTCCTTTTTCTCCTTTTTCTCCTCTTAATTCCTCTTGTTTACTTGATTTCACATTCTTTTTTTTTCTCTTCTTTCTATTACCTTCATTATTTTATAATCCGTTGTTATCATGAATTTTTTTTCTTGGAATAGCCAAGGTATTGACAATCCACATACTCGAGAATATTTGCATTTTTGTCTTTCCAAGTTTAACTTTGATATGAGACCAAAGTCTCTAACAGTAAAATGCATCTTTACTTGCAACATACTAAATATCCTAATTTTTGGTATGCTTCTTCCATAGGTTTTGCTAGTGGTATAGCTTTAGCTTGGAAACAAGGTATAAATCTTGAAATTATGTGCACTTCTAGGAACACAATCCATGCTATCACTCATACTCACAGACACCACTCAGATTTTCTTCTCAGCTGTATGTATGATGCTAATAACTATAATGAGAATCTAGCTCAATGACAATATCTTCTTCAAATGCAACTTATAGTTGATATACTGTGCGTTTTGTTGTGTGATCTTAATTTTACAATGGCTAATTATGAAATTACCAGTATGAATCCTCATCAGTCCACTCACTGTCGACATATTTGTACAATCATTCAACAATTGGGTCTTCTGGATTTTGGTTTTAATGGTCCTACAACAACCTAGTGGAGCTGATAATATTTCAACCAGATTGGATAGAGCTCTTGTGAATACTTTGTGGAGTAATTGTAACACACTTGCTCACTAATCTCACATTGCTCCAGTTGCTTCAGATCACTGCCCTATATTACTCTCCACTCTTCAAGATTCTGGTGTTAACTTTTCTTCTTTAAAGTTACTCATATGTTGGTTCAAGGTGGATTCTTGCAAAGATACTATTCAGAACTGTTAGAATCAATCAATTCTTAGGCTCTCCTTCTTACTAATTGTCCTGCAAATCGAAACACACCAGACAACAACTTCATCAATGGAAAAGAACTTCTTTTGGGCAAATCGAAACTCAACTTCAAACTGTTCAATAAGAGCTACAACATTGTTACAACAACGGTATGCCAGCCTCTCATCTAACTGTTCAATTCCCCACTCACATCATGTATTATTAGTGTAGATGGCGAGTTTTTAACAAGGGCTAGAATTGTAAAATTGCTTTATGCCAAGTAGAGGGAATATAAAAAAGGATATGTGCGTATTTATGCGCATATGGTTAACTCTATAAAAAAATTATAGAATATTGTATCTCTATTTATATTCCGCAAGCGAATTAAGGTTACAAATTCTTTTTAAAAATTATAAACTGGCCTTGTAGCCTCCTCAAATTCATAATATTCATGCCATATCGAGCTAGTCTCAAGTCACATAAATTCCACGGCCGAATTCCTTGAACTTGTCTCGAATGCGCATCGATGTTCCAACATCTATCCAATTCGGGAATAGCTAATGCTTAATCCCCAAAATACATTTTATCTTAATGCTTCATTCGCAACGAATGCTTCTCAAATTGCTCCTCGGAGCTTAAATATGCTATTATAGCACTTTTCTTAAATATAAGCCACAAATTATGCGCCACTCATCTCGGACGCACCAAAATCAAGAAGCAATACCTCAAAAGACGCGTTGATCCTCTGAGCTAGGCTAACCCTAGACTTTTCTCCTATCAGCGCCAAGTTAGCACTAGTTATTTGGTTTAGCACCACGTTGGCACCAGTTAGCCACATTAGCGCTAAAAGCGCTAACTTTCATGGCGCTAACCCTAGCACCTGAGAAGCGTCAACTAACCTAACATGGTATTAGATAGCACATCTTGGCATGATGAGGCCTTAGCTAGCGCGTCACTACCTTAGCACCTTAACCTAGCGCTAAAAGTGCTAACCCTAACCCCTATCACTAAAAGCGTTAACTTCTCTTGGCCGAGAACCTTAGCGAGCGCGTGGTCGAGAGCGCCTAACTAGTAACGCCACTGCTGGTGCATCCCAAAGCTGATGCGTCCCATCTTAGCGCCAACATCCTGGCACGTCCCTCACCCTAGCCTGATGCGTCCCTTGGTGCCCTAGCCTGGTGCTTCCCTGGAGCCTAGGGCGTCCCTGCTATCCTAACGCGTCCCTGCCAGCCTGATGCATTCCTAACAGTTTGATGCGTCCCTAGCTAGCATGTTTCTAGATGATGCGTCCCATGACTTAGAAGCTTTACCTGATACGCCTTAGCCAATGTGCTGATGGCCGATACGTCCTTGGCCTAGCGCGCCCATACTTAGCGCTAGCACATTTAGTGTTAACTGTACTTGACCTAGTTGAAGTGTTAACTTCGAACCTCTTTGATACTAGTTTCCTAGCCCTAGTATAATTAATATTTACTAAAAGTCATGCATATTGTCCTTGCTCCTGGGACGTTAGCACATTAGCCTTTATACTGAAAAAGCTGGCACATTATTATTTGTCCTAAGTAGCTAGTACTAGCTTTGCTAGGTACTTCGCTCAGAAATACGCTATTCTTATTAATATTGGTCTCATACCAAATATTATATAGCTTTCTAATAGGTATTCTTGCTTAAGAAGCCCTCTGTAATATTTGGCCTCAAATGCCTCTCAAACGTATGCTAAGTCACTTATGAGCTAATACTTAGCCATTAAATGTGTCATGTTACTCCTAAGAAAGTACATCACCACTGAACTTACCAGACTCAACACTAATCAGTCTAATTATCAATTAAGTGAGTTTCGCGACTGATAGACATAATTTTGTGTCTAAATTGTTCTCAATTCTCTGTTATTACTAATGCTCGATTTGTACTTATTGGGTTATTTTATGTGTTTGTAGGTATTTTTGGGAAATATAAGTTTGTTGAAAAATTGGCTTAAAAAGTATTAAAGGAACCCCAATTTCGGATAAGGGAACCCCAGTGATGAAGGCCCTCGAGTTTTGGATTAGGGCCCCCCTCCTTCTTAAGTTCAAACCCGGAAATAGCGGGAAACATGATGGTTATCGCGTCAAGAAGTTCTGTGGATTGAGGACCGAATTTTAGGGGATTTAAAACGTGTTTTTGACTTCTCAAAGGGAAGAAACAACTAAAGCTAATCAAAACACGTTTACGTAAGTGTTTAGATCCGTAAAACATGGTTGCAAAGTCGTATCACAGCCGGAAAAGGGAGTTTTTCCCTGATTTGGATAAAGAACGAATCTGAGTTGGTTTGGGATGGTTATTTTTATTCCTTATCGATTAGGATTGGTTGCTATGGGTAGCTAAGCATATATAAATCAAAGATATCGAGTAAAAGGATGGAGATTCAATTGAAAAATAAAACAGGAAGAAAAATACTGATGCTGCTGAACGTGAAGAACAAGGATACGACGACGATTTCTTCAACTTAACAACAACGGATATCTTCGCCTTTGTTACATTTATCTTCAGTGGCGACAGTTCCTTCAACCATTTCTAACGTATATCTTCAGAACAACAACGTTTATCTTCGCGGAAGCACTTTCTCTTCTGTAACATTGAAAACAGTTGTCTGCAATGTCATTAAACCGTTGCAGACTCCCTGTTTTACACAATTTTAACTCTTGTCATCTTTGTAAACAATTTTTGAGCCATGAATGCATATTTTGAGAGTGTTTACAACATGAGGAGCTAGACCCCATTGCTGAGGCGACGGAGGAAGCTATTTTTTCAATAATAAAGTGGTATATTTTTATCTAATTAATTTTTACAATTCTTTTATGATTATTTGCTTTGAATTAAATTTGAAATAATGATTTTTATCAATTAGTTGTGTTTTCTCTTGATGGGTCATGCTTATTGTAGGGCTATTGATGTCTCATAATTTTGATTTACAACTATTATTTTGAAAATCTAACTTTGGCAATATTTAAGATCAATTGAATGTATGTGTTGCAAGATAATTATTAATACTAAATCAGTTGAAAAATTGGCTAATGGTGGAATCCATAGTCTCAGTTCTTTTCATAATCTTAAATCAATTTTAATTTAATCTTCTTTATTTTTAGTATTTAAAATTAGGTTTAAAAATCAAATCTTCACAAGTCTGAGTATCGAATCTTTTACTACTATTTCTAAAACACATCAGTTTTTGGCGTCGTGGACGAGGATTTGGTTTTAAGGTAGATTTTTAAGTTAAATTTTTTATAGTATTAGTTTTAGATTTAGATTTTTATTATCTTGTTCTATTTTACGTTTTTGGGTATTTCTCTTTTGCTACAGGTTTTGGAACGAAAAAGAAAAGAAATTGTGCCAAAGATTTTGGTGATTAAAAGACTTGGAGTAAAGTTTTAGTTAGTCATGTAAGTTCAATTATCCAGAAAAATACAACTCCTAAGTACAAAGACCCAGGTTCCCCAACCATTTCTTGCACAATAAGTAACTACCGTGTTGAGAAAGCGTTGCTTGACTTAGGAGCCAGTGTGAACTTACTTCCGTACCATGTGTACCTCCAGCTAGGACTTGGTGATTTGAAACCTACTCAGATAACACTGCAGTTAGCTGATAGGTCTTTGAATATTCCTCGTGGTGTCATAAAGGATGTTCTTATTGAGGTCGATAAGTTTATTTATCCAATGGATTTTGTTGTCCTTGATACCTAGCATGTCCCTGACCCAGATAATCAGATACCTGTGATATTAGGTCGCCCGTTTTTAGCTACATCTAATGCGATCACTAACTGTCAAAATGGTGCTATTTTCTCGAGTACGGGGTTTTCTGGTCAAAGTGTATCTTATCTTGTCTTTACTACGAATTATTTTCCTTGGTTAACAATAATTGTTGTTTTGCCGATATTCGCGGGTTTTTCCATTTTCTTTCTCCCCCATAGAGGAAATAAGGTCATCCGATGGTATACTATATCTACATGCCTAGTGGAACTACTTCTAACGACCTATGTATTCTGTTATCATTTCCAGTTGGACGATCCATTAATTCAATTAGAACAGGATTTTAAATGGATTAATTTTTTTGATTTTCACTGGAGACTCGGAATCGATGGAATTTCCATAGGACCTATTTTATTGACGGGATTCATCACAACTTTAGCTACTTTAGCGGCCCGGCCAGTTACTCGGGATTCACGACTGTTCCATTTCTTGATGTTAGCAATGTACAGCGGTCAAATAGGACCTTTTTCTTCTCGAGATCTTTTACTTTTTTTTATCATGTGGGAGTTAGAATTAATTCCTGTTTACCTACTTTTATCCATGTGGGGAGGGAAGAAGCGTTTGTACTCAGCTACAAAGTTTATTTTGTACACTGCAGGGGGTTCTATTTTTCTCTTAATGGGAGTTCTCGGTATGGGTTTATATGCTTCTAACGAACCAACATTGAATTTTGAAACATTAGCGAATCAATCATATCCTGTGGCATTAGAAATAATATTCTATTTTGGTTTTCTTATTGCTTATGCTGTCAAATCACCGATTATACCTCTACATACATGGTTACCAGATACCCACGGAGAAGCACATTACAGTACATGTATGCTTCTAGCCGGAATCTTATTAAAAATGGGAGCATATGGGTTGGTTCGGATCAATATGGAATTATTACCCCATGCTCATTCCTTTTTTTCTCCCTGGTTGATTATTGTAGGCACAGTGCAAATAATCTATGCAGCTTTAACATCTCCCGGGCAACGCAATTTAAAAAAGAGAATAGCCTACTCTTCTGTATCTCATATGGGTTTTACAATTATAGGAATAGCCTCCGTAACCGATATGGGACTCAATGGGGCCATTTTGCAAATAATTTCTCATGGATTTATTGGTGCGGCGCTTTTTTTCTTGGCAGGAACGAGTTATGGTAGAATACGTCTCGTTTATCTCGACGAAATGGGAGGAATAGCTATCCCAATGCCAAAAATATTTGCAATGTTCAGTAGTTTCTCGATGGCTTCTCTTGCATTGCCGGGAATGAGTGGTTTTGTTGCCGAATTGGTAATCTTTTTTGGCATAATTACCAGCCCAAAATATCTTTTAATGCCAAAAATACTAATTACTCTTGTAATGGCAATTGGAATGATATTAACTCCTATTTATTCATTATCTATGTCACGCCAGATGTTTTATGGATACAAGCAATTTAATGCCAAAAATTTTTATTTTTTTGATTCTGGACCACGAGAGCTTTTTGTTTCAATCTGTATCTTTCTGCCAGTAATAGGCATTGGTATTTATCCAGATTTCGTTCTCTCACTATCTGTTGACAAGGTAGAAGCTATTTTATCTAATTACTTTTCTCGATAGTTTGCATGAATAAGGCATAAAAAAAAAGCTGCGATAATAAAATTAGGTGGACAATAAAAGAAAAAGAAGTGAATTGTAATCAGATACGTTTGAAGTTTTAGAGAACCGGTTCAATCAAGTAGTAATTGAACCGGTTCTCTAAAACTAACACAAACTTTCATTACATATGCTATTTCTATGTATTAGGTCACGTCTTCGATTAAGATGCTAATGTGAATGAACCATAACTATTGATGAACTATCTTATTTTCTTTGAGAGAAATTTTTTTATTTTCACTCGATTCATATACTTTTCTCAATCCAACTAATAGAATTGGATTTACTTTGCCAAGCTCTTTTATTCTTTTTTTTTTAGAAAGAAATCCTTTTTATTAGTCCAGCTTTCTTTTTCTTTTGAGTCCTTTAGAAACCCTTTTGTTTTTTCTTGTAAAACTCTTAAACCTCGAAAACTTTGTTGTTGTTTTTTTTCTTATTTTGTTTTCTAGTTCTTTAAAAATGGGTTTTAAAAACGAAGGTCGTCTTCGAGGAGAACCAAAAGGAAATTCAGTTTCCATCCCCCAGACTGTCAAAAAGCAAGAATTTTCCTTTGTTCCCCTTGGATTTCTATGATGGGATCGTTGCTTAGAGCTGTTCCAAGGTTTCGGATAGAAAGGGTATAGGATCTTTATCTGAATACCCTCTGTTAACCAATTTTTTGGAAATTCCATTTCGGATAATTGAACACCATTATAGGTGCATTTAACATGCATTTCTCTACCCCACTCCCTCCAATCCTCGTTCCACTCCGGGGGTTGAAATAATAAGATACGGCTGATGTTTTTAGCTATTATCAATGAAGGCAATCCAATATATTTTCTAAAAATTGAGTGGGCTATTAACAAGCAACCCCTTATTGATTGACCAAATAGAACAGTATCCCAGCTTTCCGCCACTGCTAGCCGGTCATTTTCTTCCCCTTTCTTCTTCCTTTTTTGATCCTTTTCCTTTGCTTCTTCCTCAAAACTTGAATTTTGGAATTCCGTACTTTTTATCATCCAATTCTTAAAAAGAAGATTCCAAATTCTGGAGGTATCAGCGGAAAAAAAAACCTTTTTGTAGATTCTGTCCAAAAAAAGGGGGGAATGGATATTTGTTTGAAACGGTTCCCAAATAACTGTTTTACGTCTTTGAGCGTGCATATATCCATTGATTATATCTCGAAGAAAATCCGATTCTTGCGAATAACGTAGGATAAAAACTTCTTCTACTTCATCATTAGTATTCGTTGTACTATTTGTACGTTCGGTATCTGTAAAAATTACTACATGGTTGGCCTTTCTTGACCTAATTTCATGATCCTCCGCCGTTTCTTCTTCAATTTCTCCGTCTTGTTGCTCCAAACTGGTAATCAATTTGTATGACCGTTGAGGAACCTCTTTACGTATTTCTTTTATTCCAATGGATTCTTTTATAATTCTTTGATTATTTCTATCAGGTGTAACCGCATCAAATAAAAATTTCGTTCCATTTTCTGAATTAAGTTTTCCTTCTTCTGGAAGGAAGGATTTTCCCTCCAATTTTTCCTTTTTTTCTTCCAATTCTTGGTAGTTTGTGGGAAATATATTATGAAATTTATTTATCCAAATCCAACCTTCGGCCGAGAAAGCCTCATTCATATTCAAACTTGAGTTGAAATACTTTTTTTTTTTTTCGCTTCCGCGGCGGGTTCCATTCAAAAAAGGATCATACCCTTCAGGCAGGCATTCTTGTTCAGTTTCATCATTGCATAATCTAATCCTTTTTTCAAGTACATCCAGTTTCAGAGACCCTCTTTCTAGAGCATCAATTCTATTGTGAACTTATCTTTTGGTTATATGAATATTGAGCTGAATATTTTCAATATTAGTAAGCAACCACCTGAGGTAGATGACACGTGCATTAGAGAGGTGAACGTGATAGGAACATTAGTTCATGAGTCATTACCAAACACTTTGTTTGAATATCTATTAGAGAAATGCCTAGCCCACTTTGGGTTTGGTTTTGATGATGATAGTGTGATAATAAGGTGAATGATTTGTTAGATCATCCCCTTTGATAGACACTATCAATGGATGGAAAGCTAAGTTCGAACCACTACCAGTTTCTAAGTCTACCCTAATTCCTTCTTTAGAAGAACCTCATAAGTTGGACCTTAAACAACTACCAGATACCCTGGAGTATGTGTTTTTAGGCCCATCTGAGACTTTGCCTGTTATTGTAGCATCCGACTTGGATAGTAACCAGGAAAGTAGGCTAGTGACCGTGCTTAAAGATAATAAGGAAGCTTTAGGGTGGACCATAGAAAACATTAAGGGTATAAGTCCTACTGTTTATATGCATCAGATTCATTTAGAGGATGATACCAAACCGTCTAGGGAGATGCAACGTCGACTTAACCCTAACATGAAAGAAGTAGTTCATACTGAGGTGTTGTTGTTAGATGCGGGTATCATCTATCCCATTTCAGACAGTAAGTGGGTCATCCCTGTTCAGGTTGTTCCCAAGAAATCAGGTATCAATGTAGTCCAGAATGATAATAATGAGTTAATCCCAACCCGAGTGACCACGGGGTGGCGTGTTTGTATTGACTATAGAAAATTGAACAAGGTCGCAAGGAAGGACCACTTTCCCCTTCCTTTCATCGACTAAATACTTGAGAGATTAGCTGGACATAGCCATTATTGCTTGTTAGATGGCTACTCTGGTTATAATCATATTGTTATTGCCCCAGAAAACCATTTTTTGCCTATCCCTTTGGTACCTTTGCATATAGACGCATGTCTTTCGGGTTGTGTAATGCACCCGCTATTTTTCAGCATTTTATGATGAACATATTTTTTGACATAGTAGAACGGTTTTTAGAGGTCTTTATGGATGATTTTTCAGTATTTGGGTCATATTTTGATGAGTGCTTGCATCATTTGACATTAGTGTTGATTAGGTGTAAGTAAAAGAGGTAGACAAAGCCAAAGTTGACCTTATTAAGAATTTACATGTTCCTAAAACTGCATGAGATGCTAGGTCATTCTTAAGGCATGCAGGTTTTTATCTTCGATTCATTAAGGATTTTATCTTGACTTCTAGACCTTTGTGCAATCTTATTGCAAAATATGTTAAGTTTATCTTTGATGATGCTTGTTTAGAGGCCTTTGAGAATCTCAAGACCTTACTCACTACCACCTCCATAGTCCAGGCACCTAACTGGAACCTACCCTTTGAGATAATGTGTGATGCTTCAGATTATGCTATTGGTGTTGTGTTAGGTTAGCGAGAAAACAAATTACTTCATGTGATTTATTATGACAGCAAAACTCTGAATGATGCCTAGCTGAACTATACCACCACAGAGAAAGAATTATTAGCCATTGTTTTTTCCTTGGATAAGTTTATATCCTACCTCTTAGGTTCTAAGATCATAGTCTTTACTGATCATGCTGCTTTGAAGTATCTTTTGTCTAAGAAGGATACTAAACCTAGATTGGTTAGATAGATCCTTTTGTTACAAGAATTTTCTCTAGAAATTAGAGACAAAAAGGGTTCATAAAATGTAGTAGCAGACCACTTGTCTAGGATTGTTATTGATTCACCTGATGTTTCCCCTCCTGTGAGAGATAGTTTTCATAATGAACAAATTTTCTTTGTTTCCCAATTACCTTGGTTTGCGAATATAGTAAATTATCTTGTTACTGGTCGAATGCCTCAACACTGGGGTAAACAAGATCGTTCTGGGTTTTTAGCTGAGGTTAAGCATTTCTTTTGGGAGATCATTATCTGTTTAAGTATTGTCCAAATCAGATTATTAGGAAATGTATACCTGAGAGTGACCAGACCAGTATTATTTCCTTTTTTCATGATCATGCTTGTGGGGGTCACTTTAGTGCTAAGAAATTTGATGCAAAGATACTGCAGTGTGGATTATACTGGCCTTCCATGTTTAAAGACAACCACAATTACTGTGTTGCTTGTGAGCGTTGTGAGAAGTTAGGAACCCTTTCCCGTATAAATATGATGCCTTTGAACCCTATTTTAGTTATTGAGGTCTTTGATGTGTGAGGAATTGATTTTATGGGTCCTTTTCTTAATTCTTTTGGTTATATTTATATCCTTGTTGCTATAGACTATGTGTCTAACTGGGTAGAGGCAGTTTCGTGTAAAACAAAGGACCACAAGGTTGTGGTCCAATTTTTGAATGATAACATATTTGCACGTTTTGGTACACCGCGAGCTATAATTAGTGATGGAGGGTCACACTTTCGTAATAGAGCTTTTAGTCTCTTGATGAAGAAATATGGTATTACTCATAAAGTAGCTACCCCATATCACCCACAAACTAGTGGTCAAGTAGAGGTTTCCAACAGGGAGATTAAACGTATTCTAGAGAAAACAGTTAATCATAATAGGAAAGACTGGTCATTGAGGCTTACTGATGCCTTATGAGCTTACCGTACTGCGTTTAAAACCCCCATTGGAATGTCACCTTATCGTCTAGTTTTTGGCAAGGCATGTCACCTTCTCGTCGAGTTAGAACATAGAGCATATAGAGCTGTAAAGCAGTTAAAACTTTCACTTGACAGGGAAGGAGCTCACATGAAGCTCAAACTCAATGAGTTGGACGAGATTCAGAAAGATGCATACGATAGTGCCAGGGAGCATAAGAAAAAAATGAAACTTGTGCATGATAGAAATATTTTAAGAGTCATTTCTCCTGGTCAAAAATTTCTTTTGTATGATACTCGTTTGCATCTATTCCCCTGGAAGTTACGCTCTCGGTGGACCGGTCCTTTTGTTGTTCACACTGTTTTTCCTCATGGTCCTATTGATATTGAGACTCAAGATGGTAGAAATCCTTTCAAGGTTAACGGTTAGAGATTGAAAACATTTTTAGATCCTTTTCCGACAAGTGATTTTGAGGAGGTCCCTCTGGAGGAACCTGTTTACCTTGATTGACCATCAAGGTTGTTTATGTATATTAGTAGATTTTTGTAGGGTTTTTTTATTCGTTTTTAAGTTTTGATTTTCTGTCTTATCCTCCATAGAAGGATTATTACGTTTCACCCAGGTTCTATCTTTCTGACTTACCTCTTTATTCCTCTTTTTACCTGTATTTTGGTACTGCTTTTTAATTTGGAACATTGAGAATAATGTTAGATTTAAGTTTGAGGGTAAGGGAGAAACTTTTAGTTGCAATAATGAAACTCTAAAAATTTAGAAACTTATGAACAATTCAGGATGACACTGACCATTCTAGGTAGATGGAAACTTAGTTCTTTTTCTACAGGAATTGGTGTGCCCAACTAAATGGTATATTCATAAAAGGACAAAGCTCAGGTGTTAGAAATAACATGATAGTCGTTACCATATCTCGGAGTCATCACCGTATCACCTTTTATTTTTATTTTTGCAATTTATTGTGTTTCTCTAATTGATTTGGTGGGTCACCAATATCGAATTGTTACCGCCACTAGGATGAAGTAAGAGTGATTGAGATCAAGCCCCATTTCGTATTTTTATTTTTGTTCAAACCAATTATTTTGATAAAAAAAAAAGGAAAAAAAAGGACACTTGGATAGCAATATGTGTGTATTCTCCCTATCTCCGTCGCCTAAGAAAGCGTAGAAATCAGGATCCACGAGAACTATCATGTAATATGCTGACAAGGAGCATGCGTTTAGATTCAAAAGATTTAATCATGTTGTAGAAAAAATATGATTAATTGTATATATTCAATAAATCGACCACTGGGGCCCTTGTATATACCAGTTGAGTCGATATTAGTATTAGGATTAAGACCATTGGGAACGTATCTCAATCCATTAGGAGTCATCCTGGCACTGACCTTCAGACAGATATGGGAAACACCGTTCACCTTAGTCAACATGTGCACACCTCTATCTCATTGTCCATCTTCTTAATCTATTCATCTGATTGTGGTCTGTTAGATTCCGAGTATCGTGGTCCATTGTACGATTATCTGATTATAGCTTTGTTTTCTTATATATGAATTTTAGTTTGGTTGAGTGCAAACTCGTGTACAACAATTGAACTCATAATAGGGTAATGATTCTCATAGCCGGAGAATTTATTAGCCAACTAATTAGCATGTTTAGTGTCTACCTTCAATCGTTCACAAGTAGCTAGGGTTTGGAGTAAAAGGTTTTGTGGTTGCACCTCTTGTAAACCCTCATGAGACTATAACTCGTCCGATAGGGACACCTATGGGTTTAAATGCTTGTTGCACACGCTAAGTGCAATCGTGATGCCTGCGAAAGTGAGTTAGGATTTTTATTTTTAAATTAGATTTGCTCGAGGACTAGCAAACAATATGTTTGGGGGTATTTGATAGACATAACTCTGTGTCTAAATTGTTCTCAATTCTCTGTCATTACTAATGCTCGATTTGTACTTATTGGGTTATTTTATGTTTATGTAGGTATTTTTGGGAAAGAAAAGTTTGTGGAAAAATTGGCTTTAAAAGTGTTAAATCATCCGAAATTTGGATAAGGGTACCCTAGTGATGAAGGCACCCGAGTTTTGGATTAGGGGCACCCTCCTTCTTAAGTTCAAACCTGAAAATGGCGGGAAACAAGATGGTTATCGTGTAAAGAAGTTCTGTGGATTGGGAACCGAATTTTAGGGGATTTAAAACGTGTTTTTGACTTCTCAAAGGGAAGAAACAACTAAAGCTAATCAAAACGCATTTACGTAAATGTTTAAATTCGTAAAACATGGTTGCGAAGTCGTATCACAGCAAAAAAACGAGTTTTTCCCTGATTTGGATAAAGAACAAATCTAAGTTGGTTTGGGATGGTTATTTTTAGTCCTTATCGATTAGGATTGATTGTTAGGGTTAGCTGAGCATATATAAAGCAAAGATATTGAGTAAAAAGGATGGAGATTCAATTGAAAAATACAACAAGAAGAAAAATACTGCTGCTGCTGAACGTGAAGAACAAGGATACAACGACGATTTCTTCAACTGAACAACAACGGATATCTTCGCCTTTGCTGCATTTATCTTTAGTGGCGACGGTTCCTTCAACCATTTGTAACGTATATCTTCAGAACAACAACGTTTATCTTCGCGGAAGCACTTTCTCTTCTGTAACATTGAAAACAGTTGTCTGCAACGTCATTACACCGTTGCAGACTCCCTGTTCTACACAATTTTCACTCTTTTCATATTTGTAAACAAATTTTGAGCCATGAATGCATATTTTGAGAGTGTTTACAACATGAGGAGCTAGACCCCATTGCTGAGGCTACGGAGGAAGCTATTTTTCCAATAATAAAGTGGTATATTTTTATCTAATTAATTTTTACAATTCTTTTATGATTATTTGCTTTGAATTAAATTTGAAATAATGATTTTTATCAATTAGTTGTGTTTTCTCTTGATGGGTCATGCTTATTTTAGGGCTATTGATGTCTCATAATTTTGATTTACAACTATTATTTTGAAAATCTAACTTTGGCAATATTTAAGATCAATTGAATGTATGAGTTGCAAGATAATTATTAATACTAAATCACTTGAAAAATTGGCTAATGTTGGAATCCTTAGTCTCAGTTCTTTCCATAATCGTAAATCAATTTTAATTTAATCTTTTTTATTTTTAGCATTAAAAATTAGGTTTAAAAATCAAATCTTCACAAGCCTGAGAATCGAATCTTTTACGACTATTTCTAAAATACATCAGCGACTTCCCTCACTGACTTAGCAAGTAATTTGACTTGAATTGACTTAATCAAAACAATGGTGGCTTATGACTCCACTATTTTCACGAGATATCAAATAAAACACATGGTGGTATTCTCATTGGGGTATTGGTCTGATGGTCTACGACAATCGTGCATTGTGGAAACACATCCACGAACAAAAAGGTAACATGTAGTGGGACGGTTACAGAGCAGTTGAGAGGATGGAGAGTAGTGCTCAGACAAGTCTTCCTCACTTTCCGGATACGGCCCCACTATAATCTCCACAATCACCACTTCTCCACCTCTCCTTATCTTCCACCACTTACGATAAATCAGTGTGTCTCCTTTGAACTATAAATAAATGGTTCTCATTTATTCAAAACAAGAACAAGACAACAAGTCAGGAGAAACTAAACATACATAATTAGCAATTTATCTTAAAGATAATCCTTTCTCCATCACATACTAATTATCACACTAAGACCTACCCAATCTTCTCCACCTTTGTGATCGAAGTAGGACATGAACGACCATTTCTTGGTTTAGGCTCGTCCTGTTCGAGTTTGATCTCTCGATTCACTTTAAAGCAATGTAGTTAATATCGGGCATACCGGACGATAATATCAGAATTTATCGTGTATCGTTCTTTAACCTAGACGATACGCAAAATATCAGCGGTACATTATTTTTCGATGATATCAGCCGTATCGGTCGTATCGGACCTATATATAGGCCGATAGTATCGGAAGGATACAAATGTATTTATTAATAATGTTTTCTTTTGTATTTTTGTTTTGATTTTTCTTTCCATACAATTTCTATGTTTGGGGATTTTAGGTTATCAAGTAAAACTAATTTAATTGAGTTTTACATTATAAATGACTTCCATTAAACCTTTGAGTAACATAATGCACATAAACCTACATTAATTATAAAATTAAAAATTTAAATGTGTATCGCCGATAAAATCCGATATAATAATTTGTCTAGGTCTATCGCACCTTGCCAATACGATACCGATACGCGATATTAACCACTTTGCTTGAAAATACGATTTTACCATACATTTGTTTTTACCCTAAAAATTGGCGACCACAGGGGACATCAACCTCTTGATTACAAAAGCCAATTTTCAGTTATTTAAGATGGTGGATCTTAGGTCTGGAACAGTTAAACCTCATGTAGTCGGTTCCAGTAGCACTGGTGGTGGTGATTATGAAAACACACCTGTTACTACTGAACCCCCTTGTACTAATACTACTACTACACCTCCTCTCGGTGACAAGACTTCTGAAGGCACCAAGAATACTCAAACTCCACTCAACATTGCTGATCTGATGAAGAGACAAGAATTCCTTGTCATAACTCAGGTGGACATGGCCACTACTCAGAAGGAGGTACTTGCTTGTCTCAAGACCCAGACTGAGCAACTCTCCCTGAACAACGATATTGCCTGATAGAATAGACCAGGACTAACCTCTTAGCAGCTACCGATGCTGGAACGCCAAAGGCTCAAAGGAATGATGAAGTTCGTATCATTCCAGACTGCCCACCCCAGAGGTACCAACAATCCAATTATGTCACCCTGAAGATCTGGAGAGACTCCTACGAAACCATGACAAGGAAGACTCATCCTCATTCCATCAACACCAACCTCCCTACTCGACTGAAATTCAAAGGATTCCTCTACCGGGAGGTTATTCATCTCTAACTTTCTCATTGTACGACGGAACTGGAAATGCTCGTGAGCACGTCTCTCGATTTCTCAAATCCATCGGAGGATATGAATATAATCATATGCTATGCCTCAAAGAGTCTTCAAAGTACCTCACTGGAAGGGCCTACACGTGGTATAACAATATTGCTCCCAACAAGATCTCTGGTTGGGAAGATATGGTTAATGCTTTCTACAAAAAGTACTTCTTTGTCTCCGAGAAGATCACCCTATCATACCTGGGAAGAATGTTCCAGAGAAATAATGAGCACCCCAAAAAATACATAAAGAGGTTTAGTATTCAAGCACTGGATTGTCACGATCCGAATGTGACAAAAAATCAACTAGTATAACTCTGTATTAGTGGTATGATCCTTGTTTATCGTGCTCTTCTAAAAAATTTACGTTTTCATATTTTCTCTGAGTTACACGAAGCCGCGAAGCGATCCTCCAAAAGAAGACCGGTAAATAAAAAAATTATGGAGACATACGTGGAAGTTGATGACCAGTTAACAAACGGTAAAATATTCAACCATTAATTGGTGCTGTCAGTAACGAGGGATCCAAGAGAAAATCTCCATATCAACCAGAGTCACAAACAAAGCATTCTCCTTCCAATCCAACCTCAATACCAATGCCAACTCGAAGATTGACTCCCTCTCGTAACACAGCCAAAGATTCACAATAACAGTTACAGCTACAACAAGAACAAGATGTCAAGCCAAAAAAAATGTTCCCGGATTTCCCAGTTCCAATGGAAGAAGTACTCGAATTACTCGAAACATGGATATAAGACGGTACTCTCCAGTTGCCTCCTTTACGACGACTTCCCAAAGCTCAGCAGATGACAAACCCTAAATACTGTCATTAACACCGGTATATCAATCACCCAACTAACAAGTGTAACAATCTGAAGTGTATCTTTAAAGAAAAGGTAGAATCAGTAGAGTTATAATTAGAAGTTGAAGGAGTCTACAAAAATCCCCTTCCTGTTAGAAACTTGACTCTCTCTGAGAAGTCAACAATCAGACGGTTCAATCTTTGATGGAGCGCATGTGCGAGATTTTCTATCTCTCGAAAGAACAACATGGAGATGTCTTAGTTTCTCTGAATCATGTCGTGTCTAGAAAGCGTTTATTCTTTACAGAAGGAAATCACACCCAAGTCAAGTCTCCTTGAAGGACATGGTCGACATGAATGATAAAGAATGTGGGTGAGGACTCCCCATAAAGCTTGAAGGTCCAACCCAAACTCTAAAACCCGACTAAGTAAGTTATACTTCTGAATCTCTTTTCTAATCCATGATCCCATGTCCTGTCAGAACCCGGGGGTTCTTCTTGGAAGACAATTATGTCAACGCTAGAAGTTGTGAATGAGAAGCTGATTCATTTCAATATTTTTCAAATGGTTGAAAATTGCTTTTACTAAGAATGTGAAAATTCATGACTCACTTATAAGTCAAGTCGCTGCTGACAATGAGAAGAAACACCAAAAATAATCCTTTTCCGTCCAAAGGGAAGACCTCTCAGACGAGAAGACAAAGTCTAGACCTTTTAGAATTGGAGACACGATTTTAAAAATTACTAAAAGGGCATAACTTCTCGCATCGGTTCTTCTAACTATTTGAAGAAGAACCTTACACAATTACCGAGACTCTATTAGGTGGTCACTACAAGCTTACGAACCGTGACAAGCCAGAAGGAGTAGTATTTCATGACAAGTGTCTCAAAGCTTGCAAAGCCTGAGTGTTTCATTAGTTTACTTCAAATATTTATATTTCATTCAAAATGAGTGCAATATTTCTGCATTCATAATTAGATTTTCAAGTTTATCAATCAATTCAAATATCTTTATCCATTTCAAAAAAAATAATAAAAGAGTTTATCACTCTCCACAAATGACTTGTCAAAACCTACTTACTCAAAATCCCAAAAGAAAACCATAAATGTACTTCATAAAATCATAAAACTAAAAAAAAATTGTTGAAACCTGGCTCAGTCCCTACAAAATACTATTTCTTCATCCTTCCAAGAGTCTCTATCACAAGATCCAATTTATGGGAAAGCCTTTCAACCTATTTTTAGCATTGGTCACCGCCTCCAGATTAGCAAGTTCTCCTACTTCAGCAAAATGTTCTCGCATGGCTCCCAGACGATGACGGACCCATATGACATTCATACCAGAGTTCTCGGTGTTATTCACAGCCTCTTCCCACTCCTCGAAAACTGCATCATAAACTTCGTTATGTGGGAGTGAGATCATCTCCTGTATGATGGGCAACAAGATGGACACATCTCGTTCTAAATCCCTGTAGTTCCTGGAATTATCTGCAGAGAAGTGGCCAAACTTATTCCATATCTTTGTATATAACTCGACATAGGTGGATAGAACGGAAAATCCCCTAACACGCAAGTACCCAGGAAGGGTCCTGCTGGAACTAAAATCAACATCAACACCTGGACCAGGATACTCCATGGAAGTACTACCATCAAAAAGCATGCAAGTAGGAGTATTCTCATGATTTTCAGTATGGGAGAGAGAATTATCTACATTGGGATCAACGATAATTATTTTTCCTTCACTAGCAAACTCAACTCTCTGATTTTGATCGTTCTCCCCCTAAAAGTAGAGAGGATACGAGAAAATTGAGTCAGAACGTCTCAAACACAAAATTCTTAAGCATGAACCATAAAAATTGTTATACATAATCATAAAAATCATATACATTCATTAAAAAGTTTTATTCGATGGATTATATGAGTTGGAACAATCACAAGACGTTTTACAAAAAAACGCCTCATTAGTAATTTTCACTACCTCTCAGAAACTCTGAAGCTGACAACAATTGGTGATGAATCTGGGGATGGTTCTTATATAAAAAGTTTTGTATTGGAGTCTACTACAATGTAATAAACGGATACATCAATCGGAGAAGTTATCTAAAAGGTAAGACAAAAATGGCTAGCGGAGTCGAGTCTGAAAACTGTCAGGATTTTCTTGGATACTTCCTGAGTTCTACTGTTTGGTCGTTTTGACGCCCCCAAAAAAATAAAAACATGGATTTCTACCTTACGGGATATAGGAAATTATTTTCTAATAAGGATAGAGGGGTTAATCATCCAAAACGGAGCTCGTATGAAGATTTTATGGCATTTTTCTTAGGCACTATACTTCTGAAATTTTCCGACGATAAATATCTATCAACGCTTTACAAAATTCAAGCACAAGCGTACTTGTATGAGAAATTTAAAGAGTTACATGGGTTATTACTATTTTAAGAAGATTACAACTTACTTGATAAAAATCCAAGTTATCGAGAGAATTCAACATCACTTCACCTTCATCGTTTACTTCATCATCAATAACGTCGGATTCAGACTCTTCATGAATTTCTTATGTACGAGATATTTCTTCAATATCTTCCTTCCGTAACTCGTGTCCACTTTCCATGTTCATGGTTTCTCCGAGGCCTCATGAGCCTCATCGAAGTCAACATAACTACTTGTGTTCATATGCTACACCAAGACGATAAAGTATATTATGATCTGAAAATGCACGAGTAATGAGAATGACAAGTGGAATACTTACGTTTTGCGAGGACCAGTCTTACTTCCAAGAAGAATCACCCTTGGCTCTTTCCTTACAGGCCGATGACTATTAGCAGCAACAAAAACAACATTTACTCGGGGACGAACGATACAGGTCTACTGGAAAAAATGAAAGATAAGAATCATAATAGTCATGTTTCTAGAATCAAGAAGTCAGAGAAAAGACCATTACCTCCTAAGTCGCGTCAATAATTAGCATCCTTTTGGCCTTAGACAAACTTTGCAAGTTGGGACTTAGAGTCTTGTCCCTTTTGGAAGGGGTGCCACTCATCGCTGGAGACACCGAGAGGAATTCTCTGAAATGTTTCCTCTCGTCATTCCATAAGCGTGCATATATGGTTGATATCCGAGACTTCCTACCCCATATGAAGAAAGGAATGTTTATTCCCTAAACAAGATAGACATCCAAATTCTTCTTCAATTCTCTAATGGACGGGGCTGCACTGTGATGTAGTTTTTAATAGTGGTAAAATAGGTTCGATTCTCGGACTTGTGAAGATTTAATTTCTAGACCTAATTTTTAATAACAGAAAATAAAGAGAATTAAAACAATTTGATTTTAAAATGGATGAAGAAAAACTAGGGATTAATTCCACCATTAACCAATACTTCAGTGATAACATCTAACAATTCTTATATTCAATTTAATCTAAATATGCCAAAGATACGGTTTTAAAAGAATAATTGTTAATCAAGAGCATGAGACATCAAAAGTCTAAAAACCAAGTATGACCCATCATAAGAAAACACAATTATTTGAGAAAAAACCATTTTTTCAATTTTAATTCAAGCAATTAATAATAAAAAAATTGTAGAATAAATATAATTAAAATAGAAGTTACCACAATTATTGGATGAACGGCTTCCCCCGTCGCCCCAGTGATGGTGATTAGCTCATTCTATAGGAAACACACTCAAAATAGACTTCCATTGCTCAAAAGGTGCTTACAATGGTGAAAAAAGAGTAACACAGAAGTTTTGAGACGTATATAAACGTTACAGTGAAGTGATCTCAGTGTTACAGAAGAAATAAAAGGAAACAGGAAAGAAAGAAGGACTCCAGGCGCTGTTGAAATATAACTGTATAAGTGACAGCTTCAGCGACAGATTCTGGACGCCTTATGTTCTTCTTCTTCCCTACAGCAGCAGAAAACTTTTTTTCTTCCGGATTTTTTTCCGGTGGCTCTGCCTCCTTTGTTTCTCGTTTCTCTTGGCTATATATAGTATTACTGAACCCTAGAAACCCTAGAGAACCGATAAGGACTCCAAAAAAACTCCAAATCAAACTCAAATTACGTGTAAATCCTAAACAAGGTTGAATTCTTTTTTGCGGATTAATTCACTTATGCAGCCATTTTTTCCGGGTGAAACACGTTTTATGACGTGTATTGATCCTGTTTTGGTTGTTTACTTCCCTTGGGTAACTCATATTCACTTCCAAATCCCTTAGAATTCGATTCCAAACAACTCAAGAAGATTTCACGTGAAACCCAAACTTCCCGCCATTTTCGTGATTTCAAATTCAAAGGGAAGGGGTTCCCCTATCCAACAACGGGGTGCCTTTAATAATTTGTCATGGGTGCCTTTAGTAATTTTTCGGGTGCCTTTATCAACTTTTCGAGCCGATTTTTCCACAAATATTTATTTCTCGAAAATACCTACAAAGACATAAAAAGCCATAATAAGTACAAAATCGAACACTATCAAAATAGATAATCGAGCGCAATTTAGACACAAAAATGTGTCTATCAAATACCCCCAAACTTGCTTATTTGCTAGTCCTCGAGCAAATCTAATCTAGAAATAAAATCCTAACTCACTTTCGCAGGAATCGCGACTACATTTAGCATATATAATAAGCCTTTAAACCCCTAGGCGTCCCTAGTGACGAGTTTTGTCTCATGAGGGTTTACAAGAGGTATACCCACAAAACCTTTACTCCTATTTTTAACTACTCGTGAACGATTGAGGGTAAACACTATACAGGCTATTTAGTTGGCATACTAAATTCTTCGGCTATGGAATCATTACTCTATATGAGTCCAATTAATGTACACGAGTTTGCACTCAGCGTACTAAAATTCATGTATAAGATAACAAAGCTCTACTTAGATAGTTGTTCAACCACAATACTCAGAATCTATCAAAGTTCAATCACATGAATAAATTTAGAAGATGGAAATAGACAAAATGAAGTTTTGCGTGTGTTGACTAAGGTGAATGGTGTTTCCCATATCTGTCTGAAGGTCAGTGCCAGGATGAATCCTAATGGATTGAGATACGCTCCCACTAGTATCGGCTCAACTGGTATATACAAGGGTCCAATCGATCGATTTATTAAAAATAAAACAATTATAAATGTACTGACAACATGATTGGATCAAATTGAATCCAAGCGCATATTCCTTATCAACATCTTACATGATAGTTCCCATGGATCCTGCGTTCCACGCTTGAGGCGACGGAGACAGGGAGAACACACACATATAACTATCAAAGTGTCATACTCGATTTTTTTTTATTTTTTTTCGTTTTTTTCTCGTCTTTTTTTTATTGAACAAGAATTAAAAATGGGGCTTGATATCAACACTCTATTTCATCCTGGCGGCGATAACAATTCGATACTGGGCTCCACCAAATCACTTAGAAAAACACAAATTGCAAATATAAAAACAGAAGGTGATATGGTTGAGATATACTCTGAGATATGGTGACAACTATCATGTTATTTCTAACACCTGAACTCTGTCCTTTTATGAATAGACCATTTAGCTGGGCACACCAATTCATATAGAAAAAGAGCTCAGTTTCCATCTACCTAGAATGGTTAGTGTCATCCTAAATTGTTCACAAGCTTCTAGACTTTGGAGTTTTATATTTCATTAAAAGTTTCTCCCTTACCCCCAAACTTAAATCTAACATTGTCCTCAATGTTCTAAAGATGAATGATTAAAAATATGAACAAGGAGAAACTGTTACCAATCGAAAGAAAGAAGTTAAGGAAAGATATTACCGTGTCGCATGAGCATGGGTTACCTCCCAAGAAGTGTTAAGTTTAAAGTCTTCAGCCAGACTTAGAAAGAATTAGTCGCCTCATAAAATCATATAGCAATAGTTGGAACAACCGTGGGTCATCTGAATCAAATAGTGCTATCACAAATAAGAGGAAACTACAATAGGCCAAGAAAAAGAACAAACCGAGCACACCGTTATTTAGTTTTCTGTTTAAGACAACTACTTCTAGTTGTGGTTCAGGTTCAGGCTCTATAAAAGGGTCTAAATAAAATAATTTTATGGGATGGATTTCCTCGTAGGCAGGATCAAAAGAATTAGGTTGTAGAGTCTGGAATAACTCAACTAAGAACTTAGAAGCACATAATAATAACCTGAATAATTGTGGATCCTCAAAGTCAAACAGATTTGACTCACACAATTGACTACTATGAAGGTGGTCATTCTTAAGCAAATGTGTTGATTCTAATTCCCTAAAGTAATTAGGTTTAGTCTTAAAACTTAATAACTGACACATTTGAAATTCTAACGTTCCCACATATGGAAGAAAATATTTTGGTGGGAAAACAAAGTCAATCTTGGTATTATCGCCTAGGTAAACCACATCGACCAGAAGATAAGTTTCTAACAACTGAACTTCTTTCTGGACATGATTATGTTTGGGAAACAGTTTTTCAAGATAGTCTCTTAATATGGTAAAGGCATAAACATCAAGTCCCAAGTGAGGGACTTTTAAAAGAGTCAAAGGTAAAGCGCAGGGAGAATGATAATCACCCCCAAACTTAGAATTTTGGGTGTCCCTAGATAGACTAGTGACAATTTCCTTAATTTCTATATCATCAGATTCCTGAAAATGGTCAATTGCTTCTTCTGAGTTATAATCAAGTGGTGCATCCTCACTCATATTTAAAATCTCTACAGGTCTATCTTTATTATCTAAGACTATTGTTTCTAAATCGTTGGACTCTAAAACAGTATTCTCAGGATAAACACGTTCCTCTAAACCATTATCGGCTTCAAAACAAGAAAGTTCTACATCGTCTAAAACAGTGGTATCTTTAGTCAAATCCTCTTCCTTCTGAATAGGTGAATAACCATTAAAATTATTTGGATTTGAACCAGGACTAACATTATCATCATGAAGCATAATTGGAGTGACAATTTCCCGATTACTCTGCCTGTATATTTCAAGTTCTTCACCAATACTATCCTTATCATCATAATAACATGAAGATGTTTGAACCTCGTCTACATAAGTAGTGTTACCAATTTTATCCTCTTCCTCTTTACTAGGTGAATAATTATCAAGGGTAGCACTATATTGGCAATTAAGATCATTTTGAGCAATATTATTCTTTGCATAAATTTCATTCACACTTAATCCAAACATTTTTGTACTCTCAGTCAACTCCCTAAGGGATTCTTTTAGAAAATCAAATGGATCATAAGGGGTAATGGTTTGCAACTGCTCGTGTGATTCTTCTAGAGGCATAATAGGTTCATGGGGAGTACTAGATTGCATCTTCTTTAGGGCATCCTCCATGACAAAGAACTAGAATCATCATAGGAAGTACTAGATTGCATCTGCTTTAGGGTATCCCTCTAAGACAAAGAATTATAATTTTTCTCACTTTCATGTTCATAAGACGGGTGTCTGTACGAATAGTAATTGGGATCACCCTGGTATGAGTAATAACCTCCAAAAGGTTGGTGGTGATCCCGACTACTATCAACACAATGTTGATAGTATGGATAATGTCTATTTTGAAATTCAGTTGGAAATTCATTGTATTGGTCCTCATAATACCAGTTCGACATTTTCTAAAAACTTCCTAATATATTTAAAAAAATCTAAGAAAATAAATCCTAACATGAAGGGGGTTCTAAACATTCACAAACAAGGCCGACTCAACCAAATAAAACCTATTGAATCTAGCAAACAAAAAGCATGATGGCTCCACTTCGATTGTTTCTAGACCAGCTTTTATTCCTTCGAAAGGCAACTAGTTACAATTTTATCAAACCTCTTAGAACGATCTGAATTAGATTAAGTCGAAGAGAAAAATGATAAGCTCTAAGGAGCTTTGATAACCCTTTCTCTTTGGCGACTTTTCCATGGGTTACAAGGCGGCTCTAATCAACTTAAAATAATCTTCCTGAACTTCGAGTTAGGCTAACAAAGTAACCAATACAGTCCTTTTGAACGAGTTTCCTATAAGCTCGTTATCCTATCGGTCTCTTTCTAGTCAAAATTTTTAAGGTTTAGGTTCGCGTTTGGTAACGTGTTTCTAAAGCGGGCAAGAAGGAAACGGTGATGAAATCCGAGTCCTTATCTTGTATGGCAAGTTCTTGCTAGAAAAGTAAAACCGTATTCAATTCCTCAACATATATGCATATGAAGGAATACAGTAAACCCACTTACAGGGGATTCGTGGGTTGAACGAGTCTTACCTCCCGTACCAGACGGGGGATGGATCGGTTGTAGTCGACTCGGGCCACCGACTCGTGTGTCAGTGTGCGAACCCGAGGGGCCGAGACAATATCGTAATTATCGTCCTCCCCTGTAGCAGTTTATATTTAAATTACACTTTCGTAGGGTTTAAAAATAAATAAAGTGTCCAAATGTCCAAAAGAAAGTGCAAAAAGAAGTGTCCAAAATAAAAAAAAATTACAGAAACAATCAAAATAAAAATAAAATCTAATTAAGAAAAATCTTCATCTTCTTTTTCGTTCTTTAAACTTGAACTTTTAACTCCAAGTCTTTAGCTTTAATTCCAAGTCTTTGGATCACTTTCTTTCCGATCCAAAATCCAAAACCTGTAGGAAAAAGATAAATACCAAAAGAAACTTAAAATAGAACAAAGTAAAATAATAAAAATAAAAATAAAAACTAAAAATAAATCCAAAAATCTAAACCTAAAAACAAGTCCACGTCGGCGACGCCAAAAATTGATGTATTTTTTTATAGTGGTAAAATAGGTTCGATTCTCGGACTTGTGAAGATTTAATTTCTAGACCTAATATTTAATAACATAAAATAAAGAGAATTGAAACAATTTAATTTTAAAATGGATGAAGAAAAACTAGGGCTTAAGATTCCACCATTAACCAATACTTCAGTGATAGCATCTAACAATTCTTATATTCAATTTAATCTAAATATGCCAAAGATAGGTTTTTGAAAGAATAATTGTTAACCAAGAGCATGAGACATCAAGAGTTTAAAAACCAAGTATGACCCATCATAAGAAAACACAACTATTTGAGAAAAAACCATTTTTTCAATTTTAATTCAAGCAATTAATAATAAATGAATTGTAGAATAAATATAATTAAAATAGAAGTTACCATAATTATTGGATGAATGGCTTCCTCCGTCGCCCCAGTGATGGTGATTAGGTCATTGTAATGGAAACACACTCAAAATAGACTTTCATTGCTCAAAAGGTGCTTACAATGGTGAAAAAGGAGTAACACAGAAGTTTTGAGACGTATATAAACGTTACAGTGAAGTGATCTCAGTGTTACAAAAGAAATAAAAGGAAACAGGAAATAAAGACGGACTCCAGGCGCTGTTGAAATATGACTGTATAAGTGACAGCTTCAGCGACAGTTTCTGGACGCCTTATGTTCTTCTTATTCTTCTCTACAACAGCAGAAAATATTTTTTCTTCCTGAATTTTTTCCGGTGGCTCTGCCTCCTTTGTTTGTCGTTTCTCTTGGCTATATATAGTATTAGTGAACCCTAGAAACCCTAGAGAACAGATAAGGACTCCAAAAAAACTCCCAATCAAACTCAAATTACGTGTAAATCCTAAACAGGGTCGAATTCCTTTTTCCGGCTTGATTCACTTCTGCAGCCATTTTTTCCCGGGTGAAACACGTTTTGTGACGTGTATTGATCCTGTTTCGGTTGTTTACTTCCCTTGGGTAACTCATATTCACTTCCAAATCCCTTAGAATTCGATTCCAAACAACTCAGGAAGATTTCACGTGAAACCCAAACTTCCCGCCATTTTCGTGATTTCAAATTCAAAGGGAAGGGGTGCCCCTATCCAACAATGGGGTGCCTTTAATAATTTGTCCTGGGTGCCTTTAGTAATTTTTCGGTTGCCTTTATCAACTTTTCAAGCCGATTTTTCCACAAATATTTATTTCTCGAAAATACCTACAAAGACATAAAAAGCCATAATAAGTACAAAATCGAACACTATCAAAATAGATAATCGAGCGTAATTTAGACACAGAAATGTGTCTATCACACTGTGACTACGAGAGACTTCTTGATCAAAACTCATCAGACGAGCCGCACGATCGATGTTGTATGCTTGCACCGAATAACCTTCTGAACGAAGAGCAAGGTTATAACCTGAAGTGGAGTTATTCATAAATGCATTATGTATAGGACAAAAGGCATTAGCTTTCATATTTGGACCTAACTGAGGACCCCCTCAACCTCTCCAACAAAAGTAGTTGATGAAATTATATTCCCGTGCTTAGAATCCCAAAGCCTGAATTTCATCTCATTCTGGGCATATATCAAATCCGTTAAATCTATAAAGGTAACTTCTTCTATGCAAACGACGAATCCTTGCATATTCAATGCCTCCCTGCAAGTTCAGAGGCTTCTACAAAGGAACATATTTTTGGGAAGTGCTCCCATAACCATGCTTGGAGATACGTGGTATAAATGCAAAAATAAATCTTCATGAATCCGTTAGAAGTTTTCATGTCACGAGCCAATGAATCTAAGTGAAAATACAAAGAACTAAGGAACAATTTACCGAGAGGGAGAAATTCACCACCAGCAAGTGCTACTGCCAGAGGGACGATTAAGAGCTTCAAGTTTCCGACGGGGAAGTCTTCAAATACATCTCTAGACAACCAGAGTGTCATAAACGCAATGGTCAAAGAGTCACTATAAGTGGGATCATCAACATCGACTTTACCATTCCACCAATGATCGATCCACTTCACATAATATGCTCCATTTTGACCCCTACCTTGTTGGATTTCTTCTATCTTCCTCTCCAGAGCCGTGATCATTTGCTTCTCTTCAGCAGAATATTTGACAGGGAGAGTCCCAGAAATCGGAAGTTGTAACAAACTAACTACGTCCTCCAGAGTGATTGTTAGTTCTCCCCAGGCGCATATAGTAAAATGAGTTGGTTCACACCAACGTGAAGCAAATGTTAAAGGACCTTCACCATCCTTGAAGACCTGCAGATGATCAAACATTCTTACAACATGGAATATTCCAGCATCTCTCAAAACCTTAACTATTGAAGGATCACTCAATAATACCCTGCACCATCTTACCCACTTTTTCATGGGGACTTGGTGTGCCTTGAACTCGATAGAAGAAGACACATAATCTCCTCTCTGCAAACAAAGTCTTGGGAAAACCTCAGGAACAACATTCTGAGGGACAACATGCTTCTCAGATTTGGGGATAAAGTTCCCAATAAAACCAGAAGGTACGACAATCCCTTCATAAATATATTCTTGAAACCTATCACGAATATGAGGTACGCTCTCATGAAATATAGTGTCAGAAACTTCTTCTCTAGGTATGCTAACATCATGCTCACTAGTCATCTGCAATGCATTCAAGTTCTTTTTATATCAAAAGAGGGTTGAAACCCTAGTTGCTTAAGGTTGATGGCTCTCAAAAAATGTATGGTTCTAGTTGGTACAAAAAAAAAAAAAAAAACTAAACTAGGGTTTGGAAGAAAAAGCCATAATGGCGTTAAAAGAAAAATAAAGAAAGGAGAAAACACTTACCTTTTTGATTTGATCGGTCATAACACTTACTCAAGATCAAGTTCCCACACTTGTTGATGCCGCAACCTTGAAGGATAAAACCAATTCTTGTCACGCCAGCTACCAGTAAAAGAAAAAAAAGGAAAAAGGGAGCGACATTAAAAAGATAAGAGAAGAAAAGGGGGGGAGGAATATATATAGGCGCCAACTTGAAGAGTCCTTGTCCAACCAGGAAACCTAGAAAAAAATGGAAAAAAAAGTGGCGCCAATTAACTCCCCTCTTATCCGTGGAAACTTTGATCTCTCTTGCCCGTGGAAATTTAATACTCCTGGCAAGAACAAGGGCACCTACTATTCCCAGCCAAACTCTACGCTAAGGGGTGCATATATCAATATCCAAGAAGCTAAGCATATTTTCTTTTATTCTTAAAATTCAAATTATGCATATATGATTATTAAAAGCATATTGTCACCATCTAGTGCTTATTGTGCAACATTATTGTTCCTCACTAAGCAGGGGACTTAATGTAGATTGTGAGTTTTTTAAAAGGTCTATAATTGTAAAATTGTTCTATGCCAAGTAATAGGAATATAAAAAAGGATATGTGTGTATTTATGCGCATATGCTTAACTCTATAACAAAATATGGAATATTGTATCTCTACTTATATTTCACAAGCGAATTAAGAGTACAGATTCTTTTCAAACATTCTAAACTGGCCTTGCAGCCTCCTCAATATTCATAATATTCACGCCATATCGAGCTAGTCTCAAGTCGCGTAAAATCTATGGCTGAATTCCTTGAACTTGTCTCGAATACGCATCGATATTCTCGCAGCATCTATCTAATTCGGGAATAACTGATGTTTAATCTCCAAAATACATTTTAACTCATTTGCAACGAATGCTTCTCAAATTGTTCATTTGAGCTTAAATATGCTATTATAGCACTTTGCTTAAATATAAGCCACAATTATGCGCCATTCCTCTTGGACGCACCACAATCAAGAAGCAATGCCTCAAAAGACACGTTGAGACTTTGAGCTAGGCTAACTGATGTGATAAAATATAGTGGTAAATAGAGAGGTTCGATTCTCGAAC
>JAJJMC010012048.1:8251213-8290301 GCA_023531435.1 Papaver californicum | reverse complement strand
ACCAGGAATCAGGAATCAGGTAATTCTAACAACCTATGTGATTAATCAGATAATTCTTTTTAAATTAATTGAAGCCCAAATAATTGCCAAAATTGGTTTTGTTATGCTAACAAACAGAGGTAAATCACAAGCATGGACTATCAAAATTAATTAACTAAGCATAATCCATCAAGCAAAAGCACAACTGTTGAAAGAAAACCGTTTTTACTATTTAAAACTATGCAATTCTAATAACAAAAGAATTATAAATAATTATTAGAAAATAATTAAATCACATAAAATTGAGAAAAATACCTTATCCATCATCCCAGTAAATAAACTTAGCCCATGGTGAAGAAAACTTGCTCAAAAGATCTTTTCATTGCTCAAAAAGTTGATTACAAGGTGAAATAATAGTGCAACAGCTGAACAGATACGTTTATAAATGTTGCAAGAGAGGGTTCAGCTGTAACAGAAAGTATTCTAAGCAACAAAGATTTGAAAGAATAGGCAACAGGAGCAGAATGTAGCACTGGATATGCAACGTATATAGATGTTACAAGATCGTCTTCTTCGGTGATGGTGGATGAAGAACACGCCGGCCGGAGCAGCTGCAGGTCACCGGCGGCGCCGGAACTCCACCGGAATTTCTCTGAATCGATCTCTAGGCTTTTCTATATCTTTTTCTTGGAATCTATTGGTATTTATAGCTATAACAAACCCTAGAGAGAGTTCTAAACCTAATAGAACTCTCTCAAATCACTCCAATCTTCAATCCAAACTCAAACAGGAACCGAGTCCTGATTCCGGCCAAAATTGGGTTTCTCGAGATGATTTCACGGGATTTATCATTGTCTTTTGATTTCTTCCAACTCTAATTGCAATGGGTCATCTTTAATTGCCGAAAACAACCCAAAAATCGCAACCAATCCTTTTCCCGTTGAAACAGGAACTCCCCATGAGTTGGATCGGCCGATCCTGGGTTAACTCGCTGGCTCGCTGGGTTGACTCGCTGGCTCGCTGGGTTGACCCGATCCAGCTCAGCCCGATCCAAGGGTGCCCCAATCCAAAGTGTGGGTGCCTTGATCCATTTTCCCGGGTGCCTTTAACACTTTTTGAGCCAATTTTTCCACAAATCTTTATTCTTCTAATGTACCTACAAAAGCATAAAAACACGTAATAGACACAAAATCAAATACTAACTCACTAGAAATTAAGGTGCAATTTAGACACTAAACTGTGTCTATCACTAACCCTAGCCTTTTCTCCTATCAAAGCCAAGTTAGTACCATTTTGGCACCAGTTATCCACATTAGCGCTAAAATCGCTAACTTTCTAGGCACTAACCCTAGCACCTGAGAAGCGCTAACTAACCTAACATGGTCTTAGCTAGTACATCTTGGCCTCATGAGACCTTAGATAACACGTCACTACCTTAGCCCCTTAAGCCTAGCGGTAAAAGTGTTAACCCTAACCCTAACGCTAAAAGCCCTAACTTCTCTTGGACGAGAACATTAGCAAGCGCGTCCTCTTGAGCCCCAAACTATCAACACCACTGCTGGCGCATCCCAAGGTTGATGCTACCATCTTAGCGCCAACATCTTGGCGCGTCCCTCACCCTAGCCTGATGCATCCCTTGGTGCCCTAGCCTGATGCGTCCCTTGGTGCCCTAGCCTGGTGCGTCCTTTGAGCCTAGTGCATCCTGCCATCCTGATGCATTCCTAACATCTTGATGTGTCCCTAGATAGCATGTTTCTAGTTGATGCGTCCCATGACTTAGCATCTCTACCTGATGCGCCTTCTCCAATGTGCTCATGGACGATATGTCCTTGGCCCAGCGCACCCATATTGAACGCTAGATGTACTTGACCTAGTTGAAGTGCTAACTTCGAACCTCTTTGATGCTAATTTCCTAGCCCTAGTATAATTAACATTTATTAAAAGCCATGCATATTGACCTTGCTCCTGGGACGTTATCACATTAGCCTTTATACTGAAAAAGCTAGCACATTACTATTTGTGTTAAGTAGCTAATACTAGCTTTGCTATCTACTTCGCTCAGAAATACACCCTTCTTCTTAATATTGGTCTAATACCAAATATTATATAGTTTTCTAATAGGTCTTCTTGCTTAAGAATCCTTCTACAATATTTGGCCTTAAATGCCTCTCAATCTTATGCTAAGTCACTTCTGAGCTAATACTTAGCCACTAAATGTGCCATGTTATTCCTAAGCAAGTACATGACCACTGAACTTACCAGACTCGACACTAATCAATATAATTATCAATCAGTGAGTTACGTAACTTGCCTCACTGACTTAGAAAGTCATTTGACTTGACTTAATCAAAAAAGTAGTGGCTTATGTCTCCACTATTTCCACGAGATATCAAATACAACACATGGAGGGATTCTTATTGGGGCATTGGTTTGGCGGTCTACGACAATCATGCGTTGTGGAAACACATCCACGAACAAGAAGGTTACAAGTAGTGGGACAGTTAAAGAGTAGTTGAGAGGACGAGGAGTAGTGGTTAGACATGTCTTTCTCAGTTTCCGGACACGATCCCACTACAATCTCCACAATCATCACTTATCCACCTCTCCCTAACTTCCACCACTTATGAGAAATCTGTGTGTCTCTTTTGAATTATAAATAGATGGTTCTCATCTATTTGAAACAAGAACAAGACAACAAATCAGGAGAAACTAAACATACAAAATTAGCGACTCATCTCAAAGATTATCCTTTCTCCTTCACACACTACTTATCACACTGGTATTTCTCAACCTTTTTTTGCTTCACTCCCCTAAGACCTACCCAATCTTCTCCACCTTTGTGATCGAAGCAGGACGTGAACGGCCATTTCTTGGTTTAGGCTCGTCCTGTTCGATCTTGATCTCTAGAACCTACTTGAAAGTAAATTTTTACCGTATATTTGTTTTCACCCTAAAACAATTAGTTATTTATATTATTATATGCAATAAGCTGGTGAACACAACAATGATGCCAACAAAAATGCATATTATTTTTATGCATCAGCCAATTTAAATAAAAGAAGAAACGCATTGCTGCTATTCAAGACTCATTTGGTTTGTGGTATGATAAGAGATCAGAAATAGAAGCCATTCTTCTCAAGCATTTCACTTCCATAACAACAACATCAAAGCCTATGATTCAACAAGAAATTTTTGACTCCTTCAGTTTCCTACTTGTCAAGAAATTAAAGAAGTTGTCTCACAAATCAGACCTTGGGATTCTCCTGGCAATAATGGTTTTTTGACAGCATTCTATCAACAATGCTGGCCTTTTGTTGGAGCCGAGGTAATTAATTGGGTTCATCATATTTTTTTAGTAACAAATACATGATTAAAGCCATTAATCATACCTATCAAGTTCTCATACCCAAAATCATGCATCCTTGAACACCTTTTGATTTTCGACCAATTAACTTATGTAATGTTAGCTACAACAAAAGTTCTGAACTTATAGATAACCGCCTCAAACCTTTGTTACCTAATATCTTTCATCTACTCAATGTGCTTATGGCATACATATTCAGGATAATATTACTATAGCACATGAACAGATCCATATTATCAAAAAAAAAAAAAGGTAATACTATTTTGATTGGTCATAAGCTTGATATGTCTAAGGCATTCGATCGTTTAGAATGGCCTTTTCTGTTAACAATTCTTCGACATCTTGGTTTTCATTCTGAGTGGATACAATTGATTGATCAGTTTATATCGACTATTAAAATTTCATTACTTGTAAATGATCAATCAAGTGTTATTTTTACTCTTATAAGAGGAATTCGACAAGGGGACCCTTTGTCCCCTTATGTTTTTGTCTAGTAATGTAATCTTCCTCAAGAATTATTCAATAAGAAATTAACCAAGGTAATATTAGAGGTATCAAAGTTGCACAATCCATTCCAACAATAAGTCACTTATTCTTCGCGGATGATTGCGTTCTTTTCGCAGGCCAAACCAGCTCAACGTGTCATTTACATGCTCTTCTTCAACCATTTAGCAAATCTTCAGGACATGTAATTTACCTCCCGATGTCCATTATTTTCTTTAGCACCGATGATCTCCTTCTTTCAGAACTTCAATTTACAACTTATTACAAATGAAGCAGATGGGTTTAGGAGAGAATTATCTATATATTCATCTTCTTATGCACAGATCCAGAGTTTATAACTTTTAAGGCATAATTGATTATATGAATACTAATTACCAAGTAGGTAAAAAAAACTCAATTAAATTCACTCTTGAGCACTATGGTTATGTAATCAAATGCAGGTTCTTAAGCTATATGCTTCAACTATTTCTCATATGGATCAACTGCAAATGAATTACAAGTGGGTTAATCATCATTCTCATAAGCCTATTCATATTATCTCATGGGAAAAATTGGGTCTTCGTAAAATGTTGGGTGGACTAGGCTTTAAATATCTTGATTTTTACAACTTTGTTTTACTTAAAAAACTTGTTGGACTCTATTTCATAATCAAGATGCTTCATGGATAAAATTTTGGAGAGTAATTAAGTATTTCCTTCATCATGATTTACAGTTGTAACTTCCTCCTACTTTCTCTTCTACGAGTTGGATATGACAAAGTATTTACAATGGTATTCACATTCTCCATTAACATGCTAAATAGCAGGTGGGAAATAGTTTCAAGTACAATATCAAGATACACAGTTGGATCCCCATCCTTTCTGAACCTCTTCAATTTTGGGATGATTTAAGCTTGAGTGATTATCAATGTCAACTTTTGGATATCAATTCAGCTCATTGAAATATACCAGTTCTTCGATAATTGTTCACTCTTCAATAGGTTAATTCAATTCTAACTATTCCTATTGACCTTGATCAACCTGATAAACTCAGTTAGCCTTTAACCTCTATTGGTATCTTTACCACCAAATTCAACTACCACCAGTTTTGTATTATTCTATTACACGTTCACCATCTAATAATTTTTCTTCCAGATTCAGGCTTTATTTTTGGAAACTAAAAATACCTTACGACATTCTTCTTTTCTTGTAGGAAATTATTCAACACACCTTTCATGTTAAAACTAGACTCTCTTTTATATCCTCAGACCACTCTTATTATTCCGCAGCTTGTGTACTTCTCAGCATCAAGAGGATTTGAATCCTTTATTTTTTAATTGTTCCTTCAATAATACAGTTTGGTCCTCTTGTATACCTCATCTACCACTTCCAAGCTAGCAATATTCTAATATTACCATAACTATTCTTATTCGGGTGAAGCTTAAGGCCTTTTTCGACGGACTTGATAATGATAATAACAAGTCTTCAATCAGCAAAATTATTGAGACTGCTAAATTTCGAGATACTGAATTTCCTCCATATTCAAACTTGAATTTATCTAAGTATAATAAGGCTAAGTGTCCCAGGTTTGTATTTTCCCAGATTCTAGTTCTCATATATATAGTTGTCTTATTTTTAAGGTATTTTTTTTTCTTATTTTTTATTTTTCAGAAAGAAAGCTTAGCTTAGCTAGAGTCACCTGTAGTTGTTGATAGAGTTGGGGGTGAGCTTCCCGAAGATTGATCTAATCCCGATAGTGCCATAGTTCTTGCTAGCACTGATGTTGATGTGAGGAAGGATACCAACGAAAAAATTCCATCTGCTTCTTCTTCTATTCCAGATCTCGGCAAGAAAATAAAATCTCGTTGCAAAGTTACTCCCAAGCTTCATTCTAATGAGCTGTAGAAAGAAGATAATCCAGTTGAATTCTGGAAAAGTTTCAGATATTTGACTTCCTTACATCATTTTGGAGTTGATGATTTACTTGCTTGTAAACAAGCTTCTTCATCAACTCTCAAATTTGGAGCTAGCCAACATTTTTATCAGGTAAATATATTAAATGTATTATTATCATTGTTTATTTTGATTATTCGCATGTTCTTATTTTTATCTCTTGTTTCATCTTGGCGTTTATATAGGTAGTATTTTGGTCGCAATGATGATAACTAGCTGAAACTTAAAAGTTCTCTTCAGGAGATAAAAAGTCTCAAATCATAGTTAGCCTTATCTCAGGTTTCTGGTTCATTGAGGAGACTAGCGAGGCTAAAATCAGATTTGGCTTTGTCCTAGGCCTTTGAGACTCTCCTCAAAAATCAATTATACAAAAAGAACAAGGAGATCAATTAGCTGAAATATAACATTTCTTTTTTGGAGCAATGAGGAGTTCCGTCATCTAGTTTGTCTCTCAGAACAAACCTGATTAAGCTTCACTATATCCTAAATCTGATGTTCTGCATAATCAAGCTTCATTTTCTCAACTAGCTACTTCGAATATGGATGTCTCTTCAGTGGATACCCTTATAACTGAAGAGGTTCCAGTCATATTTAAGCCAACTACTGATTTTTTAAAGCAGTTGTCTTCTCCAGGTCATTCGACTGGCAGTTCTTCAGGCGACGCTTCTTATAACTCTAACTGCGCTTAAGATGGGGATGATTCCTCCTGTAGAATTAACTTTCAGATGTAAGGAATTTTTTGTAATTTAATTTATAGTTTACAATTTATGGAATGTATTACTTTTTTTTTCTCTCTTTTTTATTATTATTTCCCTTGAAGGTAATATAACTTATAGCATTATCCTGGCGAGGGACTACAATTTTATCTCCTCATGAAGGTTAAAAAACTAATAAAACCACATGTACGGTCTTTATCCTTTTGCTTGGTTGTACTCATTTATTGTGAAGGATACATCTTACCCATGAGCTTGATGTCTCTTTGAGTATCTTTTTGCTTGGTTGGCTCAGGACCATTTTGCTTTGTTGGGGAAGGACACAAAGGACCACTTTTATTGACTTGTTGGATACTTGGTTCGTCTTTATCCTTACTCGGCCAATCATGTTTCCTTAAAACATTCGCTTCTTCCTTGTTTTTGCCTTATATATTTCATCGTGGTACTCAGATTGATCCCTTTGGATAGCAATTGCCTTGGCGGCTGGTCTAGTCATTTTTTTCGTGTAAGTTTGTTACTTGGCCTACCTTTTGACTTCCCTTTTTCATGTTCCGAAATATTCTCCTTGGTGTAAGGATAGAAGATTGACCTCAAGTTGTGGAGTCGTCATAGTTAGCGGAACTTTTATCTTTACGACACACAGAATAAAGTTCGGTTGGTTAATATTGCACCTATTATCAGTCGAAGTTGTAACATATAAATTTGGCGGGAAATTTAAAAGTTACAAGTTCGGCTAATAAGTAGTGTTTTTGCGTTAACCGAACTTTGTATTTGTATGTCATACATTTACAATTCAACTCCTCATTATAAGCCGAATTGCTCATCTATAATAAGCGAACACTGGACAACCGAACTTGCTTTTAAAATTTTAATTTTTGAACAATTCAACCTATAAAAAGAACGTCAAACCTCATCTAGAAGCATGCATGTGTATTATTGGTATAAGGTCTCTTATCTGTATATTCATCTTCCGGATTTGGCTCATAAAAATCTTCATCTTGACCTTGAGGTTGAGTTTGAGTTTTAGTAAAATCATTCTTATAATCCAAAGATAAGCCATATCCAGATCTCCATTGTAGTTAATGTGTATATTCAGGTTTACGAGATAAAGACTCTCCCTTATCACTTAAAAATCACAAAGATCTCAAAGAAAAGAAAAGTTTTTTCTTCGCTTCTTCTTCTACAATAACCCTAACTATTACTACAAAAAACAAAAAATTAGTTGTAACACTAATGCTAAATCATTAACATCAACCACTAATTAAATAGAGGCATTATTATGATGATGAAAAATTGATGGATATGGAGCTTTGTCCTTTTACATACCCTAAATCTGGGTTCTTTATCAAGTAGGTGTCCAAGAAAAAGAGTTTGTGTTGCTGTAAACATTACTGATGCATTGTTTTCACTCAACATAATTTTTCATGGATAATCTCCGGAACGTCTTCTATTTCCTAGCATGAGCATTTGTCTACAGATGCAAACCTGTGCTTTACTTTTAAATTCTACTTTATTGAAGCTTCCCAGGTCCTCAGAGCTGTGGAAGAGCTTCAATGAAGGCATGGAGACACATGTCTTCCCAACCATGCATGGCGTCTTTTCTCCCTCTTCCCGTTTAAAATTTACGAAATGCGAAATATCTGAATCCAGATATAGAAGATTTCAAAAAGCTGCCAAAACTTTAAATTTGACGATTCTGAAGCACCCAAGTGCGACTGAGGAAATTTCTCGTGAAAATTACAACATTTTGATCCGCAAGCATTGCAAAGAAGGAAAAGTCAATAAGTGCATGGAGTTACTCGCTCAAATGGAGTCTCTAGGGTTTCATCCAAATGCTATGTCGTATAATATTTTGATTGAGTCTCTAGGAAATGTCGGTCGCACTCTCGAAGCTGATTCAATTTTCCAAGAGATGAAAAGATCTGGATTTGAGCCTAAAGTTAGGGCGTACAATGTCCTTCTTAAAGGATTTCTTCGGAAAGGGCTTTTAGGGCTTGCATATAATGTGCTCGACGAAATGCATCAAACAAAGATAGCTAGGAACCAAGAAACTTTTGAACTTCTTCTTGAATATTATGTTGGTGCTAGAAGGCTGGAAGACTCTTGGTCCGTAATCGCTGAAATGAAAGTGGAGGGGTTCAGTTTGAACTCCCATATATATAGCAAAGTTATTGGTCTTTATAGGGATAATGGGTTGTGGAGGAAAGCGTTAGAACTCATGAGAGAAATGACAGAGACGAAAATTCCACTTGATAGACGGGTTTATAATAGTATCATTGATACATTTGGGAAGTATGGTGAGTTGAATGAAGCAGTAAAAATGTTTAGGAACATGCAAAGGGAAGGCATTAAACCTGACATTGTGACATATAATTCGTTAATTCGATGGCATTGTAAAAGTGGGGATGTTGACATGGCTCTAGAGTTTTTCACTCAGATGCAAGAAGAAGGGTTGTATCCTGATCCTAAGATTTTCATTGCAATAATTAGCCGTTTGGGGGAAGAAGGGAAGTGGGATTTGATTAAGAAGAATTTTGAGAATATGAAGCATAGAGGACTTTGGAGAAGTGGAGCAATTTATGCTGTTCTGGTTGATATCTATGGGCAATACGGTAGATTTCAGAATGCTGAAGAGTGTGTGCTGGCTTTGAAGTCTGAAGGAGTACAGCTTTCAGCGAACATGTTCTGTGCATTAGCAAATGGTTACGCTCAACAGGTTTGTTTTCACTTGTCTGATTTTCTCTCTCTTTTTTTTTATCTCTTTTGTGCTTGTTCTGCACTTTCTTGGTTGTTTTTGTGATAAATATTTCTCGGAATCCAACTTGAGAGCAGTATAACTTAACTGTCCAATCATTTTGTAGGGATTATGCGAACAAACGGTGAAGGTTCTTCAGCTCATGGAAACTGAAGGAATTGAACCAAACCTCATCATGTTGAACCTGCTGATAAACGCATTTGGTATTGCTGGAAGGCATTTGGAGGCACTATCAGTTTTTCATCATATAAAAGAAACTGTAAGCTTCTTCCGTGGTTGTTACAGAGCGTGCTATTTTCCAAGCTCTTAATCATGCTAATTTCACCAATATTAATGATGATATGGTTATTGTTTCTGAAGGGCATTAGTCCTGATGTGGTTACTTATAGCACGCTTATGAAAGCTTTTATTAGGGCGAAAAAGTTTGACCAGGTCAGTTGTAGTCTTTCATTCGATACATCGTATATTTGCAACAATCAGAAAGTTCAGCTTCATATTTTCAATTTCATGACCTAGCCGATTTTTTCTTATAACCAAAATCCAGTAAATTCAGACTTTAACGTGTTCATTCACTATTAGCCAATTTACAATGGATCCTTTTTCTACTTTTTTCCTTTGCTTTAGCCTTTATGTCAGCCTTATGGAAACCCTTCTGTCTTGAATGGTGATTTTTGTTGTTTAGGTTTTGGGAATTTATGAGGAAATGCAATCTGCTGGATGCACTCCAGATAGGAAGGCAAGAGAATTGTTGAAGACAGCTTCGGGGGTCCTTGAAAAAAGACATGGTTAGTGTACATTTGAATTATTCATTCCAAGTCGAGTGCACATTCATGATTTTTATTGTTAATCTGTGGGTGTTTAACAGGCCATGGCTCTAAATCATGACACAGCAGATACACGAAACTCTTGCTAGCCTTATGGAGGAGGATCATCTCACAAAAGTGGAGAACATTGCTGAAATATTTAGGCAAGCTAAGCTAAAGTTATCTAGCCGGTTCAAGTTTAATGGCAGAAAACGGGATTGTGATATTATTATATCGGTCACATAATAGATGTGTCTACATTTATTTGCATTGTCTTGGAAAAGTCAACTCAAAAAGAGTACCAGTAGGCTGTCTCAGTCTGAAATCTATGCATATTTGGCGAGACAGAAAAAACAAATTAAGGTAGATCAAGCGTTGGACAGATACTAGAGTTGGGATGAATCAGGTGAGTTACTCCTCAGAGCAACGTCTATATATACGAAATCATGGATCAAATAGTATCCTTTGTGGAAAAAGCAACCCCAATTTAATGATAGTGAGTTACACTGTATTGTTTGGGGTTTGTTTTTCTGTGAATAGTTTCTCTTGTTGCGTTTGTGGTTATGTTCCCATTCAACATTTTTGTATGTTAATCGAACTCTTGTAAGTACTGGTCAGATGTGAGTCTGAGATCCCGAGGAACAATCATCCAACTATCTTGTTTCCTCGAGGAGATGTCTTCTTTGACATGGAAGTGAGACGACCTTTACCGACTGATGTACACGAAATCCTCTTAAAATTAGAAATAAATAAATATTATTGGGGCTATTTAACGATGGTGTCTGGCAATTGACCAACACTTTAGTTTCATACTAATATTCCAAATATTAATTGGTGGTATCTGGACTAACCGTAGACCACTAACTATTTAAGTCTTCGTTCAAGCAATATATATTCTATTTTTTATTTTTCATTAATAAAATCATCTGATTTTTATAAGTATATTTCTAATAGAAACTCTTACCTTTTTACAAGTATACCTCTAATAGAAACTCTTATCTTCTTCTTTTATACTTAATCTCTGGATAAAAAATAGATTTTTTTATTTTATTTTATTTTTATTTATTTATTATCTTTTTTATTTATTTAATTAATCTTTTTATTTATTATTTTTTCAAACAAAACGGATTGGTCTTAATAAAATCAAAATATTTGTGAGAAAGGATAAAGAGATTTTGGATAAGAAACACTATTTTTTAAAGAAATATATAAGATAACAAAAGAAATGTATTTTATCGATAGGTTAAGGTATGTAAGAAAAAGATAAGGATTTTTATAGGGTTAAATTTATATTAAATAATTTTATTAATAAAAAATAGGAAAAATAGAAAGATATTCGTCAATCGAAGATTTTAACAGTCAACCGGTAGTAAAGGTACCGTCCATTAATAATTGAAACGTTAGGTGCCAAACTAAGATGTTGGTCATTTGCTTACTTCCTGTTAAATAACTCATATTATTGTATGTTTATTAGGGATGTGTCAGTAGTTCTTTCTTGCTAAAGTCAAGTGTATTTTTTAGGGAGTTCTTCTATATACCCCCAAGATTACTATCGGTACCCTTACTCAATAGACAGAGCTCTGTCTTTTATTAAAGATAGAGGCTTCTAGATTTGTTTTTTCGTAGATCTAAGAGGTCATAGATTTGCTGCACTCATTAATTTTATCTTCCTACGGTTCTACCCATCAAAAATCTAAATTTTGTATACCCTTACGCATCATGATTTTGACAAAACCTGTAATTTATCTTTAATATATCCGTTGTCTTAATCCATAATTTATTTTATTAGAGCAATTCTAGTGGGTATTGGCTTTTTTGCCAAAATATCAAGCCAGGTGGATGGACAAACTCGGTTTTGGGCAGCCGAGAATTGCCAAAACGAGGCAATCTAAACCGACCGAGGCAACCTGAGCCGCTCGGCCTAGGTTCCTTCAATAACGGTCAGATCCCAACGACTCTCACGTCCCTCCCTATAAGTTCAACCAATTTCAACTTCAAAATCACACTTTCTCCACTCAAAAAATCTTCTATTTTCACTTAAATCTTAATTTTTCCATCTCAAACTCTTGATCTCAACTGCTGCTAAAAAAAAATATCAGGAAAAACAATGGCCAACTCATCACAAACACATAATATTGAATCAGGAAAGGGTTCACAAAAGCCTCGCGGTTCAAGGTTTAATCTCATTGAAGATAAAGCTATCTGCAAAGGATATGTATCATGTACGCTTGATGCTGTCAATGGTGTTAGTCAACAGGCTGCAACGCTTTGGAAGAATTTTTTTGAATTATTTGATAAGGAAACTGGGAATCCAAATAAACGTGACCACAACGGGTTGTCGGGTCGTTTTCATGTAATCAACAAAGCCGTGAGCACTTGGGTAGGTGTGATGATGCAAGTGAATCGCCAAAAAGAAAGTGGTGCTACTGAAGCCGATATAGTAAGTTAGTTACATTTCAAATTGTGTTATTGATCTTTAAAACTTTTATCAAGTTGTTGTATGACTAATTTTTAAATGTTGGTTTTGTGTAGTGGCCCTTATACTGACGTTGTAAGCATAAGGACATCCATGCCACACCCAATGTATGCAATCAAGGCTAGCATTCAGGGAAATCCTCTTTTGGTGTTTTCAGCTAGTAGTCGGTCGACATCATCTTGCGTTGGTTGTCTTAACAAACGTGGACTAAAATGGTTGACTACAGTTTTGCAAAACATTTTGAGATTTTCGTATGATTTTGTTTTTGCCATGCGACAATATTCATCACAGGCATCCGCCGGCACACTATAACCTATAATCCTTAGGGATGCAGTGACCTTTTGTTCAGGACTATGTCCTCGTATGTTTAGTGCATCAAATTGATAGTTGAATTTAGGGTTTACCCGACAAAGTTCTCCAATAACACACATGGCCAAGTGTTGCGATATCCAGAAGCGATGTTGAAAATCTTCATCAGAGTAGACACTTCTATTAATAAAATAATTGCGTACCATTTGTTGATGTCCTTCTTCTTGATATCTCCATGTCTATCTTCTTGTCAATACGGCTCTTGGTTCTGGATCTCGAGGTATTTGCCCTAAGTATAATTGTATCATATGGTTAGTCATCCTTCTATCATCGTCTGAATCTTCATCCATTTGATCAATATGTAGCATAATTTTTTCAGCTTCTTGGAGCCATACTCCCCCTATCATTTATGCTTCTTCATTTTCCACTTCAGGATCCATAAGTTGAGATTAGGAGTTTAAGATGGAAAACTTAAGATTGAAGTGAAAGTACAAAAAAAAATTAGCGGAGAATATGTGATTTTGGAGTTGAAAATGTTTGAGTTTACAGGGAGAAAATCATAGCCGTTGGATGAGAGGCGTTGAGTTGCACTGAGCCTCGGCCTAGCATGGACCGAACGGCTCAATGTGAGTCAGTCGTCACTAAATAAGACGATCGACTTAGTCTGAGCCTCGATGGGTAAACCCTCCAATATACCCATTTTTCAAGTCGTTTTTAAAATTTACCCATCCTACTGTGGGATGGTAATTGATAAATTAGCAAAAATATCCACCCACTGACTTTGCTCTTAGGGTCCTCTTTTTTCCAAACCACATATATGTGAGCCCTGAATCATGTCATCAGGTTGACCAAAATTATTTAGTTATCTATTATTTGATTTTGTTTAATCAAAATCGATTTTTCTTCTTCAAAAAGACCGAAAATAAATAAGTAAATAATTGCAGTGTTTAAGCTCTCAAATTCGTTATTTTTTTTAGGAACAACAAAATAAGAAAAGAAAAAACAACAAAGATACTAGAAATAAGACTAAGGTACTGGGGTATGAAAAATGCAGGATGAGATTTTAGGAAAGATCCACCAACTATGGATATTGGTAAACAGAGTTTGCTTTGCGAGAATGTGAGGCACCATGTTGGCCTTTCTTTGAACAAAAAGATACGGAACAGAGTTGAACTGATCCACCAATACAAATGTATCTTCTATAAGCATTGAAATCCTCTATGGAATTGATGAGAGCTCCATGTTTGTATTAAAATGAGTTGTTTACAATTACCTTCAATTACAATCCTTGTGAAATTCATCTTACTTGCAAGTAGAAGACTAAGGAGAGCACCATGAGTTTCATCAACTAAAAGGTCCCTTTGATTGAGCTAAACAGAGTTAGCCACCGAGAAGATTGAGTTTTCATCCCGGGCAACAACTGAAGTAAACTCTCTGATGGCGCCGTAAATGGCCATGTATTTCTCGTCTTCCAACTCCCACAAAATATTAGAGCCATAACAGAAAGTTTTGCAGCCATCATCCTTGGAAAAATAGTTTACCACTATTGATTGGATATTTGTACTTGAATCTTCCTCCAATTTGAAGTTTTAGTTAGAAGCAAGAACGATTGCCCTGGTTCTTGGGCAGTGGGCGGTGTAAAGTCTCAATCCCATCTCCACAAAAAGAACAAGTAGCATCCACTTGTTAAACCAGTTCGTCGACTGTACGTCGACTGTACTTGTCGTTGTTTTCAGGTTAGACAGTATCATGCACTTTTGGTATTACAAGAGTGACATTTTTCGACCCATCAATCTTTTTACATCTTCGCCTATAACTCATATGCAAGAAAAAGAGGTCGAATGTGGATACTAAATATCCTGCGCCGCATAGTAATGCACACGGACCTTTAAGCTTGTGCACGGGCCCACCGCTTACGAACAATCTTCTAGAATTATATAACTTCCAAATAATTTGTTATGTAACCTTCAAGTATGGGATAGTGCCTTGTGGGCGAAGGATGGTGCTGACTTCTTTCATACTAATATGAAGATTAGGCAGGCTTAGAACTTTCCAACTGAATTTAAAGATGTAAATGATAGGATTTTTCTGATCAACAAGTGATTTTAGCTAAGAAGTTCAATTTGTTGAGCCCATTTTTGACACAATACCTTCACTTACAGATGAAGAAAATGATAAGAAAGATTATGTGCCTCTGGAACTTGAAGTAAAAAATAAAGTAAAATAAAATGGATGTTAATAGTATTCCCGCCTGATGGCTTTCCTGAGAGCTTCTACAGATTTTCTTGGGACAATATAAGGTAGATCTTGTCAGTGTCAATCTATTTTGCTGCATAATGGATTTATTCTCAAAGGTCTTAATTTTTATATTTACTGCCAAAGGTAAAAGGCACTAAAAGGGCAGATCTTTTTAGATATATAGGCTTGGTAAATTTCAATTTCAAGACCTTTACTAAATTAATTACTTCCAGAAAGAGAGTATTTAATTTAGTAAAGTTGGTTTCCCCCAAAATATGGTGGTTTTATAAAAGACAGTATTATACGTAAAAATATTGCAATGACATTTGAGCTTATTAATGAAATGAGTGTAAAAAGAAGAGGCGAGAATTTATGTTTAAATGTTGATAAAACTCAAGTTTATGGCCCAATTAGTTGGGAATTTATATTTGAGGTTCATAAGCATTTTGGGTTCTCTCTGGTAGATTTAATGGTTGAAGGAACTGCTAAAATTTGTTAGGAACTCTGTGCGCTAGTCAATGGTGGCCTTCAAGGTTTATTTGAATGGAAGGGGATTGATTTAAGGTGACCCAGTGTCACCAATTTTATTTGCGATTGCTAAGATGTAATAAGTAAGAACTTATCTCATTTGGTTGTGTTCAACTTGAACACATTCTGAATTAGATTTTTATCACAAGTTGATAAACCAAGTTTTTTATATTTGCACATGTATGTCATCACACAAAACAATTATTGTAAATGTCAGTAATGCATGTGGACCGATAGAAATCTAACAGATATATCTAGTGATTAATTAACATTCATACAAACTAGATGATTGTCTAAGACGACATTTCCAGCGTGTCTAATAGGTACTCCGAAAACTATATATCTAAGTTAGCATAAACGTTTTAACAGTTCCACAAGGGGCATTCACACAAACATGTCATATGCATAATCACATTCCTCAATTATACACAGTGAAATCAATTTAACACAAAACAAGTATATGATTTAACCTGTAGAACAGTGTTACAAGAGGAATTAAGGAATTAAGATCAAAATAATTCAACATTCATACAGTATACATTTCATGCTATATACCATGTCGTTAGAGCACCTAAATGGTTTCTTCAGCTTATTCTCTTTGTAAGAACTACTTAACACATAACAATATGATAACAGTAAAAGAAAGATGATAAAGAAATAGAAAGCAAACTCAATTAACCGAGGCGAGGATCGCTCTTTCCTTAAAACGCAATTCACCTTGTATACATATGCTGAACAATTAACAGTGAAGGTTTCCCAGGATACAACGGTTACCTTTTGGAGTAGCACAGCACTTGAACACTTCGAAAGCAGGCGAACTCAAGATGAAGAACAAAACTCTTTGTACTCTAGCATGCTAATGGTGAAAATTTTCATGAAAAAAAATAAAGACGTATTTAGGTTTTTATGCCTGTGTTCGTATCTCTTCGTTCGGGAACAAACACCTATTCCTAAAGGTTATGTCTGAAAGGTTTTAAATCAGACCGTTAGATTAGTTTTGGTATTTATTTATGAAGAGACACAATCTGGAATCGTTTGATTGAGTCCCTTCATTAATTTCCCACTATAATTTTTCATTCATATCCAACAATCCCCACATGAATGAAAATTATCTTAAAGAGATACAGTATGAAAGTTTTAACTTAAACTCTAATGCAGACACTAGAGAGTTTGTATATGGAACATCACTGCTTTTGGAGAGATAGGTTTTGGCTTTGAATCTTCCATAGTGAATATCCACCGGGTGTACTAGTTGATTAGTGAACACAATGTCTTGAACTATCCAACTGTATAATGTAAATCGATGCAATGAATAGCACACATTTTATTTCCTTTCATCTTTTGTTCTCGATTGTGTTCATTTCGGCCATGAACATACCTGGTTGTTCATGAGTGCTCTAGAGTAACATAGCCTTGTAGTTCTCACGGAAGCGACACCACTTCACAATCGTACAGGTGATCTCATATTAAAACCTAAGAATCATTAAAAGAAGTTCTTAACCTCTCTCGTGAAAGGAAACACTGACTCTCATCATAGGAATGGGATAACGAAAAATATCTTTCAGTGGTTTTCTGGCGAATAATTTATAAAACTTAGTTGTCCCTTTTGAACCTAGACCATGGGATCTCTAATCGCTTAGGTTGGGTTACCGTTGTAACTTATTCTTTAGTTAGGTTATAAGCCCCATTCCCCTCGATGAAACAATTATAAGCTCTATAATTCGTATGTCGACTTCATACCATTTACAAATACCATTTCTTTTTTGAATGCACACATTTAAGTGCAATTATTTTATAATACTATAAATGTCTTCGATGTATTCGTTTATACATAATATAATATCACAAATTATGTTTTTTCCTCAAATATTTGTTTGATCAGAATAGTATATTTAATTTTAATAAACGTATACTAAGGCCATACAAGTATATTATTTTTAAGGAAATTCTTAAGTACCTCTCTAACTTTGCGTCCAAAACTTCAGTGCAGATAGTTGATCTCACCAGCAAATTTTATTTCCATGACACCGTATTTTTATAACAACAAACACATAATTCCCCGTGATGATTTTTTGAATCATCACAGATAACCATGTCTGTAAAATCCGTTAGACTCGAATAGATGATAGACATATTTATGTGTCTGATTTGTTCTCAATTTCTATATTGTTATCACTCGACTTTTGAACTAATATTATTATTTTATTATGTTTTTAGGTATTTCTGAAGAATAAATAATTATGGAAAAATGGGCTTCAAAAGTGTTAAAGGCACCCCAAAAATTAATAAAGGCAGTCATCGAATGGATAAAGGCACCCACCCTCTTCTATTTCAAATTGGAATTTAGCGGGACATTTTTTTTCTCGAACTGAGAAGATTTCACGGGATTCGGTAATTGATTTCCAGTCTTTTTTTAAGACAAAATACACTTGCCTTATTTGCAAGAGTCGTACACAAGATTGAAAACTCTCAAACACAACAAAATCTTGGCTATATTGGTTTCTCTAAAAATATCAGGGAGAATTGTTATCACGTAAAACTTGCGGTATTCTTGCCTTATTTCACGTGATTATGTTCCACCTTTTTAAATATCTTTTTGGATAAATAGAGAAACAAACAAAATCAAGAATCAAGCTTTGTAAAGAAATTGCAGCAAGAAGAGGAAAAAATTAAACCGAGAATAAATTTTTTTCCATCTGCCAAGATTTGATCATTAATTAAAAGAGGTTTTCGGAGATTTAATGAGATGACATTGTTCCACTATCAATAGAGGGTCGAGCAAAAGATTCAGGGGGCTGGCTCTGCCAGAGAAAAAGAAAAAAGAATTCAGAAAACAAGTTTCTGCTCGTGAAAAAGACAAAGAAACTGTTGCTTAAAGGTTGAAGAAACCGTGGCTATAGTTGTAAATTCCCGTGGCCAAAAATTTTATATTCAGCTCTTTTGTAACAACTAGAAACAGTGATCTTTTCTTTTTTGCAACAGTTATATTTGTAGCAAATTCTCTGTGTCAATTATTTTTCTTCTTGTAAACACCTTTTTGATCCATGGATGAGAATTTTTTGAGTGTTTTTCCAACATGATGAGCTAAACCCTATCACTGGGACAATGGAGGAAGCTATTTTCCACAATTGTTTGGTAACTATATTCGATTCTTTATGACTTTTACACTTATTTTAATTGATTTATGATTTTCATTAATTATTTGTGATTTTGTTTGATGGTGTATGATTAGCCTAGGGTTTTTGATGCTCCGTGCTTATGATTTACAATTAATATTTTAGAAATCTACCTTTGGCAAAGAAATAGAGTCCATAAAAGAGCTATAATTGTTAAGAATTGATATTTTCATCACTCATAAGTGATTTTGGTTGAATCCTGAGTCCCAATTCTCGTAATATTAATATCATCCTTTTTATATTTGATATTTTAGTACTAAGAATTAAATCAAAAATTCATTTTTCACAAGTCTTAGTGTTGGAACCCCTATTTACCACTTGTCTATAGCCACATCAATATTTGGCAGCGCCGTCGCGGATTTGTTTTTAATTTTTTTTTAGGTTTATTTTTTAATTAATTTAATTAGGATTTTTTATTTTTTTATTTTTTTCCTTTTCAGATTTTATATGGGTATTCTCCTTGTCTTTGTTGTGCAGGTAAAATTTTACAAATATTGTGGAAATTGCCTACCAAAAAAGGCAAGTAGTAAACCTCAAAAAAAAAAATCATTAAATTTTCATTTTATTTGTATATATTTCTTTTAGGTTTTATTTTGTATGTATAAAGAAAAACATTGTGCACACACCAATTGCACTCGTTAGGCTACCGAGTTTAGGGAAACCCGTGGAAAAGTAAGTTGAACCCGTGTCGTGGACCTTATGGGAGTTACCAGCTGAAATTCTACAAGCCTTAGCCTCGTACCTTTGACTAGTCTTTGTCTGTAGGTATGTTTTTCTAAGGTAACTTGAGCTTACATATTGTAGTCAACCTTGCATTTACATTTGCACCATAAAAAAAATGTCGAACTGGTATTACGATAGCGGATACAATGAATATCCGACTGATTTTCAAAATGGACATTATCCGTACTATGACCATAGTGTGGATAGTACCTGGGACCACAACCAACCTTCTGAAGGTTATGAGTCATACCATGATGGTCCCAATTAATATTCATACGCGCACCAGTCATATGAACTGGAAAACGAACAAAATTTGAGTTCTTTATCTTTGAAGGATGCCCTCAAGCAGTTGCAATATAGTACTATTTCTTTCGAAAATTCCATCAAGAAGACGCGATCTAGTACTCCTTATAAACCTATTATGACTCTAGAAGAATCACTCCAGCAGTTGAATGAGTCGACACATAGGATTGACATGTTAATGAAGAAATTTTATGAAGAGTCATTAGAACAGAATAAAGAACTTGCAGCTTTAAGTACCGCTTTCAGTGACATAAGACACATTTATATGAAGTTGAAGAAGAAGAACGGTTAGCTGCTAATATTACTCAAAATAAATTTAATTGCCGATACTGTTTATAATTTTACCCTTGATAATAATGATAAATATTTACCTAATCTAGAGGACGAGGTTAGAATTGAAGATAGTACTTGTTCAAATAAGGTTCAATCATCTTCATCTCATTATCAGGATGAGTATAGTTGTGATGAAGAATTTGAAATTCGTAGTCATAATGATCAGGAAATTTTTACACCAATTGAGCTTCATGATAATAATGATGTTTGTAGTTCCAATCCTAATAATGTTGATAATTATTTACCTATTCAAGAGGAAAAGGGTTTAACTAGAGATATCATTGTTATAGACGGTGAAATATTTCCTTATTATTATGAAGACGATGATGGTTTAAAGGAACGAGTTTGTCCTGAGACTAGTAATTTAGAGTCTAACGATTCAAAAATAATAGTTTTTGATGAAGATGGTAGACTCGTAGAGGTCTTAAATATGAGTGAGGATGTTGTCATAAACTCTAAAACTATTCATGATCCTTTACAAAGCATTATGTTTAACAATCCATTATATGAATGTGATGAACCTCTTGGGATCACTGAATTAGAAGAAGAGGCTTTTAGGAACACCTTGGATAATCCATTGTATGATTTTGATGATGATGTTCTTTTGGATCATTTGGGTAACCAGTTCTCAGAAGAAGCTGAGCATAGTGTCCACCCTAAGTTTGGGGGTACCGATGATTCTTGTGATTTTCAAGTACCCCTGCTTAAAGTCCCTCACTTGGGACTTGACATATGTTCCTCTACCATTTTAAGAGATTATCTTCATACACTTTTCCCGAGCCTGATTTAGTCCATAATGAAATTCAGTCGTCAGAAACCAATCCTATGGTTGATGTGGTAAACCCAGGCAATAATACCATAATTGACTTTGTTGTCCCATCAGAATTTTATTTACCAAATGTGGGAAAATATAAATTTCAAATGTGTTAGATATTGAATATTGGAGCTACACCTAATTATTTTAAGAAATCTGAATCGACACATTTTCTTAAGATTGACCACCACTTTCATATACTTCATTGTGGTCAACTTTGTGAGTCAAATTCGATTGACTTTAAGGATCCGCAATTATTTCAAATGTTGTTATATGATTCATAAGTTGTGACTAATCCTTTCTTTGTTTGTATGAAGACTTTAAACTTAGCGCTTTATGGGAGGCAACCCATATGCTTTTGGTACACAATGATGGTAATATCCTTCCATATCTCTTTTACTTTGTTTGGTATTTCTCTTTGTTCATGCTTTAATTCATTTATCTTTAGAACATCGAGGACTATGTTCAATTTAAGTTTGGGGGTAAGGGAAAAAAGTTTAAAAAAATTTAGTTGTACCAAAAACTCCAAAATCTAGAAACTCGTGAACAATTCAGGATGACACTAACCATTCTAGGTAGATGGAAACAAAATTATTGTCTATAGGAGTTGATGTTCCCAGCTAAATGGTCTATTCATAAAAGGACAAAGCTCAGGTGTTAAAAATAACATGATAGTCGTCACCATATCATGTTCTATTTTTATTTTTTGCATCTTTTTCTGTTTCTCTAAGTGATTTGGTGGGGCACTAGTATCGCCTTGTTGTTGCTAGTATGGAGTAGAGTGATTGAGATCAAGCCCCATTGTTTTAATTGAACTTGACCAGTAATAAAAAAATAACAAAAAATGACACTTGGATAGCAATATGTGTGTGTTCTCACTGTCTCTGTCGCCTAAGCAAGTGTGGAACACAAGATCCATAAGAACTATCATGTAATCTGTTGAAAAGGAACATGCGCTTAGATTTAAAAGATCTAATCATACTGTCAACAAATAATTAAATAAATAATATATATATATATATATATATATATATATATATATTCAATAAATCGACCGATGGGGCCCTTGTATATAGCAGCTGTGTTGATACTAGAATTAGGATTCAGACCATTGGGTGCGTATCTCAATCATTTAGAGTTCATCTTGGTATGATGATCATACAAATATTCAGGGAAACACCGTTCACCTTAGTCAACATGCGCACACTTCTATATCCATATCCATCTTCTTAATCTATTCATGTGATTGTGGTTTGTTAGATTCAGAGTATCGTGGTCCATTGTACGACTGAGTAGTGCTTTGTTTTCTTATATATGAATTTTAGTACACTTGAGTGCAAACTCGTGTACATCAATTGGATTCAAAACAGGGTAATTCCTCTCATAGCCAAAGAATTTTTTAGCCAACTAAATAGCATGTTTGGTGTCTACCCTCAATCGTTTACAAGTATATAGGGTTTGGAGTAAAAGGTTTTGTGGGTATATCTCTTGTAAACCCTCCCGAGACAACACTCGTCCACTAGGGCCACCTAGGGGTTTAAAGGCTTGTTGCACACGCTAAGTGCAATCGCGATGCCTGCGAACGTGAGTTAGGATTTATTTCTATTTTCTAGGTTAGATTTGCTTGAGGACTAGCAAATAATAAGTTTGGGGTATTTGATAGACACATTTATGTATCTGATTTGTTCTCAATTTGTATATTGTTATCACTCGATTTTTGTACTAATATTATTATTTATTATATTTCTAGGTATTTCTGAAGAATAAATAATTATGGAAAAATGGGCTTCAAAAGTGTTAAAGGCACCCTAAAATTACTAAAGGCACTCCTTGAATGGATAAAAGCACCCACCCTCTTTTATTTCAAATTGGAATTTTGCGGGATATTTTTTTTCTCGAACTGAGAAGATTTCACGGGATTTGGTAATTGATTTCCAGTCTTTTTTTAAGACAAAATACATTTGCCTTATTTGCAAGAGTCGTACACAAGATTGAAAACTCTCAAACACAACAAAATCTTGGCTATATTGGTTTCTCTAAGAATATCAGGGAGAATTGTTATCACGTAAAACTTGCGGTATTCTTGCCTTATTTCACGTGATTATGTTCCACCTTTTTAAATATCTTTTTAGATAAGTAGAGAAACAAACAAAATCAAGAATCAAGCTTTGTAAAGAAATTGCAGCAAGAAGAGGAAAAAAATTAAACCGAGAATAATTTTTTTTCCATCTGCCAAGATTTGATCATTAATTAAAAGAGGTTTTCGGAGATTTGTTGAGATGACATTGTTCCACTATAAATAGAGGGTCGAACAAAAGATTCAGGGGGCTGGCTCTGCCAGAGAAAAAGAAAAAAGAATTTAGAAAACAAGTTTCTGCTCGTGAAAAAGACAAAGAAACTGTTGCTAAAAGGTTGAAGAAACTGTGGCTATAGTTGTAAATTCCCGTGGCCAAAACTTTTATATTCAGCTCTTTTGTAACAGCTAGAAACAATGATCTGTGTCAATTATTTTTCTTCTTGTAAACACCTTTTTGATCCATGGATGAGAATTTTGAGTGTGTTTCCAACATGATGAGCTAAACCCTATCACTGGGACAATGGAGGAAGCTATTTTTCACAATTGTTTGGTAACTATATTCGATTCTTTATGATTTTTTGCACTTATTTTAATTGATTTATGATTTTCATTAATTATTTGTGATTTTGTTTGATGGTGTATGATTAGCTTAGGGTTTTTGATGCTCCATGCTTGTGATTTACAATTAATGTGTTAGAAATCTATCTTTGGCAAAGAAATATAGTCCATAAAAGAGCTATAATTGTTAAGAATTGATATTGTCATCACTCATGAGCTATTTTGGTGGAATCCTGAGTCCCAATTCTCGTAATATTATTATCATCTTTTGTATATTTGATATTTTAGTATTAGAAATTAAATCAAAAATCCATTCTTCACAAGTCTTAGTGTTTGAACCCTATTTACCACTTGTCTATAACCACATCAATAGATGAGTCTATCGTTGTATTAGCTATCTTTTCGAAACACTCCCACATTTTGCCGACCACATTTGTTGCAATGATGTTATTTCTCTGCCAACCATAATTTTATCTCTTCACAACAGTTTGCGTAAACCACGCCGAAAAAGTGCGTAAGATTGATCCAAGTTGTGTCAGTTCTCATTTAGACTTCAAGAGCCATTTGAATGAATCTAGGACGTGACTCCAAACCAAACCACTAGATTCTTGATCTGACTAGAAACATCCATTTTCCTTGCGAGAATTTGAGTTCAGAACCAACTATTATGCGATAGCGATTTATGAACAATCGCAAGTTGCAATTCTAAAACTTCCATATTTCTCGTTTCGTAACTCTGATTTTAGAGATTTTCTAAATTGGGTTTTGAGAAAACATCCTGACCTATATATTCTTGTTTTTACTACAGACTCAAGGAGTCAAAAAAACTACAGAGCCACTTTGAAACAGGATCTACAAGTTCTATTTCAGAAAGAATTTCAGACACTAGACCCACCTTTAAAAATTCCAAGAATATACTTTATGTGAATTCAAAAATTCTGAAAACTTGACTGTATCAATATCAGAATGTTAGTTACACTCGGTTAAAAGGGCTAACCGAAATTCATTACAGAATAGGAGATTTGTATAAATATTCTCCAACTGTGCAGATCAGGTCTTTTACCCAGCCGTAACCATCGCAGTGGGGTTTGCGAATTTAGATTTAACACAAACTTCACATTTGCGTTATAAACAAAACAAGAGTCAAAAATGTAAACGAAAGGATAAATGTTAATAATTAGACATTAGAGTCATAACAATGGCTTTATTATACCCACAACCATCTTCCTTTCCTACATACATATTATTCTTTGATAATACAAAGTTATTAAGTAGACATTACAGTCATTACATTGGCCTTAAACATGCCTGCCGCCAAATATCCCTTTCCTACGTACATATCATTCTTTGATAGTATAAAGTTATTTGCTACAAAAACTAGTTTAAAACCATGTTTCACAAGCAAGCTTCCTGAAATTAAGTTTCGGCGAATGTCAGGAACATGCAGTACGTCTTTCAGAGTGACCTTCTTTCCCGATGTAAACTTTAATACTATGTTACCTTTGCCTTGAACAACTGAGGTCGCGGCATTTCCCATGTAAAATGGTTCTCCATTCTAGACAGTTTCATAAGTTGAAAACATAGAACATTCAGAGCATACATGTTGAGTCGCTCCGCTATCAACCCACCATTCACGTGAATTGCATACCATATTAACTTCTGAAATTACAGAATTTTCAATGGAGCGAACATTAGGGCACAAGTTCAGATTTAGGAGATCATTAGAGAGCATGGCAACCATATTCAGTTCTTGGTTTTCTTCATCAGCCTTCTTTTCCTTCTTACTGGAGTTTTCATTCTTTAACCGACATTCTTTGGCGTAATGACCTTTCTTGCAACAATTATAGCATTTTACGTCGCTTTTCTCTTTCTTCAACTTATTGTTGTTCTTGTTTGAACCGTGATGCTTGCGTTTCCTCTTGTTACCACTTGTTTCTTCTTCAACCATGTTAACCTTTGTAGTTTCAGAAACGTTTTCACTCCTTTTCTCAGCACTTCGACTTTCTTCTTCAACTTGCTACCTAAAGATCAAGTTTTCTAACTTCATCACCTTTTTCTTATGCTTAAGATAGTTCTTGAAATATTTCCAAGAGGGTGGCAACTTCTCAATTAGTGCAGCAACTTGGAAGGATTCACTAAGAGTCATCATTTCTGCCTTTAATTCATGAAGAATTATTTGGAATTCCTGTACTGTTAGAAGTTTGGTATTATATGATGAGTTTCCTAGTTTAGGCTTAGGCATAAGTTTAGAAGTGGTTTCCTAGTTTGAATAGGATTCTTCCTAGTTAAGTTACTTTACTATAAATAGTTTGTAGTAGGAGGTGATCCATATACAGGTCAATACATATCTCATTAATAATATGTTGAGTTTTGTGTTTAAACATGGTATCAGAGTAGGTTTCTGATTCTGGGAACTCTCATTCCTCTCCTTCCTCGACCTAAATTAGCCAGAAACCACAAAAATCTACAACCAAAACATGCCAGAAATCAGTGAAAATTCTAAAAGCAATACCAATCAAAATCCAACCAACATTCCCGATGAATTAACGCTGCAAATCGCTGTGTTGCTGCGAAATAGCCTTGGATCACAGCCTGCAACAATCAATTCTGAGAATTTATCTCTCGGAATCAAAGTCAGTGGAGACAACTATGCATTATGGGTAACATTGATGAAAAAAGCTATTGGAGGAAGAGGGAGAAGCTCTCACATTACTGGACAACCCACACCGCCGTAAAAAACAGATCAAGCGTACACACGCTGGGAACAAGATGACCAGTGCGTATTTACGTGGCTAATTCAGAATATTGAATCAAATCTGGTGAATAATTTCTCACAATATTCGACTGCAAAAGCTCTTTGGGATGGGCTGGCTGTTACATATGGTTCTGCAACCGATTCGTTACAGGTGTTTGACCTTCACAAGAAGGCAAATTCATTGAGAGAAGGTGGAGATACCTTAGAAGATTGCTAGAACAAACTGTAGAGTATCTGGATGACCATCGATTGACGGGATCCAAACCCAATCAAGGACCATGAAGATATTCAAATTTAAAATAATAAAATTCAAGAACAGAGACTTTACCAACTGTTAATAGCCATTGATGATAAGTTTGAATCAATTAAGCGGGATATTTTGAAGCAGGATCCGTTCCCCTCAGTCGAAGCTGCTTATGCTATTGTACGGAGGGAGGTAGCCAAACTCCACATTTTGAAAGTTGTATCCTCTGAAGTCGACTCAACATCGGGGATTGGTGTAGGTCTGGTGGCCGGAAAAACCAAATATCGTTTTGATTCACAACGGAGTATAGACAAAGAAGACATATCGAAGCTCTTTTATACCCACTGTGGGATGAAGAAGCACACTAAAGAAACATGCTTTAAAATTGTGGGCTACCCAGATTGGTGGGAAAACAACCACAAAGAGAAAACAGGACAACGTGTGAACACTGGCAAGGGAGCAGCCAACAGCAACAGTGGCAGCCAGGACACCAGAACAGAACCAGGAACATCAGGACTGCAGGGAAGTACAATGGGTTATGGAGGCACGACTATGGGAATAAACCTAGCAAACCATACAGGTAAAGGGTTTGGGATCGACACCCCAAGCCCTTCAATTGATAACCCCAAGTTTTTTAAACCTCATTGTTTTGGTTTTGATGAGTTTGAGAAACAGATTAGTTCTCCTAGCTTTAAGAATTGCAGGACTAGTCCTTGTGACTTCTTAGCCAAAGAAAATTATAACTCGAAGCTCAAAGCCAACCAAACCCAATCTTCACCCAGTTTCCGCCCAGAAAAATCATTTGCTTGGATTTTTGATTGCGGAGCTACAGATACTATGACCTATGACCCCAAAGATTTTTTAAACCTGTCGTCACCCTCAAAGTCTCATATTGAGACTGCTAGTGGAGAACTTGTTGAAGTGAAAGAAGGGGGTTCTGTTGTGTTTTCTGACAAGATAAAGTTACATAATTGTCTATATGTCCCTACATCATATTCAAAGTTGGTGTCAGTTAGTCAAGTGACAAAGGAACTTAACTGTGTGGTGCTGATGTATCCAAACTTTTGCATTTTGCATGACATTCTTACGAAGGAGATCATTGGGCGTGGTACTGAGCGATGAAGACTTTACTATGTTGATAAGGTGGTTCACGAGGGACGCTCCATGCTTGCTCACAGAACAGTCAACAGACAACTTTAGTTGGGGCACCGGCGTCTTGGTCATCCATCCTTTGGGTATATCAAGTTTTTATTTCCTAGTCTTTTCTCAAATAAATCCACACATATAAAATGTGAAACTTGCACTCGTGCTAAAAATCATAGAATTTCCTTTTATCCAAGTAACTCTAGAAATGACTCTGCTTTATCATTGATCCACTATGATGTATGGGGACCAGCTCCAAACTCTAACAATGGTCGACTTCGGTATTTCATATTGTTTGTGGATGATTTCTCTCGCATAACTTGGATATGTTTTATGAAATATAAATCAGAAGTGCCTGAAAAATTCTTCATGTTTTACGAAATCATTCACACTAGTTTAATAAGAAAATACAGATTCTTCGCTCTGATAATGGATGAGAGTTTGCAAATCAGTCCATGCAAGCCTTTTTCCAAAACAATGGTCTTGTCCACCAAACTTCGTGTCCCGACACACCTCATAAAAATGGTGTAGCTGAACGGAAGAATCATATATTACTTGAAATGACTCGTGACATGATGATTGAATCTCAAGTTCCTCAATCTTTTTGGCCTGAAGCTTTAGCTACATTAGCATACCTAATCATCCGTCTTCCTACCAAAATTCTTAATCACAAAACCCCTTTACAAACACTAGCTACCCAAGCCACAATACCTTTTATTCTCACTTTACCACCCCGAGTTTTTGGTTGTTCAGTGTTCATCCATATTCCAAAAAAAAATAGAAACAAACTTGATCTGTGCGCAGAGAAATGTGTCTTTGTAGGGTATGCCATGCATCAAAAAGGGTATCGTTGTTATAATCTAGTCACTCGTCGCGTCCATTTCACTATGGGTTGTGATTTTTTAGAGTCTGAATATTTCTTCTGCCACCAACCGAGTGTTTAGGGGGAGAGAATCAGTGAATCACTAAGTTGGTTAAGCATCTAAGTTGTTCTGAGACTGTTCTAACAGAGAAGGTAGATGGAGCCACCAAACCTGCCTCTTCCAACATAGATGGGGTTGACGGACCAGTACACACAATCAATGAATCTACTTTGAATAATGTACTACAAGAGGTAAGTGAGTGGTACACTGATGATTTTCCCTTTGATTGAATAATGCCACTAATCATGATGACATCTTAGTACCGGAACCAGAAGAGCCGGAGGCATTTTTCCTACCTCCGAGAAAAATAGAGGTGTGCCGCCTAATCGATTCTCACCAGAGCATGTGTCCCGTGCTTCAAGGTATCCAGTAAATGTAGCCATGGGGAGAGTTGTTGATATTGCAAAGGCATTCTATGTCACTGTTCTTTCAGAAAACATTCCAAAAACAACTCAAAAGGCAAGTAAGAAGATTGAATGGCAAGAAGCTATGAATACAGAAATGAAAGCACTTGACAAAAACGGCACATGGGAGAAATGTATGCTACCATAAGGAAAGAGACCAGTCGGTTACAGGTGGGTCTTTACCATCAAATATAAGACTAATGGAACCATTGAACGGTACAAATCAAGATTAGTAGCCAAGGGTTATACACAGACATATGGCATCGACTAATCGGAAACTTTTTCCCCGGTTGCAAAAATCGATACTATCAGGGTGTTATTTTTGGTAGCATCAAATAAAGACTGACCACTTCATCAGTTCGATGTCAAGAATGCTTTCCTGCATAGAGATCTGGAAGAAGAGGTATATATAGAAGCACCACCCGGGTTCTCGGATGAATTCTGAATAAATGAAGTATGCAGACTCAAGAAAGCTTTATATGGGCTTAACAAATCTCCTCGTGCATGGTTTTGGAGGTTTACAATGGCCATGAAGCGATATGGGTACAAACATAGCAATGCTGACCACACCCTGTTCTTTAAGAGGAAAGGAGATTTGATTACTTGTATGATAATATATGTTGATGACATGATCATAACATGAAGTGATGAAGAAGAAATTGCACAACTTCGAAAAAGTCTTTTTATAGAGTTTGAGATTAAAGATCTTGGTGGACTAAAATATTTCCTAGGGTTTGAAGTTCTGCAATCAAGAGAAAGAATTTACATCTCCCAACGAGAGTTTATACTAGACTCGTTGGCTGAAACTGATATGGTGGATTGCAAACCCAGTGATACTCCAATGATGGTGAACCACAAACTCAAGATGATTCAGGGAGCTGAGCTAGCAGATCAATAGAAGTACTAGAGGTTGGTAGGAAAGCTAATATACTTAGACCATACCAGACCAGATATTGCTTATGCCATTGGAGTAGTAAGTCAATTCATGCACTAACCTCAGATAGATCACATGGAAGCAGCCATGAGGATAGTACGATACCTTAAGGGCACTCCATGAAAAGGTATCGTGTTAAGAAAGAATGGACACCTAGATATTGAGGCCTTTACTGATGCTGATTGGGTTGGTAACCCAAACGATAGACGATCCACTGCATGGTATTTTACCTTAGTTGGAGGGAACTTGGTCACTTAGAGAAGTAAGAAACAAAAGGTAGTGGCACTATCAAGTGCAGAAGCAGAGTTCGGGGCATTGTAAAAGGAATCACAAAGATTTTTTGGCTAAAGAAATTGATGACTGTGATTGGTTTTCCACTAAAGCTTCCAACTCAGTTGATGTGTGAAAATAAGGCGGCAATTAGCATTTCAGAATATCCTGCACAACATGACAAAACCAAACATGTAGAAGTGGATCGGTATTTCATAAAAGAGAAGATCGAAGACGAAACTATTGAGCTACCCTTTGTGAGATCTGAGGATTAGTTGGCAGACATTCTCACAAAGGAAGTTACAGGCAAGATATTTGAATCAGTATTTTCCAAGTTGAGCATTGGAGATCCCACTACTCATCTTGAGGGGGGGTGTTAGAAGTTTGGTAGTATACTAGTTTAGGCTTAGGTATAAATTTAGAAGTGGTTTCCTAGTTTGAATAAGATTCTTCCTAGTTAAGTTACTTTACTATAAATAGTTTGTAGTAGGAGTTGATCCATATACAGGTTAATACATATCACATTAATAATATGTTAATTTTTATGTTTAAACTGCGCCATGATTGACTTGGTGTCAATCATATTAAAATCTAGGAACTTTTCCACGATAAACTTCTTTACTCCGGCAGACTCGGTCTTGTATTTCTTTTCAAGGGAGTCTCACACTTCCTTAGCGATCGCCAAATGATGATAGACGTTGTAGAGAGAGTCTACTTAGGAGTTTAGGATATAATTCTTGCATAAGAAGTCTGAGTGCTTTCATGCCTCAATTGCAGATACATGTCGAGCCTCACCATCCTTGTTAGGGACCGGTGGATCTTCCGTAAAGTACATGGAAAACCTTAGAGTAGTCAAATAAAATAACATCTTGGATTTCCAATGCTTGAAATTACTGCTATTGAACTTTTATGATTCTCGGTATGAGGGTGTGTGAAACAATGGTAGCGGAGGATGAACCACCACCCTTGGTGGAGGTTTTTGACACATCATTGTCAGTTATCATTATTGATTTTGACACATCATTTTCAGTTGTCATTGTTGATGCAGTGCACACACTCAATAAGTAACAAGAATACTATGAAAACAAAATTAATACAACAGCAATAGTCTATATACAATAACAAGTTAATACGAATAAAAATTGCGTTTTAAGATTGTTGGAATATAAGTAGTCACTGTATTTGTATAGCATTTCAACTTGAAAAAATTGTGAATTATATTCTATCACAAGCTAACAAACCAAGTTACTTATATTTTCACATGTATGTCATCACACAAAATAAATATTGTAAGTGTCAGTAATGCATGTGGACCGATAAAGATCTAACTGATATATCTAGTGATTGATTAACATTCATACAAACTAGATGATTGTCTAAGACGACATTTCCAGGATGTCTAATAGGTACTCCAAAAACTATCTAAGTTAGCATAAATATTTTAACTGTAAGGCCCTTAACTTTTCTCAGGTTTATTTGACCTATTAGAGTTCAAAATTATAAAAATTTCATTTAGTAGGGCTTAACAAACCCAAGTTAGGATGCCTTCATGAGTATGAGTCTGCTCAAATCCAAAAATAGGGTTCTTAGAGGGGCAACTAATTGCTCTAATCATAAAATTGGGAGTCCAAATAGAACTACATGAAGCTGGGCATGTGTCACATTTTCGCCATCTTAAAAACTGAGAAACCGAGAAAGAAAAACACATATTCCATCTTCTTTCCCTTTCTCTTTTTGGGGTCTCTCTGTAGTTCTCTTTTACCATCATCTCTAGCACCACTTTCTTATTTTCCATGTTCTCCTTACGTGAGCGAAAAATTACGATTTAGATTACACGATTAGTGAGTGTAGATGGTGAGTTTTTGACAAGCGTTAAAATTGTAAAATTACTTTTCTGCCTAGTTGTAGGAACATAGAAATATCCGTACATACTTGTGCGCATACTTCTGACTTTACCACAAAACATAAAATATTGTATTACTCCTTATATTCCGCATGCAAATTGAGGATACAGTCTCTACAAAAGCCTACAGGCTTTCCATGCTAACAATGTAGTCTATAATCTCTAAATAATGAGTCTCAAGCTCCTAGATGGGTTTCGCACTAGTGTAGAGCAATGATAGGTGCATAATTTACATGGTTTTAGTGATAATTTCATACTTTTTTTAGTTATATTTCTTTCATTATACATTGTATTACTCTTGTTTACTATTTTTTTTTCTCATGTTAGGACGATTCAACCAAAAGAAGTGGAAACGACTTTAAAAGTGCTAAGGAAGTGAAGTGCTACAAGTAAAGAATATTAAAGAAAAATTGAAACTCCTATATAATTAGCGCAATCGCACGGCGTCTAACTAGTAGACAACGCCAAGTACGAGTCGAACCCACAGAGAGCGGGGAAATACTGCAATTAATATCTCTAATCAACTAACCAGAAACAATATTTTTGGATTTTTAGATTAATGAATAAAATAATAAAACTAACTAAACTAATAAAACAAATCAAATGGGAGTCAATAACCAGGGTTTTCAGTATCCACCACTATTTCTATTTAATTACTGAAGTGAAACATAACTCATGAATATTTAGAGTCGCAAATATCACTGGGACGCTCTAAACATGGTGCATCAAAAAGCCCTAGTCTCAAGCATACAACATAAAATTACGTTAGCAAGAAAATTGTATGAAACTAATTATAGGTCCACAAATAATACCCGACTAGTCTAAGCATACCCCATCAAAGGATTTAACCCAAGCATGAAATATCAAATAAGTAGGCAAATATATTTGTAACAAGTAGATTTTCAAAATAACAATTGTATACCAGAAGCATGGAACATCAAAAACCTAGGCCAAACATGTACCATCAAAAGATGTCACAATTGTTTAATGAAATTCAATGAAACAAAATCATGGAATTAATCTATTCAAATCATAATGGTCTGTTACTTAATAATTCAATTTAATTAGTCTTGTACCAAAAGTGGTTTCAACATAGAACCCTAGTTACAAATTAATTAGCTAGACATGGAGATGGGTTTATTAAAACCCATAAAAATAATTAGAAAAGAATAAAGATAAAGAATTGAACCCAAAAGTATGATAGTCTTGTTCTTCTCTTTCCGCATGTACGGCAGCCTCCGTCTGCTACTATGTCCTCCTCCCGAGAAGAAAACTCACAGAAAAGAATACGCCTACAAACTATCCAGGAGAAAAAGTCTCTCCCAAAAATCCGACCCCCCTCTCCGTCTGCTACTGTCCTCTTTTATACTAGGTTTTCCGAGAAAACCTATCTCTTCCCTAGGTTCTAGCCGCTGGCCTTCTCTAATCACTTTCACGCCTGCCCTAAGCACAGTCACACAACCAACAACCAATTGACGCATTGTTCACGTCCTTTTCTTTCTCTTTAGGCTCACGTGAACTTTAGCCTCCCTACAAACGAACCAGCCGTACTTTCTTCTCAGCCAAAAGCTAACAAAATAAACATCATTCACGTGTATTACTGATTTCTTAGCCTCCCTAGGTTTCTATCTTTTGTCATGTCTCTTTCACACTACAGGACCCACTTTCCTTTCCAAGACTCCAACACAAACCAACTGATTGCCTACGCCGTAGCCCTTTCAATCAGTACTTGTCCAACATCAAGCATACTTTCTTTGTGTGCGTCGGTGAACTCTCTAGCCTTCTTTCCTCAATACTTGGCCTGTACGGTAGCCTACTCACGTCAACAAATCTGACAATGTTCCCCACCTCACGGAACCAAACAAAGGATGGTCACTTCATTCACGTGCTTCATTCTCTTTTCTTTCTTATGTCTTTTAACTTCTCAACAGAATAGGTACGCCTCTCTCTTCTACTTTCTACCCATCCAAGTCAACAGCATACCTACTCCCTAGTCTCACTTTCTAGCTTTTCTTTTTATTCACGTGCAAGCCTTGAGGGAATTAGTATTCTGTGGCAAGAGCAACAACCAAAAGGTTCTTGTATGCATTGATGAAAATGTGAGGAGCAGCATCAAGAGTGGGGTATGCATCTGAACCATTGGGAGCCTCTCTAGCGGACGATATCCTTCCAAGACCACATTAAACAAGTGTGCGACTGTAAGAGCTCATATCATGCCCATTTAACTGTATTTATCTATAATTTCAGGTTTTATGTATATCACCTAATAAAACAATAAAAATATTAAAATTAATACAAAACGATAACAAGAAAATATAGATAAAGCGTTAAAAATATATAAATTAAGCGCATATCATGTCGCTAGCTTCTCCAATGTGCCTCCAATGCCAAATGCGTCCCTAGCTGGATCCTATGCGTTGCTACCAGCTCCAACGCGTCCCTTGGCTCTCCAGCTCCAACGCATCCTTTAGATCTCCAGCCACAACACGTCTCTTAGCCACAACGTCCTCGAGGAAAAGCGTCCCTGAGCCAACGCCTCTTCGAGCAAGGGCGTCCCTGAGCCAATGTGTCCTCAAGAAAGGGCGTCCCTGAGCTAATACGTCCCTGAGCAATAGTCCTCGAGCAAGCGTCCTCGGGCAAGTGTCTCAGCTAAGTAACATCTTAACACTAGCTTTCTTGACTTATCTACCCTCCTTGACATTGGATCAAGTCCCTCCTTGGAGCAAGTACTTCCTTGACTTAGGTGCAAGTGCTAGCCTTGCTAGCTACTTCCCTCAAAAATATGCTCTTCTTCTTAATATTGGTCTAACACCAAATCTTATATGGTTTTCTAATAGGTCTTCTTGCTTAAGAAGCCCTCTACAATACTTGGCCTCAAATGCCTCTCATACTTACGATAAGTCACTTCTAAGCTAATACTTTGCCATTAGATATGCCATGTTAATTCTAAGCAAGTACATGGTCACTGAACTTTCTAGACTCGATACTAATCAGTATGATTATCGATCCAGTGAGTCGCGCAACTTGCCTCACTGACTTAGCAAGTCATTTGACTTGAGTTTACTTAATCAAAACAATAGTGGCTAATGACTCCATTATTTCCACGAGATATGAAATATAAAACATGGGGGGATTCTCATTGGGGTATTGGTCAGGCGGTCTACGACATCGTGGGTGGTGACACAACCTCCACGAACAAGAAGGTAACAAGAAGTGGGCGGTTACAGAGAAGTTGAGGGGATAAGGAGTAGTGGTCAGACAGGTCTCCCCTACTTTTCGGGCACTACCCGACTACAATCTCCACAATCATCCCTTCTCCATTTATCCCTAACTTCTAAAACTTATGAGAAATCAATATGTCCTCTTCAAAATATAAATAGATGATTCTCATTTATTCGAAACAAGACAGAAAGAATAGACAAGATAATCAGTCCGGAGAAACAAAACCTACATAATTAGTGATTCCTCTCAGAGAATCCATTTTCTTCTACATACATTATCACACTGATATTTTCTCAACCTTCTTTGCTTCCCTCCCCTAAGACCTACCCAAATCCTTTCCATCTTTGTAATTGAAGCAGGACGTGAACGTAAACGGCCATTTTTTGGTTTAGGCTCGTCCTGTTCGATTTTGATCTCTCGAACCTACTTGAAAGTACGATTCTACCGTATATATTTGTTTTCACCCTAAAAAAATTGGCGACCACAGTGGAAGATCAACATCTCAAATACAAAAGCCAATTTTCAGTTATTCAAAATGGTGCATCTTAGGTATGGAGCGGTGATGTAATTTTAGAAAGTGGTAAATAAAGATTCGATTCTCGAACTTGTGAAGGTAATGATTTTAGAAAATAATGATTTAAACTAATTCTAGAAAATTCCAGGAGTAAGAAAAAGACTAAATAACCTAAATATGATTTTTTAAATAATTTTAAACGTACCAGGAATCAGGAATCAGGTAAATCTAACAACCTATGTGATTAATCAGATAATTCTTTTTAAATTAATTAAAGCACAAATAATTGCCAAAGTTGGTTTTGTTATGCTAACAAACAGAGGTAAATCACAAGCATGGACTATCAAAATTAACTAACTAAGCATAATCCATCAAGCAAAAGCACAACTGTTGAAAGAAAACCGTTTTTACTATTCAAAACTATGCAATTCTAACAATAAAAGAATTATAAATAATTATTAGAAAATAATTAAATCACATAAAATTGAGAAAATTACCTTATCCATCATCCCAGTAATTAGACTTAGCTCATGGTGGAAAAAGATTGCTCAAAAGTTGATTTCATTGCTCAAAAAGTTGATTACAAGGTGAAATAATAGTGCAACAGCCAAACAGCAACGGGTATAAACGTCACAGGAACAGGGTTCAACTGTTACAGCACGGTTCAAGCAAGAAAAGAGAGAAGAAATGGTAACATAGAGATTTGAAATAGAAACAGTTACAACAGTTGCACTGTCTTCTTCCTCAGCAACGTTGAATGAAGAACATCGTTCACCGGGAACAGCAGCAGTAACCGGCCGGCGTCGGAACTTGAACGGAAAAAGGCAAAAATGGTTCTGGAGCTTCGTAACTTATTTCTGAGGCTTGTAAACTCTTTATATAGGCCCTATGAATCTTCTAGGATGTTCTAATCCCATTATAACTCGGTGATTTGACGAGAATTTGATGCCAATCCAAAACAGGGATGGATTCCTGTTCCCGTCCAAATTCATGCTCCTCTGGCCCTTATCTTCGGCTTCTAGAGATTCTAATCGATTCTACTAACCTTGAATTAGATTGGGTAACTCCCAATTTGCGATGAAATCGCTAGAAAATCTGAATCGAAATTTTGCTGCCGATGAAGCTGTCCCGATGAAGCTTTGACTCGGTCAACTGACTTTGACCGAGTTGACTGGGCCGAGTTGACCCGCTGAGTTGGTACGATCCAGCTCATCCCGATCCAAGGGTGCCCCAATCCAAAGTGTGGGTGCCTTGATCCATTTTTCCGGGTGCTTTGAACACTTTTTGAGCCAATTTTTCCACAAATCTTTATTCTTCTAATGTACCTACAAAAGCATAAAAACACGTAATAGACACAAAATCGAATACTAACTCACTAGAAATTAAGGTGCAATTTAGACACTAAAATGTGTCTATCAAGCGGTTACAACTCCTATAATCGATTCAGGTAGTACTGGTGGTGGTTCTGAAAACGCCCCTATTGCTACTGATCCTCCTAGTACTAATACTACTACTCTGCCTCCTCTCGGTGATAGGACCACTGAAGACACCGAGAATACTTAAACTACGTTCAACATAGCCGATCTGATAAAAAGACAAGAAGTTTTTGCCATAACTCAGGTGGACATGGCCGCTACTCAGAAGGAAGTACTTGCTTGCCTTAAGACCCTGACGGATCAACTTTCCTCGGAACAACGCTATCAACTGACTGAGCATATCATGACCAACCTCACATCAACCACTGATGTCGACACATCAAAGACTCAACGAAACTATGAAGTTCATATCATTCCTGATCGCCCACCACAGAGGTACCAAAAACTTGATTTTGTCACCCATGAAGATTCAGAGAGATTCCTATGAAATCATGGTAAGGAAGACTCATCCTCGATCCATTAACACCAACCTCCATATACGCCAGAAATTCAAAGTTATCCTTTGCCAGCATGAGGTTGCTCATCTCTTACTTTCTCAGTGTACGACGGTTGAAAACACCAGGAGCGCCCAAGCGACACTCAACATGGTCGATATGATGCAAAGACAAAAGGTTCCCGATAGAACATGAAAAGATATGGCTACCACTCAAGAGAGGTCCTCTCTTGCCTCAAAACTCTGATGGAACAATTCTTCCCAGAATAGATCTGTCTCCAGTTGCAGCAAGCCAGGATTCCAAGCCTACCGACTTCAACAGTACCGGAATCAATATTCAAGATGATGACAAGATCTGTATTCAAAGAGGACAAGCAAGGAGCCAACGATTCAACCTTGTCGCCCATAAAGACCTGAAAAGACTTTTACAATTTCAAGGGCAAAGAGGGACCAATCTAAATTCATCAGCACCAACCTTTTACCCTCTCTCCATACAAAAGATCATCTCACCAGGGGATAAATTTCACGTTATTCTCCCTCTATGATGGGGATAAAATGTTCAAATCTGAAAAGATTGTTCCAAATGAAAGACGAATATCCTGGGGACTACATATGCCGATTCAAGGTCCAAAAGTCGTAGAGATATCTGTTGGAGCATCCGTCTGGTCAGTAAGCACTACACCATCCAATCATCCATGAGGCCTTGTCAGAACGAATGGTCAAGAGGGAGGCTTCATCTCAGCAAGCGTCACAAATCAAACGTTCACCATCAGCCTCAGCACCATCCAAAAGACAAGCTCTGCTCCACGTCCCAGACAAAACTCTACAACAACAACAACAACAAAAGCCGAAGCCATCTATCATATTCTCAAATTTTCCTTTTCACGTGAAAACCCTTACATTTTGGTACGGGTCCCTTCCCTCATATACCAGTTCATTTTATCATGGTCCCTTCACTCAAGTGCCAGTCCATTTTATCCTGGTCCCTTCACTCAGGTGCCAGTACATTTTATCCTGGTCCCTTAACTTAGGTACCAGTCCATTTCATCCTGGTCCCTTCACTCAGGAACTAGTCCATTTCATTCTGGTCCCTTCACTCAGAAACCAATCCATTTTATTTTGATCCCTTTCACTCTGGTACCAGTCCCTTCATCTAGGCGCTACCTACTTCATGCTCACGTACATCTCCCAGATGACAACAAATCCATGCAATGTCAAGATCATAAGTCTCAGCTTCATCTACATCTTCTTTCAATTTTGAGGACGATTCAAATTTCACTTCGGAGAAGAGAAACTGTCTCCCCTCAGCATATATAGAGGGAA
>JAJJMC010012048.1:8127962-8251113 GCA_023531435.1 Papaver californicum | reverse complement strand
CCCCATGAGTACCCTAAGAGGGTCCTACTGAAGATGAATGAACGGCGATACCATCATTAAGGTATCCAACTAGCACATTCCCTGCTATACTACTATCCTACACATCAACGTCAGTAGGACCATCATCTTTAACAATTACGTGAAGGGGAGCTCGCATATGGTTTTCAGCATGGGGAGGTACACTATCCATATCAAAATCAATGTTAAATCTTGTTCCTTCTCCAATAAGCCCATCTCTCTGATTTAATCATTTTGCCCCTAAAAGTAGATAAGTTAAAGGCATATTAGGTCAGAACATCTCAAACATAAAATTTTTTAGTATTAACCACAAACCTACTATACATATCCATAAACATCATATACATTTATTATAAAATAATATCCGAAGTATTTCATGAGCCCAACCCATTACAAGACGTTTTACAAAAACCGCCTCAGAAATAATTTCCACTACCTCTTGGAAACTCTGAATCTGGCAACAATTGGTGATGAATATTGGCAGGGTTCTTATATCAAAAGTTTCGTATTAATGTATAATACAAGTTTTTAAAAGAGCGCGTTAATCGGACAAACGAGCTAAGAGTTATGGGAAAAACGGCTCCTCGAGTCTGAAAATTATCAGGATTTTCTTGGATACCTCCTGAGTTCTATTATTCGGTTGTTTTGACGCCCCAAACAAACTCAAAACCTGAATTTCTTCCTATTATAATTTAGGAAATTGTTTTCTAATAAGTATAGAGGGGTCAATCATTAATAACAGAGGGCGTATGAAGATTATACAGCGTTTTTCCCAAGCATTATACTTCTGAAATTTTCTAGTGACGGGAATCTATAAAATTCTTTGTAAATTTGTGTACGGCTATGCTCATATGAGAATCTTTAAGAGTTCACATGTTCTACCATGATAATAAAAATTATAAACTTACTTGATATGGGTCCACACCAACGGAGGAGTCTGGCGTTACTTCATTGCTTACTTTCCCATCGATATCAGTAGATTCAGATTCTTCACAAAGGTCTTCAATGTGGGGGCGCCTCGTCCAGGTCTTCATTCTTTAACTTATCCTCATCCTATATATCCACGACGTCTCCCAAAGTCTCAGAACCATCAACATGGAAGAATTATCCGCAGTCCTCTTCTCGCATACTGGGGACTGTCAAAGGAGACAGATGTAGTGTCCACTCAAGTGCCCATCACACACAACTGCTGAAAGAATTAAATCAATTAATCAAGTCATAGTAGTCATGCTTTGAGTCAAGGAGATTAAAAAAGAGTGAATTTGCATTTCAATAGCCTAGAACTACAACGACGGCTTCAGCTTCAACTTAATTCAAATACTTTCCCCAGCCCCAGCGCTTCAACAACAACAAAGGACGGCTCCAACTTTCATGATTTCCCATGTCCTTGATGTGGTTTGTAGTTGTGGTAAATAAAGTATCGTTCGCTCGGACTTGTGAAGACTGATTTTAGATTTAATAAACTAATTTTAAAATAGAAACTATACAAAAAAGATGAAAGTAATATTCACAAATACTAAGGTTATGGATTTCACCATTAACCAATTAAAGTGATTCAATCTAATCAATATCCATGCAATTCTTTACGTTTAAAGTGATTCTAATATGTTGCAAAATTAGATTTTCAAAGTAACAATTGTAAATCGAAAGTATAGAGCATCAAAAACCCTAGGCTAAGTATGCTCTATCAAAAGAAATCACAACTGCTCAATAAAAATCCTTGAATCAATTTTTTAATCAAAGCAAATAATCATAAAAGAAATTATAAAAATCAATTAAAATAGAAATATACCACTTTTCTTGGAAAAATGGCTTACTCCATCGCCTCAGCAAGGGGTTTAGCTCTTCATATTAATCACTTGCTCAAAATAATGGTTCATGTCTCAAAGTGTTTACAAACCATGAAAAAGAGTGAAAATAATGAAAACAACGAGTTTGGAACGTTTATAAGCGTTACAGACTCACTGTTACAGAAGGAAAAGTGTTTCACTGAAGATAAACGTTGCAAAGTGAAGATAAATGTTGCAAAGTTAAAAGCTTTAGCAACAGAATCTTCAACTTTTTGGCCACGGAAACTTCAACCTTTTAGCAACAATTTCTTCATCTTCTTCATCACGATCATGAGCAAATTTTATGATTTTTTTTGATATTTTTCTTTCTGGACAGAGCCATCCCCCCTAAACTCTCTGTTCGACTCCCTATTTATACCACAACACCATCCCATCTCAAATCTTCTTTAAAGATCTCTTTTTTCAATGAAAACAATTTTCACAGGGAAAGAAAATCTTCATCATCGAATGAAAATATTTTTCTTCTTCTTTTAAACAAACTCGATATGATTTGTGTTCTTCTTCTTGCATATGCTTTGTAACTATGGAATAATATCTTAGATCATGTATCTCGAAGATTATTAGATTTACCGAGAATCTCTTTTTCTTTCTTTTTTTTTAACGCAAAACACCCATTTAATGTGATTTTGTTGCTATATTTTATATCCTTCCAACCGTACACACTCTAACAAATAAGGTAAGAGTATAATCTTGCTTTACTCTTCAAAATATCCCAAAAAATCACGGTTGCAAATCTTCACATATGGAGAAGTAAATTCTCCCGCCAAATTTCAATTTGAACTAAAAGAGGTGGGTGTCGTGAACCAAAATATGGGTGCTTTTATAACTTAGGTTCCCTTATCCAATCCTTGGGTACCTTTATCACTTTTTCGAGCCATTTTTTCCATAATTATTTATTCTTCCAAAAATACCTATAAACACTTAAAACAACACAATTAGTACACAATCGAGCACTATCAATATAAACAAATGAGACAAAACAATTAGTAAATACCAGATAAGTCGATATTAGCATAAGGAGTAAGACTAGTGGGAGCGTATCTCAATCCATTAGGATTCATCCTGGCACTGACCTTCAGACAGATATGTGAAACACCGTTCACCTTAGTCAACATGCGCTAACTTCATTTTGTCCACATCCATCTTCTAAATCTTCTCATTTGATTGTACTTTGATAGATTCTGAGTATCGTAGTTGAACGACTATTTAAGTAGAGTTTTGAATTCTTGTATGAATTTTAGTACGCTGAGTGAAAACTCGTGTACAATAATTGGGCTCATATAGGGTAATGATTCCCATAGCCGAAAAATTTAGTATGCCAACTAAATAGCTTGTTTAGTGTTTACCCTCAATCATTTACAGGTAGCTAGGGTCTGGAGTAAAGGTTTTGTGGGTATACCTCTTGTAAACCCTCACGAGATAAAACTCGTCCAGTAGGGAAACCTAGGGGTTTAAAGGCTTGTTGCACACGATTGGATCAAATGTACTGGAAACATGATTGGATCAAATGAATCCAAACGCATGCTCCTTATCAGCATCTTACATGATAGTTCTCATGGATCATGCGTTCCATGCTTGCTTAGGCAACGGAGATAGGGAGAACACACACATATTGCTATCAAAGTGTCAATACTCGATTTTTTTTTTATTTTTTTATTTTTGAATAATGGTTTAAATAATACAATAATGGGGCTTGATCTCAAACACTCTACTTCATCCTGACGGCGATAACAATTCGATATTGGTTCCCCACCAAATCATTTAGAGAAACACAAAATTGCAAAAATAAAAACAGAAGGTGATATGGTCGAGATAGACTCTGATATATGATGAAAACTATCATGTTATTTCTAATACCTGAGCTAGGCATCCTTTTATGAATAGACCATTTAGCTGGGCGCACCAATTCCTGTACAAAAACAGCTAAGTTCCCATCTACCTAGAATGGTTAGTGTCATCGTGAATTGTTCACAAGTTTCTAGACTTTGGAGTTTCATATTTCACTAAAAGTTTCTCCCTTACCCCCAAACTTAAATCTAACATTGTCCTTAATGTTTTAAAGATAAATTATTAAAAGAATGAACAAGGAGAAACGGTTACCTCCCAAGTAGTGTTAAGTTTAAAGTCTTCGGTCAAACTTTGGAAAGAACTAGTCACCTTATAGAATCATGTAGCAATAGTCGGAACAACTGTGGGTCATCTGAATAAAATAATGTTATCCAAAATAGAAGAAAACTGCAGTAGGCCCAAAAAGTGAACAAACAGAGTACAACCTTATCCATATCTAATGTCTTGTTTAAGACAACTACATATAGTTGAGGTTCAGGTTCGGGCTCTATGAAAGGGTCTAGATAAATCTTTTTAGGCTGAATTTCCTCATAGGCAGGATCTGGAGGATCAGGTTGTAGAGTCTAGAAAAACTCAAATAAAAACTTAGAAGCACATAATATAATAACCTGAATAATTATGGATCCTCAAAGTCAATCAGATTTGACCCACACGGTTGACTACTATGAAAATGGTGGTAATTCTTAAGCAAATGAGTCGATTTTAATCTTCTAAAGTAATTAGGCTTAGTCTCAAAACTTAATAACTGACACATTTGAAATTCAAACATTCCCACATATGGAAGAAAATATTTTGGTGGGAAAACAAAGTCAATCTTGGTATTATTTCCTAGGTAAACCACATCGACCAGAGGATGGGTTTCTAACAACTGAACTTCTTTTTGGACATGATTAGGTTCGGGAAACAGTTCTTGAAGATAGTCTTAATATGGTAGAGGACAAACATCAAGTCCCAAGTGAGGGACTTTTAAAAGAGTTAAAGGTAAAGAACAGGGAGAATAATAATCACCACCAAACTTAGAATTAGATAGACTAGTCACAATTTTCCTAATTTTTAGATCATCAGATTCCTGAAAATGGTCAATTGCTTCTTCTAAGTTATAATCAGGTGGTGCAGTCTCACTCACATTTAAGATTTCTACGAGTTTATCTTCTTCGTTTGAGACTGTTCCTGAATCGCTAGACTCTAAAATACTAGTCTTGGAATATTTCACCGCCTATAACAATGGTATCTCTAGTTAAATCTCTTTCCTCTTGAATAGGTGAATAATCATTAATATTATTAGGATCAGAACTAGAGACATCATTATTATCGTGAAGCTCAATTGTTGTGAAAATTTCCTCATCATTATGACAACGAATTTCAATTTCCTCATAAAAAGTATCCTCATCATCCTAATAATATGAAGATGATTGAACCTTATCCAAATAAATAGTGTCTTCCATTCTAACCTCGTCCTTTAAATTAGGTAAATATTTATCATTATTATCAAGGGTAAAAGTAGAAACACTGTACTGGCAATTAAGATTATTTTGATCAATTCTTTCTTTCTTCTTTAACACAAACCTATCTGTATTCTCAGCTAACTTCTTGAGTGTTTCTTCTAGAGGCATAATAGGTTCATAAGGAGTACTAGGTCGCAACAGCTTGAGTGGTTCTTCTAGAGAGGTATTTGGATCACTATAAGGAATAGTATATCCCATCCGCTTCATGGAATTTTCAAAAGAAATAGTACTACTTGCAACTTCTCGAGGGCATCCTTCAAAGACAAAGAACTCGAATTTTGCTCGTTATCCCGTTCATATAACTGGTGCGCGTACGAATAGTAATTGGGGTCTCCATGGTATGAACCATAACCTTCATAAGGTTGGTGGTTGTCCCAAGTACTGTCCACACTATGGTCATACTACGGGTAATGTCTATTTTGAAATTCAGTCGGATATTCATTGTATTGGTCCTCATAATACAGTTCAACATTTTCTGACAAAAGATCTAAGAAAATAAATCCTAACAGGAAGGGGTTCTAAACAAACACAAACAATGCCGACTCAACCAAATCAAACCTACTGAATCTAGCAAACAAAAAGCATGATGGCTCCACTTAGATTATTTCTAGACCAGCTTCTATTCTTCCAACATGCAACTAGTTACACTTTTAACAAATCTCTTAGAACGGTCCGAATTAGATTAAGTCGAATATAAACAGGATAAGCTCTAAGGAGCTTTGATAACCCTGCCTCTTTGGCAATGTTTCCTTGGGTTACAAGGCGTCTCGAATCTATTTAAAATAATCTTCCTGAACTTTGACTTAGGCTAACAAAGTAACAAATACAGTCCTTTTGAATGACTTTCCAATAAGCTCGTTACCCTACAGGTCTCTTTCTAGTCAGATTTTAGGCTCGCGTAGGTAACGTGTTCCTAAGTCGGGCAAGAAGGAAAAAGTGATGAAATACGAGTCCTTATCTTATATGGCCAGTCCTTGCCCTTTACTAGAAAAGTAAATCTGTATTCAAGTCCTCAACATATATGCATTATGAAGGAATACAAAAAAACCACTGACAGGGGATTCGTGGGTTGATCGAGTCTTACCTCTCGTACCAAACGGGGGATGAACCGTTGAAGTCGACTCAAACCACCGACTCCTATGTCAGTGTACAAACCCGAGGGGAAGAGACAATATCGTAATTGTCGTCCTTCTCTGTGCAGTTTATATTTAATTACCCTTCTGTAGGGTTTAAAAATAAAAATAATGTCCAAAAATGTCCCAAAGTAAAGACCAAAGTGATAGGCGCTTTATTTATACATTTTTATTGCTTAATTTATATTTCGCTAGTATTTATGATTATATTAATTTATTATTTTATTGTTTTATTAGGTGGTTCATATAAAATCTAAAACTATAAATTAAACATGGTTAAAACAAGTATTAATTGGCGGTTGCGATGAAATACAACCATGCTCCGGCAAAAAGAGAGTGTTAGGTTGATTGGTTGAGTGACATAGAGCTGGAGGCGTACATGTGGTGGCAGGCCAATTTTCTTTAGTTAGGTTGATCGAAGAAGAGATGCGGGTCTGTTGATGGAGCAGGAGTGCAGTCGAAGGAAAAGAGACTTTGTCTCTCGTTGCTTTCGAAGTGAAGACTTGGACGAAATACATGTGACAGGAAAGTAGCGTACAAAATGAGAGAAGAGCTAGCTGTTCGGTCAAGAAAGTGCATAGGCTAGGTGGTGATGTGAAATAAGAAAATGGGGAGACAATGTCTGCCACAAAACAGACATGAAACAGACAACAGTTGGCTAGGCTGCTTGGAATGGCGTATGGGCTATGACATATTGAGACTCGGCTAAGAGACAAAGTCTGTTAGGTTGGTGACTTGTTAGTAGGTGCGTTTGAAGTATGGTTATGCTCTGGTGGTAGGCGGCTGTTTTGCTTTCCCTTTTTGGTTTAAGAGAGGAAAAAAGTGGTTGTTGACACGTGATTGGAAGGCTACTCGGTAGGGTGCAGGCTAAGAAAGTAGGGATTTTATTTTGATCGGTACTTGATTGGATAGACAAAGAAAGAGGCATACGGTAAAAGCTAGGAGAGGAATTATGAAGTTAGACATCACGTGAACCAAGGTCCTGGCTATGAAAAGGAAAAGCAGAAAGAAGAGTTTGGGGGTCTCTTTTTCAGTTAGGTTTTTTTGTACAGGGGCTGATTTTCGGGGAGAGACCTGGTCTCCTGGATAGTATAGAGGGCTGAAAAAGGGTACAGAGGTTTTCTTCTGTGCTGTTTACGGAGGCTGATTTGAAGGTACAGGATACTTTCTCCCGTAGAGTTCGGTGGACAGAAGTAGAGGAAGAAGATTCGTACCGGGTGACAACGGTGATATGATTTAATCTATCTCTACTTTTATTAATTAATTTTATAGGTTTTAAGAAATCTATTTTCATGTTCTAATTTATTTGTAACTAGGGTTTTATGTTGAAACCACTTTTGGTATAAGACTAATTAAATTGAATTATTGAGTAATAGACCATTATAATTTGAATAGATTAATTCCATGATTTTATTTATTGATTTAAATCTAAATTAGTTGTTGGTTCACCAGTTCTGTACAATACAGTAACCTATGCGCAGAATCAATAGGATAATAAATATGTTTGTCTACTTATTAGATATTTCATGCTTTGGTTAAATCCTTAGATGAGGTATGCTTTGAAGAGCCAGATATTATTTGTGAACCTATAATTAGCTTCGTATTATTTTCTCGCTAACGCAATTAGATGGTGTATGCTTCAGACTACGGCTTTTGATGCGTCATGCTTAGGGTGTCCCAGTGATATTTGCGACTCTAATATATATAATAGGTGATGTCGATAGAACGAACAATAGATGAATATTCATGAATTATGTTTGATTTCAGTAATTAAATAGAAATAGTGGTGGATACTGAAAACCCTGGTTACCAACTCTCCCGTTTGAGTTAGTTTATTTAGTTTGTTTTAGTATTTTATTCATAAATATAAAAATCCCAAAAATATTATCCTTGATTAGTTGATTAGAGATATTAATTGCAGTATTTCCCCGCTCTCTGTGGGTTCGACCCCTATTTACCGTTGTCTACTAGTTAGACGTCGTGCGATTGCGGTTTTTTTAAATAGGGTAATCTGAAATCCCATCAATTTTTTGCGTCGCTGCCGGGGAGCGGTTGTGGAATATTGTAATTATTATTTTTGATTTTCTAATCGTAATTAGGTTTTAATTTTATTTTGTATATATTTAAATTTTTATTTTTATTTTTTGATTTTTAGTTCTATTTGACTCATTTTATGTTTTAGTATCTCTTTTCAGGTACTTTTTCGAGGATGATGAATTCTTCTCAGAAGACGTCAGCTGGGATGACGATGGGGGAATTAATGTATGGGCCAGGATATAAGGAAATTTGTGCATTTAATCATCTCGTGTATGGAACTTGGCATCCACATCGTTCAGTCATAGGTGGTTATTCAGCTAAATATCAACCCGAGTACCATGAGGTTGATTTTTCGAATACAGTAAGTCAACAATCACCTCAGTTTAGAACCAGAGAGTATAACCTGATGTTGTCGAGTTTTGAACAAAGATTGTGAGTTCTGGAACGCCAGAAATTATTTATTGATGATGATCAGTCTTGTACTGACCCTCTGTTCCATACAGACTATGTAGATGACCATGTGGATGTGGAGTATTATACCAGAGACTGTCTAGTTTGGAACAAAGATTGAGTGTTCTGGAACGCCATAAATTATTATTTGATGATGTTCGATCTTGTAGTGACTCTCAATTCCAAACAGAACATATAGATGACCCTGTGGATGATTGTGTGGATGATTTGCCTAATTCTATAGATGAATCTATCTCACAAGATCATTCACCCGACTTAGAGGTTGTTTCTAGACCCCTAGGCTTCCAAAAGTTGCCTATTTAGGATTAGAATTGTGTGCTTCTAGAGTTTTGTTGGATCACTTTGCATCCAAATATCCAGAGGACATGCCTGTTCCTGAGATTGTGCATGAACCAGTTGATACTTCCCCAATCCCCATATTATCCTCATATTTTGTTCTTTACGCACTTCCGAGTGTAGTAAAAACTAGGTTTGGGGGTAATCCTCTATTTTCGATAGTTTCAGTGTCGCCGTGTTGCCATGTATAATTGTGAAACTGTCATTTGCAAATATTGTATTTTGGGTTGATCCCCAAATTTTCAGGTTATTAGTGTATGGGGATTCTATCTGTACATATCCAGTAGGTAGATTTTTATTTTCTTGTTTTTATTTTTTTAGGATTTTTGTTTATTTTTATTTTTGGTGCTCTTTGTTATTACTATCTTTTGATGTGTGTGACAGAGAGTACTGCTTTTCTTGCGTCAATCAGGTGAGACGTTCCAATCTCTTCTCTTTAATTTACATTTGTTTCTCTTAATTATATTTATTGCATACCATTCTAGGTTGCACAGTTTAAAACATTGAGGACAATGTTAAATTTAGGTTTGGGGGTAGAGTTTCCGAAAATTGATGCCAATAAAGAAACTCTGAAAATTTAGAAATATGTGAATTATTCAGGATGACACTAACCACTCTAATTAGATGGAATCATAGCTCTTATCTATAGCAATTGGTGTGCCCAGCTAAATGGTCTATTCATATTTGAATGCACTCAGGTGTTAGAAATAACATCATAATCATTGAACAAGCATATCTCGGAATCATCATAATCATATCACTTTCTATTTTTATTTTTACAATTTTTTGTTTCTCTAAGTGATCCGGTGGGGCCCACTATCAAATTGTTATCGGCGCCAGGATGAAATAGAGTGTTGAGTTCAAGCTCATTTTTAATTCTTATTCAAAAATAAATAAATAAAATGATACTGTGATAGCAATATGTGTGTGTTTCCCCTGTCTCCGTCGCCTAAGCAAGCGTGGAATGCAGGATCCATGGGAACTATCATGTAAAAAAATGCATATAAATAATAAAAAAAAAAATAGGATTCATCCTGGCACTGACCTTCAGACAGATATGGGAAACACCGTTCACCTTAGTCAACATATGCAACATTCATTACTTCTATTTTCATCTTCTAATCTATCCCTGTGTTTGAATTTGATGATTTCGATCAACATGAATGTTCATCGATTATTTGAGTAGAGTTGCATTTTTATATGAATTTTAGTACGCTGAGTGAAAACTCGTGTACAGTAATTGGATTCATACAGGGTAATGATTCTTATAGTCGCAGAATTTAGTATGCCAACTAAATAGCATGTTTAGTGTCTATCCTTGATCGTTCACAGGTAGCTAAAATTTGGAGTAACGTTTTGTAGGGAAACCTCTTGTAAACCCTCACGAGAGAAAAATCGTCCGCTAAGGCCACTTAGGGGTTTAAAGGCTTATTACATAGCTAAATATAATCGTGATTCCTGCGAAAGTGAGTTAGGATTTTATTTTGTTTTTTTGATTAGTTTTGCTCGAGGACTAGCAAAATATAGGTTTGGGGGTATTAAAGAAAAAGTCCAAAACTAAAAAATAATGTCCAAAAATGTCCCAAAGTAAAGACCAAAGTCTAAAGAAAAAGTCCAAAAATAAGAAAAAACAGAAAAATACCTAAAATAATTACAAAAATAATAAGAATTTCCTAATACAATTTTCTAAAAATAAAAATAAAAACCCTAAAAAAATTAAAGAAAAATTAACTAAAAAAAATCTTGTCTTCTTTATTCGTTCTTTTCGATTTATCTTTGACTTCAAGTCTTTAATCAATCAATATAATCTTTGGCTCCAATTTCTATTTTATCAAAAACCTGTAATACAAAGAAAAATACCCAAAAACGTAAAATAGAACAAATAAAAATAAAAATCTAACTAAACTAACTAACCTAAAAAAAACTAAAAACAAGTCCGCATCGGGGGCGCCAAAAAATTGATGTGGTTTGTAGTTGTGGTAAATAAAGTATTGTTCGCTCGGACTTGTAAAGAATGATTTTAGATTTAATAAACTAATTTTAAAATAAAAAACATACAAAAAATATGAAAATAATATTCACAAAGACTGAGGTTATGGATTTCACCATTAACCAATTAAAATGATTCAATCTAATCAATATTCATGCAATTCTTTACGTTTATAGTGATTCTAATATGTTGCAAAAGTAGATTTTCAAAATAACAATTGTAAATCAAAAGGATAGAACATCAGAAAACCTACGCTAAGCATGCTCTATCAAAAGAAATCACAACTGCTTAATAAAAATCCTTAAATCAATTTTTTAATCAAAGCAAATAATCATAAAAGAAATTGCATAAATCAATTAAAATAGAAATATACCATTTTTCTTGGAACAATGGCTTACTCCATCGCGTCAGCAAAGGGGTTTAGCTCCTCATATTAATCACTTGCTCAAAATAATGGTTCATGGCTCAAAGTGTTTACAAACGATGAAAAAGAGTGAAAATAATGAAAACAACGATTTTGCAACGTTTATAAGCATTACAGACTCATTGTTACAGAGGGAAAAGTGTTTCACTGAAGATAAACGTTGCAAAGTGAAGATAAATGTTGCAAAGTTAAAAGCTTTAGCAACATAATCTTTAACTTTTTGGCCACAGAAACTTCAACCTTTTAGTAACGATTTCTTCTTCTTCTTCATCGCGATCATGAGAAGATTTTATGATTTTTTATTTATTTTTTTCTTTCTGGACAGAGCCAGCCTCCCCTAAACTCTCTGTTCGACTCCCTATTTATACCACAACAACATCCCATCTCAAATCTTCTTTAAAGATCTCTTTTTTCAATGAAAACAATTTTCACAGGGAAAGAAAATCTTCATCATCGAATGAAAATATTTTTCTTCTTCTTTTAACAAACTCGATATGATTTGTGTTCTTCTTCTTGCAGATGCTTTGTAACTCAAGAATAATATCTTAGATCCTGTATTTTGAAGATTATTAGATTTACCGAGAATCTCTTTTTGTTTCTTTTTTTTTAACGCAAAACACTCATTTCACGTGATTTTTTTGCTATATTTTTGATCCTTCCAACTGTACACACTCTTACAAATAAGGTAAGAGTATAATCTTGCTTTACTCTTCAAAATATTCCTAAAAATCACGGTTGCAAATCTTCTCAGATGGAGAAGTAAATTCTCCCGCCAAATTTTAATTTGAACTAAAAGAGGTGGGTATCCTGAACCAAAATATGGGTGCTTTTATAACTTGGGTGCCCTTATCCAATCATTGGGTGCCTTTAACATTTTTTCGAACCAATTTTCCCACAATTGTCTATTCTTCCAAAAATACCTACAAACACTTAAAACAGCACAATTAGTACACAATCAAGCACTATCAATATAAAGAATTGAGATAAAACAGACAAAAAAAATGTGTTTATCATTCCTCTCAAAACTCCTGGAGGCATGGACCTGTGACGACACCAAAAATTATCTTATGTCTGATAGCGGATCCAAGTGAGTCACACTTGGGGACTGACGACTCCTTCACTTTTGAAGTTTAATACAGTAACATCCCTCAACTAGAAGGTCTGATCTGAAACGATACAAGCAACAAGACTTTTCTATATCAGTACTCACACAACTGGGGAGCCTCCTCTTCTTACCTGATCACATCCAGAAAGGTAACCCCATCCTTGTTGCTTTTACTTACTTTTACCACATGATTCTACTGTTGGACACGCCCCGGACTCGGAAGCCACAATCATCTTCATCTCAGAACTTCAAAGACGCAATCACCTCAGACTCAAGCTATTTTCTCAACTTCTGGATATTGGTTTACAAGTTGGTCCTCCTGGTACCTGTCCTGTTTCATGGTACCTGTCCCGTCTCCTGATGCTTGTCATGTTTCCTGGTACCTGTCCCGTCTCCTGGTGCTTGTCATGCTTCCTGGTACCTGTCCTGTCTCATGGTACTTGTCCCGTCTCCTGGTGCTTGTCATGATTCCTGGTACATGTCCTGTCTCATGATACCTGTCATGTCTCTTGTACCTCTTTGATTTAAAAATTCAGAAATCGACAACAATCGGTGAAGATCGGGTCAATACATCCTTCACAAGAAGTGTTCTTCTACGTCTCTACTATGGCATACCAGAAGGGCACATCAATCGGAGAACTGAGCTAGGAGATATGGATCTTACACTAAAGTCTACAAGGTCTGAAAATTCACACGGAATTATATATCACAAATGTTTATGCATGGTAGGATGACATATCCAACTCTGAATCGAGTGATTCTTTTTGCATATGATATCTTGGTCTCTTGGCTTTAAAATTTGGGGTCAAACGTCAAAATACGACATCGTATGAAACTTCAACTAGCTTCGGAAGAGAATAGTGTGCAAACTAGGGTTTCCAAATGGGATTCAGAAGACTCAGCTTTATAGAGACTTTGTCTACCCATGGACTTTCATCTTCTCAGACATACCATCCTGTCATGTGGCACTGCATCTCCCAAGTAGACTTCATCAACCTTTCTACGACAAGATCACTGGAGTCCACTCGCCAACCTCACTTGCAGTTTTGATCTACCATCAGCTTCTTCTGCTGGTTTCCAATATTTCCAAATTTGCTGCTACTAGCTACAACTCAAAGCTTCATCTCCGGGTGTCCTATCTCTCATCTACTGCCGCTTTGATGATGATATCACTAAAACTTAATTGTTACATACTCAAAATCTAAGCAAGCACCGGAATAAACTACTTTCTTACAAGGAAGTTTAAATTTAAGGCTTAACTCTACAACAAAGACATTACCTGGAGGAGACAAAGCTAACAATATTTCTTGCTGGACACATACATGAAGAATTGATCCAGCTGACTTGATCCTCTATTTGAGATGAGGCGGACCTGTTTCAAAAAGAGAGAAAGCGTCGACCATATCCCCACTTTTGCTCACGGCAAGATGGCATTCCTTACAAGAATGAGGGCGCCTACTATTCCCAGTCAAGGTTTGTGCTAAGGGGCACATATCTCAATCTTGGGTAAGACAGGGCCAACCAAGTTTCTTCCCTGACCAATGGGGCTCCTCATATGCGTACTCTCCATGACCCTGCTGGTATCTGTTCAACCAATATGACTGGATCAGAAGTTCAACCCATCTACACTTCCATGGCTTACGGATTCGAAATTCCAGGCAAGAACGTGGACATCTACTAATCACAGCCAAGACTCACGCTAAGGGGCACTTATCCCAGTACCTGGAAGCTAGAAGCTAAGTGTACCTTCTTCTACTCTTAAAATTTAAATTATGCGTATAATAATCATTATAAGCATACTGTCACCGTCTAGTACTTATTGTGCAACATTATTGTTCTTCACTAGGCAGGGAACTTAATGTAGATGGTGAGTTTTTGACAAGGGTTAAAATTGTAAAATTGCCCTTCGGCCTAGTTGCAGGAACATAGAAATATCCGCACATACTTGTGCGCATACTTCTGACTTTACCTCAAAACACAAAATATTGTATTCCTCCTTATATTCCGCAGGAGAATTGAGGATATAGTCTCTACAAAAGGCTACATGCATTCCATGCTAACAATGTAGTCTATAATCTCTACATAATGAGTCTCAAGATCCTAGATGGGTTTGTCACTAGTGTAGAGCAAATTTGAGTCTTCTCTAAACAACTACAAACATTCTAACTGGCCTCTTAGCCTCCTCAATACTCACAATATTTATGCCATATTGAACTAGTCTTAAGTCGCATAAAATTCCAAGGATGAATTCCTTGAAGTTGTCTCAAGTGCACATCGATGTTCTGGTAATATCTACCAAATTCGGGAATAGCGAATGCTTAAACCCCAAAACAACACTCTAGATTAACGCTTCGTTTGCAACAAACTCGTCTCAGATTGCTCATTTGAGCTTAAATATGATATGATAGCACTTTGCTTAAATATGATATGATAGCACTTTGCTTAAATATAAGCCACAAATAATGCGCCACTCCTCTTGGATGCGCCACAACTAAGAAGCAATGTTATAAAGCTGCACTGAATCTCCGAAATAGGCTAACCCTAGACTTCTATCATATTAGCATCAAGTTAGCACCAGTTATTTGGCTTAGCACCGCACTGGCACTAATTAGCCACAATAGCGCTAAAAGCACTAACTTTCCTAGCGCTAAACCCTAGCACCTGAGAAGTACTAACTAACCTAAAATGGTCTTATCTAGCATATATTTGCCTAGCTAGCACGTCCCTAGATCCTCAGTGTCATGGCCTCCTATGTTTCTTAGCTCCTCAGTGTCACTAGCTTCTCCAATGCGCCTCCAAGGATAAATGCGTCCCTGGATGGCTCATATGCGTCGTTACCAGCTCCAACGCGTCCCTTGGATCTCTAGCTCCAACGCGTCCCTTAGATCTCCATCCCCAGCACGTCTCTTAGCCACAGCGCCTTCGAGGAAGGGCGTCCCTGAGCCAATGCGTCCTCGAGCAAGGGCGTTCCTGATCCAATGCATCATCGAGCAAGGGAGTTCCTGAGCCAATGCGTCCCCGAGAAAGCGTCCTCGGGAAAGTGTCTCATCTAATTAATATCCTGGTACTAGATTTCTTGACTTACCTACCCTCCTTGACCTTGGAGAAAGTCCCTCCTTGACTTTGGAGAAAGTACTTCCTTGACTAGGCGTAAGTGCTAGCCTTGCTAGCTACTTCCCTCAGAAATGTGCCCTTCTTCTTAATATTGGTCTAACACCAAATCTTATGTGGTTTTCTAATAGGTCTTCTTGCTTAAGAAGCCTTCTACAATACTTGGCCTCAAATGCCTCTCAGACTTACGATAAGTCACTTCTAAGCTAATACTTAGCCATTAAATATGCCATGTTAATTCTAAGCAACATGGCCACTGAACTTTCTAGACTCGATACTAATCAGTATGATTATCGATCCAGTGAGTTGCGCAACTTGCCTCACTAACTTAGCAAGTCATTTTACTTGAGTTTACTTAATCAAAACAATAGTGGCTAACGACTCCACTATTTCTACGAGATATCAAATACAACACATGGGGGATTCTCATTGGGGTATTGGTTTGGCGGTCTACGACATCGTGGATGGTGACACAACCTCCACAAACAAGAAGGTAACAAGAAGTGGGTGGTTACAGATCAGTTGCGAGGATGAGGAGTAGTGGTCAGACAAGTCTCCCTACTTTCCTGGCACCACTCCACTACAATCTCCACAATCATCAATTCTCCATCTCTCCCTAACTTCCACGACTTACGAGAAATCAGTGTGTCCTCTTCAAAATATAAGATTATTTTCATCTATTCGAAACAAAACAGATAGAGCAGACAAGATACTCAATCTGGAGAAACAAAACCTACAAAATTACTGATTCCTCTCAGAGAATCCATTTTTTTTCATATATTATCACACTGATGATTTTTCAACCTTCTTTGCTTCCCTCCCCTAATACCTACCCAAATCATTTCCATCTTTGTAATTGAAGCAAGATGTGAACGGCCATTTCTTGGTTTAGGCTCGTCCTGTTCGATTTTGATCTCTCGAACCTATTTGAAAGTACGATTCTACCATATACTTATTTTTACCCTAAAATAGTGAGCATAATGTAGAAATGGTTACATAGAGTTAATGGTGTTTCGTTTTATATACAACTTGGTAGAAGAAATTCATCTTTTAGATTTTAGAACTTCTATCTTCAAGCTCTGATTTGATCATGCAAGTAGTTTTTGTTTATTATTCAATGAAAGTGATCATTCATCGTATTAAATTTGAGGACTTTTACTTGTTTTTGATTTGTGAGAAAATGAATTAGAGTTTTTATCAAATTTGGGCACTTTTTCATAATTCGTTGGTCAAACTTTAACTTTTGTAAATGAATTAATTGGGTTAATCGGTAATAGATAGATATGCAAAAAAGGTAAGCGAGATGTTGTTAGGATATAAGGTAGGATGAACAATATAACTTCCCTCTCTGTCTTTTTATTAAAAATAGTTGTACTTGATTTCTTTAATGAAAGAACAAGGTTGTTCATATTATTTGAAAGTGTTGGTTGTTGCGTGGCAGTTCATACCATCTATTCAGAGATGATTGCGACCTTCGTAGTATATATATCGTTTGTATGAGGTAGTTGCAGTACGGGCTGTTCATACTACCTAATGAAGAGATGGTTGTTGTTTTCCAGTTCATATCATCTGATATAAATGTGATAGAGATGATTGTTGCCTCTTCAAGGTAATTTATACTATCTGATAATTGTACAACTCGTAAGACAAGAGATGATTATTACCATTCGAGGTAATTCATATCATCTGTCTCGGCACGTGAGTTAAGCAGTGGTTATTATCGTATGAGGTAACTCATATCATCTGAGGGGAATGGTTGATATTTATGATAACAATCCATACCATTGATTTGGAAATGATTACTAACTCCTTTGAGTAGTTCATATCATTTGAGAAATATGGTCTGTTGAGCTTGACCTAGTACTGTGAGTTACCACGCCCACTGGGGCTCCCACCTACGGGTGGCTACCTGGAAGACCATTAGCTGTAACAGTGGCTGGTATCCGACTACCCCTAACACTAGGACTGATCACCCCTCACCCGTTTAGTTGGCTGGTATCCGACTACCCCTAACACTAGGACTGATCACCCCTCACCCGTTTAGTACGGTATGTATTGTCAGGCCTACTGCATCTCCCACCTACGGATGGCTACCTGAAAGACCGTTAGCTGTAACAATGACTGTTAGTTGTAACAACAGTAAAAGAACCTCACAGTAGAAGCGATGGAAATCATTTGTTGGACCCGATGACCCTTACGAAGTTGTGGGATCTGTTTGGATCCCTAGGTATGAAGCATGGGACGAATGCTCAGAAGGTCTTAATTGACTTCATACCAGATCTTGTTGGATTTATGATTATTATGGTACGGGGCATATGCTTAGATAATCCTACTCCTCGAATCAGTGAGATTTTTGTTCATCAGAGTCTCAATATATGAAGTTTGGTGTTTTATAAGAGATGATTGTTACCAAATGTGGTAATTTATATCATCGGCTGGTATCGATAAATATCAGAAATGATATCAAAAACTGTAAAGCAGGTTGACGGATTCGATGACCCAAAGAAAAAAAATATATACAGGTTATGTTTGCCTGTTTATAAAGCAGTTTGGGATAAATCGATGAATATTTTCTCGATAACAATTATGTTGGTTTCTCGAGTGGTATATCGGGAAGTTACAGCTACCCAAACGGGTCAAAACCCGACCAATTGAAAGCTTCTAGTTTGTCACAGTTGGTATCAGAGCAGTTCCAGTTCAAACGGGACTGTGCGTTTGGAACTCACTAGTTTTTTGCTCGTACCATGACTACAAGTAACTCTATTTTCTATTTGCTTCTGATTTTATTTTGAACTTCAAGACGAAGTTCTTTTAAAGGGGGTAAGGGTGTAAGGCCCTTAACTTTTCTCGGGTTTATTCGACCCATTAGTGTTTAAAATTATAAAAATTTCATTTAGTAGGGCTTAAGAAACCCAAGTTAGGGTGCCTTCATGAGTATGAGCCTGCCCAAATCCAAATATAGGGTTCTTGGAGGGATAAATAATTGCTCTATTCATAAAATTTGGAGCCTAAATGGCTCTACATGCAGCTGGGCATGTGTCATATTTTTGTCATCTTAAAAACTGAGAAACCGAGAAAGAAAAACACATATTCCATCTTCTTTCCCTTTCTCTTTTTGGGGTCTCTCTGTAGTTCTCTTTTACCATCTTCTCTAATATCATTTTCCCTGTTTTCCTTACTTGAGCGAAAAATTATAATTTAAATTACACAATTAGTGAGCACAGTGGAGAAATAGTTACATTGAGTTAATGGTGTTTTGTTTTATATACAACTTGGTAAAAGAAATTCATCTTTTAGATTTTAGAACTTCTATCTTCAAGCTCTAATTTGATCATGAAAGTAGTTTGTGTTTATTATTCAATGAAAGTGATCATTCTTCGTATTAAATTTGGGGACTTTTACTTGTTTTTGATTTGTGAGAAAATGAATTAGAGTTCTTATGAAATTTGGGAACTTTTTCATAATTCGTTGGTCAAACTTTAGTTTTTGTAAATGAATTAATTGGGTTAATCGGTAATAGATAAATACAAAGGGAAGGTAAACGAGATGTTGTTAGGAGAAACAATATAACTTCCCTCTCTGTCGTATTATCAAAACTGGTTGTACTTGATCTTTTTTATGAAAAAACAAGGTTGTTCATATTATCTGAAAGTGTTGGCTGCTGCGCGGCATTTCATACCATCTATTCAAAGATGATTGCAACCTTTGCAGTATATATTTCGTTTGTAAGAGGTAGTTGTAATACGGGTTGTTCATACTACCTAGTGAAGAGATGATTGTTGTTTTCCAGTTCATATCATCTGATATAATTGTGAGATAAAGATGATTGTTGCCTCTTCAAGGTAATTCCTACCATCTGATAACTGTACAACCAATATGACAAGAGATTTTTATTACCATTCGAGTTAATTAATATCATCTGTCTCAACATGTGAGTTAAGCAATGGTTACTATCGTACGTGGTAACTCATATCAGCTGAGAGGAATGGTTGATGTTAATGATAACAGTTAATACCATTGATTTGGAAATGATTACTAACTCTTTTGAGTAGTTCATATCATTTGAGAAAGATGGTATGTTGAGCTTGACCTAGTACTGCGAGTTGCCACGCCCACTGCGGCTCCCACCTACGGGTGGCTACTTAGAAGACTGTTAATTGTAACAATGGATGGTATCAGACTACCTCTAACACTGGGACTAATCACCTCTTATCCGTTCAGTATCGTGTGTGTTTTCAGGCCTGCTGCAGCTCCCACCTACGGGTGGCTACCTGGAAGACCATTAGTTGTAACGGTGATCGTTAGCTGTTACGGCAGCAAAAGAACCTCTGAGTATAAGCGATGGAAATCATTTGTCGGACCCGATGACCCTTACGAAATGGTGGACTCTGTTCGGATCCCTAGGTATGCGGCATGGGACGAATGCTCAAAATGTATTAATTAACTTCACAGCGGACCTTGTGGGATTTTTGAATATTATGGTATGGGACATATGCTCAGAGAATATTAATCCTCAAATCAGTGGGATTTCTGTTCATTATAGTCTCAATATCTGGAGTTTAGTGTTTTATAAGAGATGATTGTTACCAAATGTGGTAATTTATATCATCGGTTGGTATCGATAAATATCATAAATAGTATCAAAACAGTAAAGCGGGTTGACGGATTCGATGACTCAAAGAAAAGAAAAAATATATAAAGGTTATGTTAGTCTGCTTATAGAGCAGTTAGGAATAAATCGATGAATATTTGCTCGGTAACAATTATGTTGGTTCGAAAATTGGTAATGTTGGTTTCTCGAGTGGCGTATCGGGAAGTTGGAGCTACCGAAACGGGTCGAAACCGGACCCATTGAAAGAGAAAAAAATATGCCTGTCACATTAACAGTTATGGAAGGGGAATTCACACAAACATGTCATATGCATAATTACATTCCTTAATTGTACACAGTGAAATCAATTTAACAGAAACCAAGTATATGATTTAACCTGTAGAACAATATTACAAGAGGAATTAAGGAATTAAGATCAAATCATTCAACACTCATGCAATATATATTTCATGATATATACCATGTCGTTAGGGTACCTAAATGGTTTCTTCATCATATTCTCTTTGTATGAACTATTTAACACATTTAACAATATGATAACATTAATAGAAAGATGATAAAAAATAGAAATAAAACTCAATACACCGTGCGAGGATCACTCTTTTATTAAAACACAATTCACCCTATATACATATACTGAACAGTTAATGGTGAAGGTTTCCCGGGATACAACGATTACCTTTCGGAGTAGCATATCACTTGAATACTTCGAAAGCAGGCGAACGCAAGATGAAGAACAAAACTATATGTACTCTAGAATGTTAATGGTGAAAAAATTTGTGAAAAGGAACAAAAACATATTTGTGTTTTTATGTCTGTGTTCGTATCTCTTCGTTTGGGAACAAACGTTTATTCCTAAAGGTTATGTATGAAAGGTTTTAAATCAGACCGTTAGATTGGGTCTAGTATTTATTTATGAAGAGACACAATCTGGAACCGTTGGATTGAGTCCCTTCATTAATTTACCACTACAATTTTTCATTTATATCCAACAGGTTGAGTTGAAGATTTAACAACATATTCTGAATAGATACGAGTGTTTTCCTACACACTTATTCTCTGCAGATAACATCATCTGCACTGGTAAAAAATAAGTGTACTGGTGACTTATTAAAGTTGTTTTGGTAGTATCACATGTCTTCTGGTAAAGTAATTTTTAACTTTAAAAATAATTGTTTTGCGGATGAGATTCATATTAATTTAAGGAAATAACTGTTAGAAAATTTAACATGAAATTATCTTCTTCCTGATACCTCTGGGTGGTTCTTAAATATGGTAGTCTTAGATCTTGCCATGTATGGGGATTTGTGGAGATATTATAAGAGAAGTTAGTTGGATCGAAAGGAAGATTGTTATCTTCGCAGTTAAGATTGGTGTTGAGCAAGTCAGTTCCTTGTAGCATTCCCATATGAAATATGGTTTAATAAGTGTTATAAAATCTTGTAAAAGGATCATTAGGAATTTCCCAAGGCATGGAGATCCTGCTGTGAAAAAAATTAAAAACTTTGAAGTAGGAAAAAGTCATTCTCTTGTAGAAGAGGGTGGTCCGGGTATTAGAATGCTTGAGGAAAGGTTAATGAAATTTTTGTGGAAAAAATAAATTGTTGAGGATGAACGTGCAAAGTTCATGATTGTTAAACATAAGAATAAAAACAGGGAATGGATTTTTTTCTACAAACAATCATCTATAGGGCTTAAAGTATAATGAGTTTAAAATGATTTGACTAGAGAGGTAAAATAGGTGGTCGGAGATGGAAATAAAATATCTATTTGAAAGGATATTTGAGTCAAATACAAGGCCATTAAGGATTTGGTTCTTTAAGAGGAATATATGGTATCGACACCAGGGTTGATTTGATACAAAATGGTGAGTGAATTATTTCTATTGAGATGTTACCTTATTTTAGCATTGAGAATCTTCTAGTTCTTAATGGTGGAAAGGACTATAGAAATTTTTCAGGGAATAATTTTGGAGAATTCCCAAATGCTGCAGCAATCGAGAGAATCATACTCAAATTTCTAATACTTTCTTGAACTAATAAGGATGGACCGGAATTGACCCTTCTATTTCAAGCAATATGAGCTAATTAACAATATCTATGTTGCTGAAGAGAACATAAGGAAAATAGATTTTGACATTGTCTCCTAAAATTATTTGTGTGATAATATTGAATAATTTTTATGGTACTGTAATTTTTTGTGAATTGATATGGAATTGGATTGGTTACATACTCCATTTTACTATCCCTACTTCTTTTGATGAGGTATTTACTCTGACAAAGAAAAAAAATGTTATTAAAGGGGTTTGGTATATGGATGCTTTTATTGCAGTCATGGAAGTCTGTTTTATAAGAATCAAGATCATATATGAGAATCATATTCCAAATATGGGCCATGACAAACATAGAGTTATGCTTTTCACTGCGGAGTATGGGATACACATGAAAGGTTTTATATGGAATTGGGTTTGTGATCTCCAAGTTTTACCTTCATTTGGTATAAGATGCAGAAGTGTGCGTAAAGGAAATTGAATGCATGTTCGTCTGCCTATTGGAAATCAAATAAAGGTATGTGATGGTGATTCTAGGGAAATCAAGGCATGGAAAGGTTTGGTTTTCTGGGCATATATAGTTCTGGTTTATTTCTTGGTGCTTCAGTTGGAGGGTTGGGAGTTACAACCAATTTTTTGGCAGTAATTATGGCCATTGCATGTGCAGATGAATATGCATTCATGAAGCAGTATCTGAACATGTCTTTTACTTCTGATTCTACAGTAGTTTTGATGGCTTTATGAATAATAAAGTTTTGTGGGCAGTTGCGGCTAAATGGAACAGAGTAAAAAAAAAAATACAAATGATTCTTTGATCATACTTATCGAGAGGTAAATTTTTCGACTGATAAATTAGCCAAGAGAGTTACGAGAATGGCTAGGGCAGGTGATTGTAGATGGTTATCTGAACGTCCCCAAAAAGTTAGTGCTGGTAAGTGTCAGTTTTTTTTGTACTACGAAGGATTAAAGATGAGAAAATTAAATCGGGATTACATGAGGGTACGTCGTACCCCTCAAGTCTTCTAATACAAACTTCGTTAGAAAATCAGGAACCATATGTTCCCATAAGGTTGTATTGTAGTTTCCCTGTTGGCTTTTGTCGGCCGCATGGTTTGCAAGGGCATCAACTGCCTGGTTTGCCTCCCTATAGATGTGATGAAGCGAATGTTGATGGAGGTCTTATAACAGGATTTGAATTTCAGTGGTCATCTCTTGGAGATACCATGACGGTTCACTTATGTTTTTGATAATATTGACTAGGTTCAGTGAGTCTGACTCGATACATACTTGTGTCCAATTTATGGTCGACGTTGTTCGTAAAGCCATAAGTAGTGCCTAGGTTTCCACGACCAGTGTTGTCATGAATCGTGGATCCTAAGGGTTGTGCCTTCGCAACAATCATATTAGTTCAGGTGTTCTTGCAAATGAAACCGCCTCCCGCTGGCCCTGGATGTCCTCTACTTATTCTATCAGTGTTGATTTTTTATCTAGTGTGCGGTTGGTGGCGTCCATCCGATTGATATCATTTGTATGCGTCTATGGTTGTTGACCTGTCTTGGTACTAGCATTGTATCCGGAAGGTGTGACGGTATTACTGCATTTGCCCACGCGAATTCTTGCGCTAGTTTTATAACCAAATTGTTGATGTTTGCAGGAACTGGTTGTTTTTCTGTATAGATCCACTCGTTCCATGCCAACCAGAGAGACCATAGTAGGAAGTAAGTGGTAATCATATGCGGTAGATTTGTGCTTAGTAGATGATGGATGGTGGTGGCTGAGTGGTAAGGAAGGAGCAAAACATGTCTGGTTTCTGGGTCCCTCGAGATACCCTGGTACATCAGGTTCCAAGCTGACACAACTGTTTGGCATTTTAAGATTATGTGCTCGGCGGATTCCGTGTAGAGATTGCATGATGAACAGAGGTTTGAAGGGGTTAGGTTTATTCTATTAAGAATGGAGAAGGTAAGAAGTCCTTCGTTTAATGTTTTCCACAAGAAAAGGTGTATTTTTGGTGGACATGGTAATATCACATAGTTTAGTGGTTGGTAATGTATGTGGGAGTATAGGGGATGGAAGCTGCATGAAGATTCGGTAACCGGAATTCTCTGAATATTTTCCATTTGTGGTAAATGGCCAAACTATTTTATCTGGAGGACCTGCTTGAGGTAGATGGATGTTAATGATTTTTGCAGTTGTTGTTGCTGGTAATAGTGCCAGCTTATCATGATTCCACGTGTTGGTGAGTGGATCAATTAAGTCCGCCACGTAATCCAAATTTGGGCAATGTGATTGGGTCATAGGTGGGTGCTGGGGGATCTAGTTTGAGGTGATATGAGTGGTTGTATCGTTTTCAATGTTGTGGAACACAATATTCTTGATTGCCGAAATCAATGAACACAATTGCTTCCATTGTGGGCTGGATGACTGAGGGGTCGGAGTATCTGAATGAAAATGATTATTTTGGTTTAGGTATTTTTCCTTACAAAGGATTGCATGAATTGAATCCAGTTGATCCTTGATCTGCCAAACCCTTTTGTTGAATAGGAGTGTCAGTTGTGTTGAGAAACCGACTTTCTTTGCTGGACTGGAATTTCCTTATTCTTTCTATTTTCGTTTTTATAAGTTGTTTTTGTATAGGTTTTTGATCTTTTGTAGTATGGTGGAATGATTTTGAGTTTGATTCTCATATTTCTCTTTTGTAAACTAATAATTTTGATGGAACAAAAACAAAAAGAAGATCTTTTCAACCTTTAACGAACTCAAAAATTATAAATAAAAAAATCCATTAAACAACTAAGTTCTTTAACTTACTAATAAAACATAAATAACCAACATAGTTTCTCTTTGGTCTGGTGTCATTTGTGGATGTTAAGAGCGTCCACAGTCACGCGAGTATAACATGGACCAAACCTATATTTGCTCTTTGATCAGCCCAAAACCAATCACAGTGGGATATACTATATTTAGTTATAGTCGAGTTCTCTAGGGTTTAGGATCAAATTTGGTCCAAAGTCCAGAGCATAACTATATTTGGTGAAGCGCATATATATCCAAACGTTTGATGTAGGCGCAACTATATCCAAACGTTTGATGTAGGCGCAACTACATCCAAACGTTTGATGGATCCCAATTATATCAAGAGTTTATTTAACCTTATGTCTCTCATCCTGCGTTGATTACACGTCCATCCAAACCAAGCGTTTAATAAACGTCCGCCCAAACAAACAACATACATCCTTCTACACCAGCGCCCAAGGTCAAGCGTCAATTATACTTGCACTTGACAATATTTTACTCTTCTACCGTTGCGCTTCACATGGACTATAACCAAAAAAATTTAGTATTTGTTCTTTGGTTTTACTCTTTGTACAACTCATGATTATGGATGCTTACTATTTGGATACACCCAAAACACTTATCAAAAAACCAGAAATTATTCTAGGATTTCGATTAAAAAAATACTTATCATTGTTGTCACGACTGCATAAAAAAAATAGAACAATCAAATTCTCTTCAAGTACCCGAGCACCTTATAGGCCTCAAATAGGAAATAGTTCGATAAAAACTGTCGATAAAAGGTTATCAGAATGTTAGTTTTCGGTTCAAATAGTCCAAATCGGTGGTTGTTGCAGGTTTTTAAAATAATACTCCCTCCATTTTAATAAAATTGTTATTATTACTTTTTCATTTTAACCTAAAAATAGATTAAAATAAAAAAGTAATAGTAACACTTTTATTGAAAAGGAGGTAGTATATTCGTATAGTATCGGGTCAGCTCGAGGAAACCGTCGACCTTAAGTGTAAACCAGTAGATTTTTTATCGATCGTCGCATATCAAATTTAGCTAAACGATCTGATGGTTGTTGCTAGTGTATACTTCTCATAAAACGCCCATCCTACTCCTAAGAAATCAAGTGATCGAGATTTTAGTTTAACACGAATCTCTAGGAAAATCTAGTGCCATTGATGCGATTACGTGTGCAGGCTGAGTTTTATTCCTTTCTTTACTACTTTCTAATTTGTTTCTTTCACAATTTTTTGCATTCTCGAATCAGAAAAACTCTCCCTCTTTCACTTTCTATAGACCAATTGATTTACCAAAGAACACTGAAATAATCGTAAATTTAATCGATTCATAAGCATTTTCTAAGTTGTAATATCTTCAATGGCTTCAATTGGGAACAACAATCTTAATGCAAAACTTGTAAGTCAATTCATTAACTTTAGGGTTTCAATTTTGATCATCTAACTTGAATTTCGATCTATTTATTAATGATTATGATTTCCGACTGGTAGGTTTTGCTTGGTGATATGGGAGCAGGTAAATCAAGTCTTGTTTTGAGATTTGTCAAAGGTCAATTTCTCGAGTTTCAGGTAGTTTATATGAATTTGACAATTAGATTTTATTTTGGTTAGGGTTTTTGGTTCATATTGTTGATAGTATGCATCTTGATAGGAATCAACAATTGGAGCAGCGTTTTTCTCACAGACTTTGGCTGTGAATGATGCAACTGTTAAATTTGAGATTTGGGATACGGCTGGTCAGGAGAGATATCATAGCTTGGCTCCTATGTACTACAGAGGAGCTGCTGCTGCGATAATCGTCTACGACATAACTAGCACGGTTTGTTTTATTTTGCTTGATTTGTATCTCCTCTTTCTTTGAATTTAAACATGAAAAGTTTTAGAAATTGGAGTAAGATTATTTCTGTATCATTCAGCTTGCATGCATCCTTCTTTACCTGTCAAAGGAAGAAAATAAAATATATTGATTGAGAAGTTTCAATTGTTAATCACTGTAATGTTAATTGAAAGTTCAGGGGTAAAATTCATGTATTATGTTTCATTTTATCGTATGGAGCAAGTGGTTGAGTTGTTGTTAATAGATTGTTTGTTCTTAAAACTTGTAGGAGTCTTTCACGCGTGCAAAGAAGTGGGTGCAAGAACTACAGAAACAAGGTGTGTTTTGTAGATTTACTTAATTCGTTGTAATACAGAAGTTGAGCCTGACATATAAGAAAATTGGTCTTTGGTTAATTTTGTTCTTGTTCTAATATGGATTAAATTGGTGTTAGTTAGACATCTATAGAATATCTGCTGTGTACTTGATTTTAGGTAATCCAAACATGGTTATGGCACTTGCTGGAAATAAAGCTGACTTGGAAGAAAAAAGGAAGGTGACAGCTGAGGTCGGTATTGTTTCTTCGGTTCTTTGAGTTCCCCTACTGTTATGTCGAAAGACAAAATGGTATAAAATTGTAAATGCAAAAGAGGTTTTCACAATGAAACTATCAGTTACTTTTTAAACCAAGAAAGCTTTACTCCTCGGTCCTGTCTCAAACTCTCAATCTCTTAATTATTTGACATGGTACGAAAAGCATGGAAGCATCAGTGACCAATTGTTGAGACATCCTATTTGTCTTTGAGCTTATGCAACTAGTGGAGGCTGCAGTGATGTCTTTATTTCCCGTCAATATTTTGCTCATGCTTTAAGAAACAAGATAGATGCATGTTGAGGATTAGGGAAAAGAATTTTAGGATGCAAGTAATCCTAGTGGATATTTCCCCGTTATACCCATGTTGCGTTTTGTCTACTTGGAATTTGATAATCGCTTTGCTATGTACCCTAATCTATAATGAGTTGTCTCGTGCTTGTAAATATGTGATGCAGAGAAGATCATGATTGATCTTATCTATGTCGTGCATCCTTTATCATAGACATTTATCTTTTCATTTTGAAGCTCATCATATCTTTATCTTGATTCTTATTGTCATGTTATTGCCCCCACAGGAAGCACGTGTTTATGCCGAAGAGAATGGTCTTTTCTTCATGGAGACCTCTGCAAAGACTGCTATCAACGTCAACGACATATTCTATGAAATAGGTATATTTTGGTTTTAACTCTTTTGACATTAGGGACCGACAATAACTGGATGATTACCATTTTTCAACCTGCAAGTCCTGACTGCTGCTGATACACCATTTAGTACTTCTGCTGAAGTGTGGGTTTAAATTTATTAGTAAGTATGATTACTCCAACATGTGGATAGTGAGTTTGCGTGGAACTTTCCCTTATTGTCAAGTTATAGAGGGATTTTCCTGGCAGAGTATCTGTACAGTCTTTTCGAAGGCAATAGTGAAGGAGATCCAATAACATGATGTTGATCATTTGAAACTGCTGCTTGAAATTGTAATTAGTAGCATGATCATAGTGGGCAAAATCGGTAATATGTGAACTGATAGACTGTATACAACAAAGATCATGGTCGTACATGCACTAGGATGTAGAAAGCACAACTTTAACTGATGATGCCTTGGCATTTGAGAATGCAAAAGAAGTTGCAGCATGGGTAATCTAAGCAAATCAAATCCTGAAAGGCTGGGGTTCACAAACATTTTAGGAAATATGAATGCTGTATGTTTCTCCTTCAGTTGTAATTAGTTAACCTCTCAGAAGATCATGTGCATTTCTTTTTTACCTCTCAGAAGAACCTGTGCATTTCTTTATAGTGATTCTGGTTCATATATATCCTTAGTTATTATGGTTTCAAGATAGATTTGATCATGTGTAATTTCCTGGTAAGTAGGCAATTAAAGATAAAATGCCATTCTTATGAAACAAGCACCAGTTGATGTCCTTGGCTTGGCATAACAGTACAAACTTTTCTGGTTTCTGTTTCTGTTTCGTTTATAATTCCTTTTGAGCCATTTCTTTATCACGATTTATGACAAGTACTTCTGGTGATTCTGTAGCCTGATTTTGGCTTTCTGTTTTGGTGCTAACAGCAAAGAAGTTGCCTCGTGCTCAACCTGCTCAAAACCCAACAGGGATGGTTCTTGTAGACAGACCAGCAGAAAGATCCCAGGCTGCTTCGTGCTGTTCTTAAGTACGTTCTTACTGTTCTAATATTAAAGTCTGTTTTTTAGATTGATATTTGTAATCATTTGGCAACTTCATATGGCTCTCCGACTCTGCCCTTTGTCCTTTTCTGTTGGAAGGTATTTCTTGGTTTCCTGTTTCTACTTATCATATATTGTGGGAGGTAGACTCGTTGGTATATAGGTTCCAAAGGCGAAACTGATATCGTAGAGCCAATAAGAATGCGTTTGAAGGCGTTAAACAGTTGAAGTCTACAAATATATAGTGGAAATGCAGCATTGAGTATAATTTGGGAGCTGAGAATGACTGAAGTTGAAAATTGTTAGTGATGGTGTATGGGAAAAGATTATAGAAAGTAAAAGCCCTCTCTTGGAGGTCACTAAACAGAATGCTTGATACTCCTATGCTCTACTTGAATGCAGGTCAATTAAAAATGAGAACCCAACCTAGATATTAGATGAGGGGAATCATTTGGGCCATGATTCCCATTTAGAATGCTTAGCGTCAGGGTAGGCTTGTTCCTAAGGTGAATCCTTTTGAGTATATTTTCAACCCAGATCATGACTTCTTCCAAATTTGCTCTACATGGCTCTCAAGGACTCCCTCGTTTTTTCTCTTTGGTGTTACGATAATGGATTATTTTCTTACTCTCTGTTCGTAATAACAATTTTAAATTTTCACACACACACACACCCCACCCACCACACACACAATTTCTGTCCGTGTGCTCATGATTAATACTTCTACTTTTCCTACAATACATGTTCCTATGATGTTCTAAAGTGCTACAGTAATGTGTTGTCAACCAATGCTTGATGTAATTGAATGCTCGAAGCTGTTGTTTACTTTTGTTTTGCTTTAATGACGAAATTTTTCTAACTTTGCTGATCAGATTTAAAATAAAGACAATCAAGCTTTATAAATGGTTTAGAGAAGGTGTACCTAGAAGTGGCAAGTGAATCTGTAGAGCTTGAGAGCTGTTTTTTGGATACACATTGTAAAAGACTCTATTTTATCTCATCCAGTGTTTATGTAGTAAGAGGGAACAAGGACCCGTGTCTGAACTTTCTCTAATTTCTTTGAGGTTTGTTCAGTCTAAATATGTTCATGAACCCTGTAAATGTGTTAGTATATAACTTGTGCACTGTTATTGAAAGATATTGTGATGAGTTTGATATTCAATTGTTAAAAGCGTCGTTAGACTCATTACTCATATATAGTTCGCATATGGCATCTATTCGGGAACAACAGTCTATCGAGTTCTCATTATCTCAAGTGTAGACAGTTTCTTAACTCTCATAACGAGCTTACTGGACTAGCTGATGATCATGTGCGTGTAACAATCAGAGATTCGAACTTTGGGACTTGGGGTCACGGTAAACCTCATACTGTAGTTTCTCCTGTGTTTTCACCGATTTCTGTACCGTCCCACAAAACAGAAAATGATCTTTTTGGTATTCGCACAACTTTAAAGGAAAATATGAAAAAGAAGTTCTAATTTAGTTGTTTAAATAGGGTTTTATTCTAGTCTTATAATACTTGTGTTCTAATTTAGTTGTTTAAATAGGGTTTTATTCTAGTCTTATAATACTTGTTTAAATTGATATTTTTTATATAATTTCTAACATTATTTTTATATTTTGTTTTAAAAATATAAATTATTTTTTAAACATACTATTAACAATTAATGCTTGAAAATTTTTATCGACGGTGTAAATGAAAGAACTTACATATCTTTCCGTTTTTTAGTATGTACGTAAAACCCTGTTTAAACAACTAAATTGGGATGAAGTGAATGATATTTTTTTCATATCTTTTTTTTTATGTTGAAATTTTGAAATGATGTATCTCAAGCGAATATAAAACTTTTTTAATCGTTTGACATCAACAATGTCTTTCTCTTTTCTCTCTCCAAATAACTGTTAGAAGTTTTGAATATTGAGTAATTCTCCCATATGGATCTTTAACCGGCTAGTGAATGGATTCAATGAAGCCTCCAGACTCAGTTTTAACTAAGCACAAATGAACCAGCCTCAAAATTTTCACCCTATCTTTGATTCCTTACTCATTCATCTCTGATTTAATATTTAGATTACTCATTTGGTGTTTATCCTTGGATCTCTCAGGATTCCTTGTTTTTGCTCGTCTGAATATCTTTTGTGGTTTTTAATGTCTCCTTAATTTAATTGTGATTGTCGCAATAGCAAAATTTAAGTTCAGCTTTTCTGTCGTTTCAATTTCTTTTCAGAATGATAGAATCAGGTAGTTGGCTTTAGGGTGATAGAACTTAGGTAACCTCGAAATTTTAATCTAATGAATCTTAAGTGCAAGTCCAACCAGCCTTTTCAAGTTGAAAGTTTATATATAGTTAAGGTATTATTGATAAAAACTCATAGTAGAAAAGAAAATAGTGCTTGAGCATAGATGATGAATGATATTTTCCTGCTGATATTTTGATTGATGAAAGGCTCTTGTGTTGATTAAATCTAGAGAGAAAGGATGCTCCCTCTCCCTCCTCTTCGTGTTTCCTATCATATCTCCTTCTCGGTTGCTTTCAGCTGATTCTGATCAGTCCATAATAGGTCACGTGTTTGTGGTTCTCGGGCCTGTGTAGCGGTCTTAAGGCTTGGGAAACTTGAGTCAATGCTTGGTAGAGCTTCTTTCTTGTTCAGTCTTTTCTCATTAAATGAGTTGCAGTTCTTAGCATAATTCTTTCCTCTAATCAATGTAAAGACGCAACAAGTCTCTATCATTGCCCATCATGTTGTATAACTTAATCTCTAGCTAGAGAAGTAGGCAATAAGATTTAGTTATTCTCACACGTTGGGTTAGGTCTATAATGGTTGAACTAGGCTGGGCTTGTTTTAGTTCCATTGTTCCCTCTAAGTTACAGCTCACGCAAGCATTTGCATTTAGTTCATAATATACCTTCATTTTCTCTTCCCTCCATTATTCTTTATAATGGCTAGTTTTTAATTCATTGTTCCTTTTTATCTCTGTTTTGCTCCAATGTTTCTATCTCTAGCATTCAACTCCATGTCTTTCTTTCTCTTCTATCATAAATAAGTCTTTTTCTAAAATGAGCATTAACTTTAGAAAATCCATTTTATGCCCACATCTTTCAAACAAAACCCCAAAAATACCTAAACCAAAAATCATTGAAGGACAATTCTTCCTTATGATTCGATCATTCACTACTGCATCATACACCATAATTGAAGTCTCTAACGCTCTTGGTACAAATGGGGAAAAGGTACAAAATTCATCTTGTCTATACTAGAACAAGATATATATAAAGTTAGCTTTGAAAAGAAGGAGACTATGGACAGGGTGTGCATGAATCGCTTCTGGATCATCTATGAAAACATTATTTTTTTTAACTCGTTGGTGTCCCTTAACAAAAAACTCTCGTAGATATCTTAGGCATATTTTATCTTGGGTCACTATCTATAAGCTCAAACCATAAATGCTCAACAAAACGGCGATTTCTCAAAGTTTGAGCATAACTAGAAAAACCCATGTGGTTTCGATGCATAATAAACATGGAAAAACCACTCATCCAAAAAGATATTGTCTCTGTTGGTAGCTCACCAAAATCTACTATATCATTTGGTTATAGTTGTTTACCCTTGTTTGTGGAGAAAACGAATTTAAAGGGTAAATTGGGAAAAGTGGGTTGAATAGATGAATTGTTGAAGTACTTTTCGAGTTCGAGAGATCAAAATCAGAGCAAAATTAGCTAAACCAAAATATGGTCGTTCCAATTTTGTTTTAGTCACAAAGGAAGGGGAAGGGTTAGTCTTAGGGAGGGAAGCAAGTGAAAGTTTAAGGTAAGAGTATCAGACTTTGTAGGGTGTAATAGGTGTGAATAGCTATGAAAAACTCTCTATGTGTGAATGAGAAGATTGTATGAATAATCAAGTTGTTCGATTTGTGTTGTTTTGTCCCATGTTCGATAGTGGAGTAATGGTGAAGTGGAGATACTGGAGAAAGTGTTAGTAACTGTTCCCACTTCGTTTGAGGATGAATGGGTGGTTGCTCACCCACCTCTCCCCTACTCAACTGTTGATCGAACTTCCCAGAGACTTTTTCTTTAGTGGTTGCACTGTTACACCACGTGTCGTAGAACGCCAGACCAATACCCTAGTGAGTATCTTCCCATTTGTAACATCTTTGATGTCTCGTGTATTTTTTATAATATTAGTTAATCTCTTGTCTAATGACTTGTCCTGCTTGACTAACTTGATGAGTCTAGAAAGACCTATCGTAAAGAAATATAAAATATATAGTTTATTTTATAAGGAATTGCTTGAGTTCATATAGGTCAATTGACATTGATGCTCTAAGTACGGAAAAATAGAGGTGGCATGCTGAGTGCAAGCATATATGTAGCATGCTGAGCACAAGAATATGTAGCATGTTGAGTGCAAGCATATATATAGCATGTTGAGCACAAGAATACATATGTGAGGCTACACATGAAAATATATGTTTGTGAGGCCACATATGAAAATATATGAGTGAGGCCTAGTATGACCTTGATATTCAAGGAAAGACTAGGAGACTTGGACAAGTTAGGGTTTGGAAACTTGGATGGAAAAAACAAGCTTGGACGGACTAGGTAAGCTTGGATAGACAAGCCTTACCAGGAGTTGGACGGGCAATATTGCTAGAATCTAAGACGGACAAGCTTGGTAGGACGGACAAGATTGGTTGGACAACCAAGCTTGGTAGGGAAGACAAGCTAGGGATTGGCCGGCAAGCATGGAGCTAACGCGGACAAGCTAATGAGCTAAGGCGGAAAAGCCTTGGTTGAACTTACAATCATGCTTGGACGGACAAGCATTGGAGATGGAAGGCTGGACGGACAAGCCTTGGTTGGACGAACAAGTACTTGCTAAGACGGACAAGGTAAGGGGGCATCATCCCCTGGACTTGGCCGTCCAAGTAAGCCATTTGTGACTCTTACAAGCATTGCAAATTTAGATTTTGAGTCGTTCCCTTTGTCGAATTAGGGTTGGAAGGCCTCATTGTCTGTTTGAGACACTTACAAGTGTTGAGAACTCAATTTTAGTGTTTCTCATGCCCTAAATTGAATTCTCTTTTGTGTCGTTCACATTAGTTGCTTTCTTAAGCGAGGATTAACGTGGTCAAGGCTAAATTTATCTAATAGAAGATGTATTTTGTGCTTAGCACAATTTTGATTTGGTATCTAAGCACAATTGTGGTGCTTTAATCAAGCAAATTCATACGTAACTTGCTACATACTTCTGTACAAAGTTGTATAGATATTTTTTAGTAAGTCAATGCCATTCAGTTGAGAATGAATGTTGACAGAAGATAACCTTTGGGCCTTTGGGAATTCATCTGTGGAATATAGCACCGTATAATACTCAAATTTCTCTATACTAGTGGGCAATCCATCTAGGATCTTGAGATTTGTTATGTAAAAATCATAGAACATCTAGGAATGTCGTAATAAGCACTAGTGTTATTGTAATGATTGTGTACAGTGATGAACGTTGATTTATAAAAAAAATGGCACCTGGCTATTGATAGGAGACCTTTACATCACCTTATCTACTTCTGAGAGACTCGGGGGAAAACCTTTTGATAATACCACTGCTCAAAATATCAAAGTAATTATAGAGGACACGTGGCTTATTGACTTAGGCTTTATAGGTTCCATCCATACTTGGTCTCATAAACAGAAGATCTTGAATATGATTAAGGCTATGTTAGATAGAGCATTAGATAATTATGAGTGGATCTCCCACAACCATATTGCTACAATGACCCATCTTCCATCAATATGATCAGATTACTTTCCTATCATCCTTTACTCTAAACTTATTCCTATCAACAAGCCTATCCTTTATAGATATTTTAGCTTCTTGTTAGAAAGACCTTAAGCTCTCAAAATTATTCAGGAATACTGACAAAATCACATCCTAGGGTCCCCTCCTTTCAGGGTCATAAAAAACTGAAACTAGTTAAAAAGGATCCATCCAAGTGGAAAAAAGAGGTTTTTGGAAATGTTCAGTTGAACATAAAAACACCCTCACTATAATTAGACCATGTCACTCAACCAACTAGGATAGTAGACAGGATGATCTGCTGACCAAACACAACAGTTGTATGATCAAGAAAAGAAAATTTAGAAACAAAAAATGTAAGGAAAACAACCTCCAGTTTGGAGATAGGAACACCAAGTTTTTTCACTCCAGCACTCTCAATATGAGATGGAGAAATAAAATATCTACCATTGTAGATAAGGATGTAGGTACTCACACCTCCCACAATAATGTTGCGAAGACTTTCACTAACCATTGTAAGGAAATGTCCAATGAGTGAAGTGCACTTAACTTTGATCTTGTTATTGACATTTTAACTCAACAAATATCTTTAGAGGAAAACATAATTTTCACTGTTATTCCTTCCAATTCAGAGATTACCAAATTGGTCAAGTCTTTAGCAGTGGACAAATCCCCAGGACCTGATGACTTTAATGTCAAATTCTTTGGACATCAATGGTCAATCATTGGCAGTGATGTTGTTGAAATGGTACAACATTTTTTCTAACCAAACACATCCTTAAGGAAATCAACACTGCCTTTCTGCCCCTGCAACCCAAGAAGGATAACCCTACTACTACTGTTGATTTTAGGCCAATTAGCCTTGCAACAACACCTATAATATTATCTCAAAGATCCTTGTCAATAGGCTAAGACCCATTTTGTCTAGGATTATCTTCCCTTTCCATTCGCGAATATTACAAATAACATAATTATGGCCCAAAAAGTTGTTCACACCATGAATAAGTGCAAGAAGAAAGGTGAGTTTACGAGAATCAAAATAAATATGAGTAAATTTTTTGATAGAGTGAGTTGTTCTTACCTCTCCAAGGTCATGGAAACTTGGGTTTTTCGGAAACTTGGTGTACCCTTATTTCTCAGTGGATTAACACCCCTTTTATTGCAGTGGTACGAAATAGCTCTCATTCTAGGTTTTTTCAACCAACTAGGGGAATCATGCAAGAGGATCCACTTTCCTTTACCTCTTCCTTATCTATATCGAGGGTTTACTAAAATTCTTAGGAAAGAGGAAGTTGCTGGTAAAATCAAAGGGATATGTGTAGATCGCAACAACATTCCTATTACCCATTTACTCTTTTACAGATAATTGCATTTTGTTCTCTCAAGCCTCTCTAGTGACTGCTCAAAGTATCTTAAGAATAATTAATACCTTTAGTGATGCTACGGGGTAGATGGTTAGCTTCAAGAAGTGTGGGATTTTCTTTAGCCCTAAGTTCTCAAATAAATTTGGTAAATAATTATTAAAATCCTTAGGGTACAAAATTAGATATCTTGATTTCTACTCAGGTACCCCTCTGTCCATAACTGCTTCTAATTAAGATAGCTTGTTCTGAGTTTATGATAGCCAGATTTAAGAGTAGCTAGACTTCAAAACTGGATAGGAAGAAAGCTCAATCCTAATGCTACCAAATGGGATGTTTTAAGATCCCTAAAAATGTTACCAACCAACTCATTTCCTTACAAAGAAACTTTTGGTAGGGGAAGAAGGAAGGTTAAAAAGGTTTTTATCTGAAAACTTGGTTCACTTTCAATAAACCAACTAACTCTGGAGACTTAGCTAAGCTTTAGAGATATATAAACTAATTAGGGTTTAACCTGTGCCGTAATAACACGGGCATTTATATATGTTGACTTGTATTCATCCATGTTTAATTATCCCATTTTTGGTGGCATTAGTTGTGGTGATTCATTTAATAGTATTCAGAGTTGTTGATGTTCAGATTCATTTGTTTTCACAAAGTTTTTTTGATGAACTTGAAAAGCTTAATCGAATTACGTAGTCTTTTTTAGGGCCAAATTGATACGCGATAATTGGGAAAACCCAAGGAAAGTGTGTTGAGGTAGGTTCCTCCCAAATAATCAAATTATCTATAACATTTAGCTTTATGTGAACAACCACAATCATGCATTTACCTGTACCATATCTCACACCGTTATTTATTTATTGTTTTATCAATTTTGACCCGTGTTATTAATTGGTTGACATGAGTTTTTTTATTAAAAATGATCAACCACCTGTTCCCAGTACAATGTTATTTTTGTCATTACAATATGAAATCACAGTGATCATCACTGTTCACCAACACTGACCACCATCGCAACTACCACTACAACTAACTCTGTTGCTTCCACCACCAGTGTCGACCACCTTTAATTTCGTTGATTTGCATTTATACATATAAAATTTTACATAATCCATTAAAATTTGTATTTTCCAATGCAAATTAATATTTTCTCTCTTACCTTTTATAGTTTTTTACACTTTCTAATGGAATGACCGACCGTTATCTCATGCAATCTTGACGAAGTATGGTTTATAAAGAAATAAATAACCCTTGAAACATAACCTCTTATGTAGTTGAACATTTCCTGGGATTGATTATCAGAAACAATGAGTTTTTAATGGGGATCTTTTTTTGTTCGTAACGTATGAATAATTGGCAGAGGTTAAGTTGAAGAAGAACTCTATGTTTGGAAACTGGTGTGAAAAATGAAGATAAAAGAAGCCAAAAGTGAAAACAATGAAGATAAAAGAAGTAAAAGGAAGTAAAAAGTGAAAACATAAATCCCACTGCCTATTGATTCTTCTTCATTCAAAGCCTTTGAATCGGACTTCACACTGTTCTCAGTTTTTGCTAATTCAGGGTGTGGCTCAAACTGAAGAGAACCACTTCGATAGCTGCTTCCTCTATGTAGAGAAAGCCCATCATTCTCAATCGTGGATCCTGAGAGGCCCTTCTTCAACTTTGGTGAAGATACTTCAGGCCTTTCAGCTTGTTCACTCTCAATTGAAGTTGCAGAAGGATTTGAAAAATTCCTTCCAGCTAAATTTTGATCTACAACTTTCACTGTCCTTGGTCTCTTCCTTTTTGGTCCTGCTACATCAACCAAAATAAAAAACAAAAATCACACCATTAACAACAAATGATGAGTAAGAATTGCAAATTAGAACAAAGTCCAGGTCATTGGAGTGAAAACCAACCAACGGCAAGTACAGGCAATGTGTTTGACGAAGAGCTGGGGATTGTAGCGTAAGCTAGAGGCTGGGTAGCTGATGCTGAAATTGGTGAAGAAACTCTTGATTTAGCATTGTTACTTGTTCCATTTATATCTTGCTGCTTATTATGTGAAGAAGAAACATTATTTGCTCCCTGTTTTGATGAAAAACACTAAAGAGTCTGATATTGTCTCATCAAACCAAATAAAACCTCAGCAACTTTGATTTCAATTTTTCTTGAACTGTTGATGTTTTTGATATCTTTGGTGGTCTTTGATTTGATCCAATTGGTTTCTGAAACACAAATCATCCAAATTAATCAAAACCCAGATTTCAATCACCAAATCAAGAATAAAAAAAGAGTCAGAAAAAGGAGAGAGGGTCGACGAGTAAAGAACAAACCATCTTTTTACGAACAGAAACATTTGAAGAAGATAGCGGTGAAACAAAAGGTGGTGGTGGTGATGGAGCTAAAACAATAATAGATCAAGCCGGGGAAGTAGAAGCTTGTATGTAAAACAACATGTTACTAAAACAACCTAAGAAGAAATAATAACATTGGCAGTTACTAAAACAACATGTTGTGGTATACCATTGGCAATTAATACACAACAGCGAGTTCACGGGAAGATGTTTTTTCAACTCGATTGTCCTTGCATACCATTATGGTAGACCTATATGAGTTAAATGGCAACAAAGAATTCATGAAGTGCTGAAAGAGAGATTAGGAGAGGAAGAGATCCAATGAAGGAAAACTATACATATATTAACCTCCACCTTTAAAAATTGAACTAACTTAAACATTAGCACACACGGCTATGCTACTATACAGACATAAAGAGAGTGGATGTTAATGAAACTCCACTAAAATACAGTAGAAACATAATTTTGGTGGTATAAATTGCCATAAAACTGCAGAACTAATCAAAGAACTTCAATAAAAACAAAACATCACAATCAAGTTATCACGACTCAAAGGGGGGATGCTCTTTTCTACACTTCTGACTAAGGTACAATATGAGACAATAGAAACGACAAATTAACAGTTAATGACCTACACATTATATTTGAGCACAAAAACTTTGATTCGTAAGTACCTATACCTATGATCTGCCAAAATGCCGAGATGTATGTAACGACATTTTCTGAAAATCCCAAGTCCAGTCCACCTACATCAATATGATATGCTCCTTGCTTGATTTTAAAATTCCTAAAGCCTACATAGAGAGTAAGAAAATCAGAACACCGACATTAAAGCAAAAAGAAAAAGAAAAAAAAAATGGAATCCTGAACATACTTGCCTTCAACAGTATCACGTCCAATGTAATCCTCAAACAGTTTATTTTCTATGACAGAACAACTACTTCACAGTCTATGGGCATGCTAGAACCGACAAAAATCCATATATTCAACTGTAACTCAGAATCCATACCTAATGCAATGAAGAGGCCAATTTAAAACTCAGTAAGGTGAACTAAACTGTACCTTTGAACATGAACTAAACTCAGTAAAATTAAAATTTTCAAATTCATAAAACATGTTTCTATAAATTCAACGATTAAAAAACCAAAACCATACCATTTAAACAGTATAAGACTATAAGCTAAAGAGAGAAAACAAAATAACATACTGCAATTAGTCAATCACTCTGATCCTTGGTATGTCGAACTACAATTGCAATAAAATCTACCATTGCTATAAGCAGAGAAATGCAATAAAATCTACCATTGCTAAACGGTCATATTAAGTTACTGGCCATGAGGTCGGCCTCATCATTTTCATTTGGTAAATTGTCATTTCTACCGAAAGACACTTTTCATTACTCACATCCATCAAGTCCATCTTGCATATGCTACAAAGGTAACAATGTAACAATTAGTTTTCAACAAAAAAAAATATTTGCGTGATCCACTGTGATCTACCGCCTATTATGATGTTTGAAAGGATCACTTCCAGACACCTTTCAAAATGGTATATGTATAAATGGGAGAGAATACATACATCAATGTCTCGGATCTTCGCAGTCTTGGTCATTCCTTGCAACTCCCTTGTTGGAAGATTTTAATGTTGTTATACACAACAAAAATCTTAAGCACCAAAAAAATAATAATTTGTGGCATTATGGCTCACACGGAACCATCCTCTATCAACAAAATAAACTTAAATGCAGCTTTAAGAGTTTAAAGCAACAATTATAATGATAAAAAAACTCACGAAAACCCCCCAAATCAAAATTTCCTTACACCATAAAGTCTATTCCATTCTAAATCTAATATCCTGCATTGAAACATCCTATTTCTAACGATGAATATACGAACCAATTTTGGTGGGAATATCTCCGGTTGCCACATTCTCGTTGATAGCTGATTGATGCATCGACACAATGAGTCAAAAGAATAGTTGCAAAACATGTTATGACCAAGCATTCATTTAAAATGAGAATGATGTAGATACGGGGAAAAATCACTACACTAAATTGTGATTGTGTAATCCGCAGTTTTATATAAAGTAGTTTGTGAATTTTGCATTTCCAAAAGTGCTGAAAATTTTGCATCCATCATCAGCCTTATACATTCTAACTGCTCAGAGCAACTACAACCAATTCTAGCATTTCTCCCTAACATTAAGGTATTTTTCAGGTTTACACATCACAGAACTAAAATACCAATAATTCTTGAAATAAACCCCTTTCTATAAAAGCAAAAACGTACATACATTTGCAGATCGTGATGCTGTATGACTACGTAATATCCTGGTATATCTTCGCATCTGTGTGCCTTAAGGAATCTTTGAGGTATCACATTGTAAAGTTTAGGATATGAAGAAATCTAACAAAATTGAGATCTCCACCCTGTGTGAATCAACCAAGAGGTTCGAATACAGATGATTTAAGAGGTTCGAATATGTTAAACAGCTAAAGCAGGATTATGAGTGAAAAGATAAAGCCACATGTCCAGTATCCGAATCCAATATATAAACCCATATTAGTGAAAAGCTTTTTCAAATAATCTATATGGCCAGGCTATATAAGAATTGGAAAAACATACCTTCTTCATTTTCTATTAAGACAGTCTCTTGAGTAACTCCATTGGCAAGATTAATAACTTTTCCCCTAAAAAAGGCAAACTAAAAATCAAATCGCAATTTATAAACTTCAACCTAATCACCAAATTGCTACTTCAAATGATTTAATTAAAGATTACCCTTTATATGGCTTGTGAGCAACACCAAGTGATTCAAGAGCAATCCAAGCATTTTATAATAGAGTTAGATCACACCAGTGACTCTCAGCTCATTTGATTTCTCTAACACTAAACTATTCGCTCCAACTCTCTTTAGTGCTACTGAATCTTTTGCGGGATTTTCTGTGTAGCGAAGCCAGATGCAGATTCTATCATACAAAAAGAATGGTGTTAGCCCAATCGCAAAAGAAATAATACCTCATCTCCTTCTTTGCAGGAAACAAAAAATAGAAAGTATTATTGCTCTCTTTTCTTTGCAGATACCATATTGGATTGAAATCGTTGAATATGTTTTGATCAGCTTTGATAAAGCTTTGGTCTGAACAATTTTACTTGTCTACCTGGATGTGTTTGCTACTCATGGCTCATTATTATGGTTTTTATTGCTGTCTAAATTCTCATGGCTTAAGCAAGGATCCTAGTACTAAGTTTAATATTTGAGTTCTCCTTTTTAATACTAAAAGTTTATATGATATTACTTAAATCTTGTTTAGTGTTGCGTCAACTATTTTCTTTTACTTGATCTGCATTACTTGGTTAGTCTGAAAAGACAATTCGACATTGTTAGTATAAAATCATTATGTGTTTGTTCCATTACTTTCAAGAAGAACTAATTTTTTGGATCATGATTGCTTCATTCTACAAACTATAATCACACCTTTTAGTACTCAAAATAACCAAAGAATCGAGCTCAAAAACACCAGTTTATAACTCTAGAATTCCTAATTCATATGGTTCACCAGATTCATGTTCAAAACACGTTAGCATACGTAATATAATGAACACTGATCTACTTGAGACAAATATCAAAGTAGTACCTAGCCGATCTCATGAAGAATCCTGATCATAACATATGACATTTGGCAAATAACAACATGGGATATGCTATTGGTTGAGAAATTGAAAACCCAAAAGATATAAATACCCAGCTAAAAGAGAGGACTTACATTGTTTTTCGGGTGTATGAATTAATCATAGGTGGTTAAAGTCCCCGTAAAACATACAAAAGATGAAACAAAACAGAAGAGTTCATCACACACCCATTTCATCAAACTACTTACAATCATTAAAAACACGCAAAAACAAAAACCCCAAAAGAAAAAATCAATTAGTGGTATTGTGGTAGAAAACAACTTCTCAAGGAACAATACCTCGTAAAATTGACGTAGGATGCGAAGAAATCTAACAAAAGATTAAAGTACTTAGATTCTTGATCAAAAACCATTGACGTAGATCGTTAAAAATCCAAACATAATGGGAAGAAATTAACCTTCTTTATCCCCCATCTCTCAAAGTTTCTGTCTTCTTTTCTTCTATACTTTCAACAAAGAGGCGTTTATTATGAACTCTCCTATCAAACGTCGCACAGCTTAACTACTGATCGTGTACAACATGGTTTTTGAAGAAAACAACCACAACCGTAGATTTGACTAATTCCAATCCTGGCCTTCCTTTATCCCCACTCAAAGTACATCTCGGCCTTTCTTTGTCTTTCCCCAAACAAAATCTCAGCTGCTTTTTGTAACTACGTTGTGCTTTAACACAACTTCGTAGACTCGTATGGAATCTACTTTTAATACATGGAGGCAATGTGTGCCAAAATCCTTAGAGCTAAATACTTCCAGCAAAGTAGACATGCTCTTGACCCTATTATATCCAAGAATAGATCCTGGATATGGAATTGTATTAAAAAAGGCCTTAATCATATTAGATCCCATTGCATATATGAATTTGGGAATGGTTGTTCTATTCACATTCTTGAAGATAGATGGTTCCTTGTAGAATTTAATATTCCACCAATTGTTTTACCAGATAACATCTTCTTGGTCAACTACTTATTTTCCCTGACACCTGTGTTTGGAACCTGAATCTAGTCCATAGTATTTTTGATCATATTGTTGTTGATGCTATCACTTTGATTTTATCTAGACCTGTTAAACCAGACACAATTAGATAGAATCTGATGCCATCAGGTAATTTCTTAACTAAGTCTCTTGGCAATACTATGAGGAAGGTAGTTCACATACCTAACTCACATTCGGATAAATTATGAAAATTAGAAATTGCTCCAAGAACTGGTTTATATCTCTAAGTGTCCACAAGACATGATCCCCACTGCTGTTACATTAACTAGATTTGTTGATACCCCTAATGAATATGTTATTTGTTCCCAGCATGCTGAAACACTAGAACAAATTACCTTTGAATGCCCTTTTGTTGGATGTGTTTGTTTTGCTTCCTTTGTAAATCTTTTTCTCACGGGTCAGTTCCTTTCAATAATAAAGGAGTGGATTACAAATTGGTTAATAATCCAACAAGGTGGAATAAATACAATGGTCCTTGGGGTGCTTTTTATATAGCTGTAATTTGGCAAATCTGGAAGGCCAAATAAACTCTTTAAAGGAGTCCAACACGACCCAAGACAAACTTTCATTAGAGCAAGGAGAATTTTAAATTCAAACGGCTAAGAATACAAAATATTGTACCTCAAGGCTTAAACATTGCTATGGAACCAACAACCTAGATTCCCCCTCTCCCGGGACAACAAAATTAAATAGTGCATCTGATTGGGACAACAACACTAAAACCACTATCTTTACTCTTGTTCTCAAAAATTCCTTTGGTGAGTGCATGGTAGTTAGATTGAAAGGAGCACGAACTCAAAGTAGTGATGAAGGAGAGGTGCTTTTAGCTGTGGATGCCTAGAAGTGGGGACTAAATTTGGACTCAGCGGTAATTCTGAAAGAAACAAGTTGCAGCAAACTCTTCAAAATGATTAGTGGAGAAAAAAACAATATCTCTTGACAGGTTAAAACTCGATGGAAAAAAAAAAGTCACACCCATTTAAGTTCGAACATAAACTCAAAATTGTTCTATTTTAATTGTGTATCTAAAAAGGTTAACATGGCAGCTATTGCATTAGGCCAAGAATCAAATGTGAAAGCAACCTGCGACTTTACAACTTATCCACCTTGTATTATGTTTGAGCTTTTAAACCTTGACAGGATGAGAAGTGTGGATATCTACACTCATATACAAACTTTTGTACCTTTTCTTTAGCTTATAATATATGGTTTTGTCATCAAAAATAAAATAAAAAGCGAATATTTATAAATGTTATACCGTTGTAAATATTTTTTAAAAACCTAAGCAACGAGTATAGACGTGACTACCAAATTCTTTCTATCTCTTAGAGAAAATGTTAACAACGGTAGTTATTAGTAAGAAGTTGTTTGGAAAAATGACATATAAAAATGAAAAGATCAACTTTCATAGGACAAAAAAATAAAAAACAAGGATCAACTTTCATGGGACAAAGGGAATATTTTATTTTAGCACTAGAAGTAGCCTGGAACCACAACTGCACTGCTATGATAAATTGGAGTTTTATATGTAACGTCCCTCGATTCAGATTCTTGATAAGAAAATAGAGAATGCAAGACATGCACCATATCCACCAGGATGCCGTGTTTAATCATGGCGATCAGGATATTTTGATAGATAACCGTGAAAAATCTTAAATGGCAAAAAATGGTTAACTTTCTGGTATTAAGCATGGTTCTATTTCACGGAATGGGAAAATTTATTGATAGGTCCATTATCCATATAGTTATTTATTATTAGGTCATTTCATATTAAAAAGTTAACTGGTGGTCCTTTTTTCTTTGAAACATGGAAAAGACAAAAAGACTCCCTCATCCCAAGCGTGTGAACCCTACACGGAGAGACACAAATACAACCGTTACACCGTCATTTAATCAGTTTTTATCTTTTTCTTCCCTATTCTCCCATTTTCTTTCTCATTTTATCAAACTGAAAATCAGTATTCAATTTTAATTTGGTTTGAATTCTCAGAGAATTTCAAAAATCTTTTAAACAAACTTCCTACTAATTTGTTACAAAGTCTTCAAAATCATCTTATTCAATTACAACCAACCAAGTCAACTCAAAACTCTAAAATTGAAACTTGATTTTATGTTATTTTGAAATCTTAGTCAATCTTTTCATTATCATCATTTCCTAAAAAATCCAAGCCAGTAGAAATCATATTACACACCTACAACAACTGCGTCTCTCACAAAAACAATAAAAATCAGAAAAAACCCTAAAGTAAAAATACTAAATTCAAAATAGCAGATGAAAAATGATTGAAACTAGAGGAAAAAGTAGTAGAAAACACACACACAAAAAAAGTTGTAGCAAAAGATAATGTTGAAGACCTAAGACATAAAAAAGCAGTAATACCAAAACATAAGTAGTCAAAGTTCTTTGTTTATTTCTTTCTGAAAATTCTTTACATTCTGATTGTTTAGTTGATACTTTTGTGAAATTTCTTTTTGAAGGTGTATGTAGGTTATATTACAAAAAAATAGGTATCAAGTGTTAGGATTTGAATGTATACAGGCTATACTCACACTAACTATACTGAAGGTTAGTATAGTTGGTATGAGTATATCTTTAAAAGGTGCATATTAATTATACTAATAGTTTTAATAACATTTTTTTGTGAATCCCTGCAGTTGTGAAAAACAAGATAAAAGGAATACACTGCTTATAATGTATGCATTTTTAGATATTACGATGTTATACTAGGACACATAAGCTAGGTTTAGGTGGTATTATTCATAGTGCAGATGGACTATACTCTGAAGAAAAAAAAGATATATTCTGATTTAAGAGTGCAGAATATGTATTCTCTATTCATTTCTACACATTAGGATGGTATTTTTGTTAGTGCAGATTGGCTATATTACATCATATATTGAGAGTATATATTTTATACACTATGTTATATTTATGTTTTTTTGTGGCATATTTATGTAGATGCTAAAGCTTCTATCTCAACTGGTATAAAACCATATAAAGATGGTTTTGTTCCACTATTTACTCTTGTAGAGAAATTAAGACAAAGGGATTTAAATTTCTTTGATGTTCTGTTGAACTTGATAAGAGATGCTCCGCACGGGAATCTATTTTTGATGTTCTGAGATACAAGTTACAAACAGGCACACTGGGAGAAACTGGATGATGCACTAACAAAATCAATAAGGTGTTTTAAATTTGGAGGAAATGATGATGAGATAAAATTTGAGTTCAAGAGAAAAGAACAAGTGTATATTCTAACTTCTACACCAGAAGAGATAAGTGTCATATTTGGGATGCCTAGAATGGAAAATAGACCAGAGAACTCATATCTTATGACTAAGGGTGTATTCAGCCGGTCCAAGTTTTATCAAAGAGTTTTGGTAAAAAACATATGACAAAAGAGTTGACAGAGAATGCAATACTAGAACTAGTTAAAGTGGCACAAGTTGTAGAAGAAAGTTAAGAAAAAAAATGGAAAATACAAAAAAGAAGAAAAAGAAGTATGTGGTTTGTGAAAAGGAACAAAATGTAATAGATACTCGGAACCAAGACATTGTGAGGATGGTTTGGCTCTTTATGTGTGTAACATTGTTATTTACCAAGAAAGATGCAAGCCAATTGAATGATATGCACTGCACAAATAGGTTTAATGAACATTCTTGAAGAATCAAAAAATGTTTCATGGCCAGGCTTGATACATAACAACCTTAACAAGAACTATTACTGAATCGCAATTTTCCAACAATTGTTACTGGTTGTGTTGTATATTTGTTGGTGAGATTTGAACCTGTATTTAAATAATTTAAAACATATATAGATATGTATTCACTATACTAATAAAAAAAATCTCTTTTGTGTTTTTCTACAGTTATGGTATGTTGAGCATAATCATTGTATCGAACAAATAAAATTAGAGAAAGGAAGAAACTTACCAAGAGCTGCTAGGTGGGATCTTAGAAATGTCTCGATTGAACTTACGAAAGATTTGGAGTTTACAGATTACTCGGTAACCATATGAACATAAAATGTATTTTGTATGTTATATCTTATCCAGTGCATATAAACTATACTGAGAAAAAAAATATTTTTTGAACTTTTATTTGGGAGTGAAGATATATATACTTAAGTACATATACAATATGTTATGTTAGGAGCGCAGATAATATATAGTATGTTTATGTTTTTTGCATAGTGTAACAACCATGTGCATGTTTTCTGGGTGCAGATTGTCTATACTCTGAAAATTTTAGAAATTGATATATAGTTTAGTTTTATTTGCACTGATTAAATAAGTTTATTTGTATTATAAATATCGTCAAGTTTCCTCGATGAGTATACTGAAGTTAAAAAGAAAGCTTTGGCAGAAATTACAGAGAGAACAGCATGGAATGGATGGTGTTGAACATAAAGGAGTACAACAAGAGGAAGAATTTGATGGTGGTGAAGAGGATAATTATGAAGATTGAGGCTTACTATATATCAAAAATGGATGGAAATGATGTGTATATTTGAAAAAGGTGGTTCGATGGATCTAATAATGCGTCAAATTGTGGATGACATCTACTATAAAGCTTACCCCGGTAGAAAGCCTGGATCTAACAAAGAAAAAAAAAGATCTTCAGAAACTGACTCAGAAAAAAAAATCAGAAGAAACTGAATCTGATGGTGATGATACAATGAGATTGGGAGAAGAAGAATATATTTTTATTTGTACCGATCCAGACGAGATTCCAACTACAACTACTCCAGAAGATACAAATACAAAGAATACTAAAGAAGAAGAAACTTCTTCAAGCTCATCGAACGATCGTTTTGAGACTTCGCAATACAAAATTTGGGCTGCTACTCAAATTACCCAAAAATTCAATGAGCTTCTAGAGGAGAAAAGCTTAACAAACCCAACACCAGTAAGTTATAATTCTCTTTACATTGTGTGATAGTATATGTTTCGTGCACTATAACTAGCTTTGTTTTCTATTGAATTTCAATGCTTACATCCAGAGTTATTGGAAGTCAAACAAGTAGCAACTACAACAATGATGAGAGCGATAGATGGAGCCATTATTTCTCTTGAAAAGAACAAGGTATCTGCAGTGTTAAATTTCCTCATTTGACGGATTAGAATGCTAATACCAAAATACATAATCTAGTTTTAGATGGTTTTTTGGATTAGATATACTCTCAAAAAACAACATAGAAAGCATATATTGTTTGTAATTTATGCATTTCCGACATTAGGATGTTATAATAGGGCACATAATTTAGTTTTAGGTGGTATTTTTGAAGGTGCAGATTGCCTATACTCTAAAAAAAAAAATCTATGCTCTAATTTGGTAGTGCAGTTACAAAGAAGTTAGTGAACTATCATTGGAAGATGTTCTTCAGTTGGTTGTGACATGAAAGTACATTTACAAAGAAGAATTGCAATGTTTCTGAAAAGTGAAGATGATGATGTGATAGGATTTGTATTACCTATTTATAATAACCGCAATCGCACGGCGTCTACAATGTAGACATCGGCAAATACGGGTCGAACCCACATGGAGCGGGAAAATACCACAATCAATATTCTTAATAAGCTAACCAGAAACGATATTTTGGGATTTTCAAGTAAGAATGCAAATGAAATAAATAAATTAAACTAAATTAATAAAGTAAATAAAACGGTAGAGTCGGTAACCAGAAACGATGTTTTTGGGATTTTTAGAATAAGAATGAAATAAATTAAACTAAACTAATAAAGTAAATATACTGGGAGAATCGGTAACCGGGGTTTATAGTATCCTTTACTATTTCTAATCAATTATTGAAATGAAACATGACTCCTGAATATTCATCTATTGTCCGTTCTATCGACCATCACCTATTATATGTATCAGAGTCGTAAATATCACTGGGACACCCTAAGCATGGCACATCAAAAGACTAAACCCAAGCATGCACCATAAAATTGTATTAGTGAGAAAATTGTAGGAAACTAAGTATAGGTTCACAAATAATACATGGTTATTCCAAGCATACCCCATCAAAAGATTTAACCCAAACATGGAATTCATACAATGAGACAAATATATTTGTGAAACTAATAATTATACGCAAATGTTACTGTACTGTACAGAACCGGTGACGCAACAACTAATTTATCATTAAATCAACAAATAAAAACATGGAATTAATCAAATCAATTCATAATAGCCTTTGTGCTAAATATAATCCATTCAAAGTTAGCCTATACGCTAAAAATCGTTTCTACCATAAAACCCTAGTTACAAAATTAACAAAACATGGAGAAGGATTTTTTAAAACCCATAAAAAATATAGCAAAAGTAGAGAGTAAAAGATAAAACCCTTCAACTCCTTTTCCACGTTTTATGTTCACCACCACCTGCTTCTCTTTTTCGTTTCTTCTGAGAACAAACTAGTCGTCACACCTAAAAAAAAACGAACAGAAACCAGCCTTTCACGTCACCACCTGCTCACTTTTTCTCTCTGTGTACTCTCTCCACCTCGAGCCGCCAAACCCAAACTCAATTTCTTCTCTCCAGACTGAACTCTCACTTTTCATTCTTTACTTTTTATACCTCATCTCACCTTCCTTTTTCTGCCACGTTACAACTTCTCTTTTCACTCCCAAAAGAAGTCTGACAGTTCCTTCGCTCTCCCACGTGCTAACCGGTCCCACATTCATTCTACGCTTCTGACTTTATTTTTTTACTCGTTCACTTCAGCCAACATCCTATTTCAACCGAAACCCAAATTAACATACCCCACTTCTCTCTTCACCCTTTACCGCCTGACAGCCGCTTTCACTCTCTTCAACGCAACAGCCAAATGAAACGAGAAAACTCCCCTCACTTCTGTGTTTCTACCACATCTCTGTTCAGCTGTACATACTCCATAGTCCTTCACAAGATGCAAATTGTGGCAATTTTTTAGAAGAGCTCGTAGTGCAACTACTTATAAGTGGCAGGCTACAGGCAGTTACACGCGGCTTACAAATTATCGATTTATTGCCAACTTAGTCCTTTTAGTAAATTTAATTGTAGCGTCGGGTTTTCGGTGTATCACCTATAAAAATAATTAAAAATTTATTATTAATATAAATTCAAGTGCTAGCAAATATAAATTAAGAGGTAAATATGTATTAATTATGTCTGTATTAAATATCCCCAAACTTATATTTTGCTAGTCCTCGAGCAAAACTAACCTAAACTAAGTATAAGAAAAATAATAAAATCCTAACTCACTTTTGCAGGAATCGCGACTATACTTAGCATGTGTAACAAGCCTTAAACCCCTAGGTGTACCTAGTGGACGAGTTTTATCTTGTGAGGGTTTACAAGAGATATACCCACAAAACCTTTGCTCCAAACTCTAGCTACTTGTGAACGATTGAAGATAGACACTAAACAAGCTATTTAGTTGGCATACTAAATTCTTCGGCTATAAGAATCATTACCCAGTATGATTCCAATTGATGTACACGAGTTTGCACTCAGCATACTAAAATTCATATATAAGAAAACAAAGCACTACTCAGAAAGTCGTACAATGGACCACGATACTCGGAATTTAACATACCACAATCACATTTATAGATTAAGAAGATGGATATGGAGATAGAAGTGTGCGCATGTTGACTAAGGTGATCGGTGTTTCCCAGAATATCTGTATGATCGTCTGTCCCTAATAGATTGAGACGCACACCCATTGATCTGAATCCTAATTTCTAGTATTAACTCAGCTGGTATATACAAGGGCCTCAGCCGTCGATTTATTAGATATATACAATTTCTTTTTATATATTATTGAATGTATTGACAACATGATTGGATCATTTGAATCCAAGCGCGTGCTCCATGTCAGCAGATTACATAATAGTTCCCATGGATCCTGCATTCCATGCTTTCTTAGGCGACAGGACAGAGAGAACACACACATATTACTATCCAAGTGTCAATACTGGAGTTTTCTTTCCAAGTTCAATTAAAATAATGGGGCTTAATCTTAATCATTCAACTTCATCCTAGCAGCGACAACAAGGTGATATTAGTGAACCACCAAATCACTTATAGAAACACAAAAATATGCAAAAATAAAAACAGAACGTGATATGGTGACGACTCCGAGATATGGTAACGACTATCATGTTATTTCTAACACCCGAGCTTTGTCCTTTTATGAATAGATCATTTAGCTGGGCACACTAATTCCTATATACACTAATTTTGTTTCCATCTACCTAGAATGGTTGATGTCATCCTGAATTTTTCACAAGTTTCTAGACTTTGGAGTATCTTATTGGCATCAATTTTTGGAAATTTTACCCCCAAACCTGAATCTAACATTGTCCTTAATATTTCAAACTGCACAACCTAGAATGGTATGCAATAAAATAAATATGAGAAACACATATAAATCAAAGAGAAGGAATTGGAAAGATTTCACCTGATTGACGCAAGAAAAGTAGTATTCTCTGTGACACACATCAAACGATAATAATAACAAAGAACACTAAAAACAAAAATAAATAAAAATCCTAAAAAGAAAATAAAAACAAGAAAAGAAGAATATACCTACTGGATATGTACAGAAAGGATCTCCATAAATTAATAACCTAAAAATTTGGGGATCAACCCAAAATACAATATATATATATACAACTGATGATAGTCTCAAACTCTCACAGTAGCAATGTAAAGATGATGAAACTACCAAAAGAAAAGAGCTACCCCCAAATATGGTTTTTCCAAAGGGTATATCATTTTGAACAAAAATAACCGAGTGAAAGGACTCGCTAGGGATGGGAACTGAAACTATAGGAGAAACATGCACATATTCATAAACTGCAAACCGAACAACACAGCTTCATGGATAGGAAGGGATGATGATGCAAGTTCCTTTGTTATGGTGAGTTTTAGCACCACAATTTGAACATGCATGTAACCGACATCTTTGCCCTTTCCCATGCACTTTTAATACGGTTGACATTTGTTCTGCCTGGTGGAGGCCTTACAATAGGTATAAAAATCTCATCTTCATTCTCATACTCATCAGGCCTGTCATAGTTTAGAACGGGTCTGATGGACAATGAGTATAGTTCGTGAAAAACAGCAACTTTGAAGTAAGGTTGGATGTAATCCATGTATCGTTCGCCTTTTGTAGAAATAGTGGCGGTTGCATGAGAGCATGTAAAACTATACGCACGCCATCTTTAGCAGGTGCAAGTACTTATCTCTAAGTCCACGGAATGAGACATGCATTGTATATATCCACATATATTTAAAATCAAAAACAAAGTGACATATATTGAATAATATAGTATATATGCACTGTTGTATAAAAGCACTACTAAATTTATATTGGACAGTGTAGTTTATTTGCATTGTAAGGTCAGATGTAACATTAACAATGAAACAAAGGGAAAAAAGTGGCATTACTAGACTAATATAAACACATCATTCCATATTCTATATGCACTGATTGTGTTTAAACAGACTTATGTTATTTTGTTATATTTTTATGACATTACTAGACTTATATAAACAGTATAGTCTATATCCACCAGTAGATAAAACACAGGCAAAGTAAAACAAATAAAGATGACTGACCTTGGAGAATGAACTTCATAGATATTGTCGGCAGATTGCCTAACATCCCAGATACGACCCATTTGAATGTGCTCTTCAAACAAAGCTTCATACTCAGGAATAAGTTTTTCAGGGTCCATCAAGAGACTTTCTTCCCAACGTTCTGACATCAATTTCATAATGCGTAGCCTAGATAAAACAAAACAAAAAAATAAACAAAAACTATTATAGAAAAAAATGAAACAACAAACAACAAATTTATGATATTTATTTGTACCCATATATAACCTAATCGTGTCAACAAGGGTGCAGGAAGGCAACTTCTTGTCATGTCAAATTCAGTTATTGAACGACTCAGCTATGCTTGAAGAAGTCTGGCCATACCTACAACCAGTGAAATAGGCACTAGATCAGTGTTCACTAGGGATATTACGACAATAGGTTGCAACCCAAGGTCTTCCCAATATAACCATTTCTTGAAGTGCCTCTTCGTACCTTGCTGGAGAAAGGGCATATGTAGCTTTTCTAAAACATTCAATAAACTCCGTATATGATTTTCTAATAGGTAAGTTCTGCTTGATATGGTAAAAGAAATAACTATGATGGGAATTAGGAAAAACCGAAGGAATAGATTACATCAACCCTTCACCACGATCAGTCATAAAAATGATGGGACGATTATCAACGATACTCCTAAGATTGACCATAAACCAATGCCAATTATTAACATCATCTCCAGGCACCAATTCATATGATAAAGGATAAAAAGCTGCAAAAAATAAACAACACAACTGTACTCTGAAAAAATCTATGTTCTAATTTAAGAGTGTGGATTGCCTATACTCTGAAAATCTAGAGAGTATCTTATTATGCTTATGTTCGCAGATTCCATATACTATTTTCATGTCAAGCATGTAAAAAAGGAACCTAGTTTAGTTTGAATGCTAAATTGGTAGTGCAGATTGTCTATACTGTATGCATTCTACAGATTTAAGATGCTCTTTTTATCAGTGCAGATCGACTATACTGTGAAGAACTAGAAAGAATCATATTATGCATATGTTGACAGTGCAAATTATATATAATATGTGGATAAACCAATATTTAAATGGTATACTGTTAATAAAAATAAAAACAAAAACAAAAAAGAGTGCAGAACACATATACAACTGAAAGAATTAAAAAAAAACTTGCCTCCGTTTCCACTAAGACAAGTCGCAGTCATCAAACCTCCCTTGAACCTCCCGGTCAAGAGAGTTGTATCACAATAAATCATCGGCCGGAAAAATTTATAACCTTGAATACATCCACCAAAGCAAATGAACAACTTTTCAAACTTGTTGGTTGCATCATTGAACTTCATTGTATACCTCTCTATACCATTCTTCACTTTCTTAACCCTATGCCCAGTTCTCAAGCAGTATTTCTCGCATGCTAGTCTAATAGAATCAACATATCCTCGAAACAACTTGTTAGGGTCATCAAAAACCTTATCCCAACCATCAGAAAGAAGTGGTTTTGCAAACTCATTACCCTCTGTTTCATAACTATCTCTAGCACTCACAATCAAATATGATTCCTTGTTCACACGAACAAAATTGGATGAAGTTGAACCAACACTAGAAAGGACATCAACGTGCAGCTGAAAAAAAAAATTCTTCAAAAAGTATAATGCTGCAAGACCATGAAGTGACACATCAACAAGCACAAGTACTTTCATACGATCATCAATAAAAATGATTACAATATTTCTGGGTGTCAACATCCTCCAATTATCACATATGCAAAACTTCAAAACTTCAATTGTAAAATCAAAATTAACCTTATAAGCAAAATGATGCTCCTCATAGTATACATGTGCATAGCACATAATCGGGTCAGAAGTAGAAATTTTAAACCTGTGACAAAAAAAGAAATCAACAATTTAGAAGCACTACTGAACTGAAAAAATTGAACAATGTAGTCAATATACACTTTAGAATCAATATGAACAATGAAAATGATAAAGCATCACATAACTCATATTTGAAAAGTATAGTGAATATGCACTTTAGAATCTATAGACAAAAACTGAATAAAAAAACGTTATAGAAACTGATATTAACCAGAATAGTCTATATAAACTTTATGATAATACACAAAAATAAACAACAACAAGAAGATTTATCCGTATTACTGAACTTCTATTGAACTGTATAGTCTATATACATTGTTGGAACATGTATAAAACATAATGAATAACATAACTGAACTTATATTGAAAGTATAATTAACATATATTGTTGGATCTGAATGAAAAAACAGAAACAAAATCTAAAAACAAACAAAAACAAATTGAAGATATGATAATCTCGCAACTGAATCAGAATTAAAGAATGATCATGCAAAACCAAAAAAAAACTAAATTGAAAAAATGATTTCAAGATCTACAAACAACAAATCCTAAAAACTTAAATCAAAATACTGATATTGAACAATATAATCCTAATGAAGCATATGAACAACAAAAATTCTAAACACAAAACGCCATAAAGAAAACCAAATGCTGCTATAATAGTTATGATGGAATCAACATCATATAATTTAGTAAAAACTAAAAACAGAACAACTGAAACGAATAATTCGAAATTATAAAAGAAAAACTGAAAAAAGATCATCAAGATAAGTTAATTAAGATGATAGATCTGATTAGAAAGTAGCAGATACAAAAAAAATATCAACAACCAAAGAAATAACAACATTAAATATATATCAACTAACTTTTTTGATGATCTTGAGCAGAGGAAATGAAAAAACGAACGTAAACCCTAGAAAATTCACGAGAAAAATAAGAGGAAGCTACAAGTAAGAAACCGGAAAAGAAGATATGAAAAATCTCGACTGAAATCTTTATTGATTTATGAAAGGAAATTTTAATTTTGCTTCCTTATATATCAGTTAGTTGAGGTAATTTGGGTAATATAAATTTATCATTAATAGACTCACACGTGGAAGGAACTAAAGTGGACCTTGTGATAAAAAAAAATTAAATTATTTTTTTTTCATTTTTGGACCTCCGATTAAACTGAATTTCATGGGTGGACCTACCATTAAATCATCCCACTAAACAATGACCTATCAGTAATTCCTACTTCGGGCTTATCGAGCAGGGTGGCAAAATGCCCACACCTGTTCGTGTCGTTTCCAAATCGGCAGTTAGTTTCATAAAGTTTCTAGCATTTCAATTGGGAGGTTTACTGGTTAGTCCAGAATACCCGGACCTAGTTAACCTATAGTCCACCCGGGAAAACCCATTTATCCATAAGTCCAAAATCGTTTTGAAAACTAAAAATTACTATTATGCCCATCACGTGGAACCATCCATGAACTCCACCTCCTGCACTTCTCACTTTCTTTAATGGAATTTTCAGTTTCAGCTACTCCACCCACCTACTTCTGTAAAACCTGAAAATCTAGGGCAAATTTTTTGAAAACCACCTGAAACCAAATCCAAAAACACAGAGAAAACAACAAAAACCAAAATCTGTAATAGCAGACTTTGAAATATAGATCTCTTTGAGCATTATACAACTGAAACCTAAGCTATTGTCAGCAACTACTGCCATATTTTCCACCTAAAATGGGTACCAAGAGAAAAATCAATAGAAGAATAAAAGAAATAGTAATTGAATAACACGATACTCCTCAATCTCCACCATCGAAGAAGAACAAGAAAGTTTCTACAGTAGATTCTCTACCACCAAAATCAAAAAGAAGAAGAACAATAAAGTTGTTGATTCTCCAACAATATCGAGAAAAAAAATGAAACAAACTGTTGTTGATTCTCCACCAAAATCAAAAAGAAGAAGAATAATGAAGTTGTTGATTCTCCAACAAAATCAAAAAAAATAAAACAAATTGTTGTTGATTCTCCACCAAAATCAAAAAAGAAGAACAATGAAGTTGTTGATTCTCCAACAACATCGAAAAAAATGAAACAAACTGTTGTTGATTCTCCATCTACAAAGAAGAAGAAGAAAGCTCTTGTTGTTCGTTCTCCATCAACATCACAGAAGAAGAAGAAGGGTGTTGTTGTTTCTTGTAAAAAAGGTACTGATTCTAATCATCGATGTATATCAATATATAACATACTTTGTTCATGTTATAGGAGTTATATCTAGCATACAACATCGGTACATATCAATATATATATATATATATATATATATATATATATATATATATATATATATATATATATATATATATATATATATGTATATATAGTTTTTTCATGTTATAGCACATAGATCTAGCATGCAACATAGGTTATATATTGATATGTACTTGGTTTTTAGTTTTAATTCTTGAATTGGATCAGTACATATCAGTATATACTTATTTTCATGTTATAGCATCTAGATCTTGATTGCAGGATAAGTATATATTGATATGTACTTTATTATAGATATTGAATTGGATCAGTACATATCAATATATACTTTGTTCATGCTATAGATATAAAGCATATATATCGATATATAATGTTCTATATTATAGCATCTAGATCTTGCGTACAAGATAATATATATTGATATGTACTTTGTTCTAATCTTGAATTGGATTAGTACATATCAATGCATACTTTGTTCATGATATAGCAGATAGATATCAACATATCAAAATATATACTTTGTTCTATATTATAGTACATATTGATATATTGTAGGGTTATTGACAGTGTGTTCATTATACAGGTGGTGTCAAGAAAACCACAAAGAAGACAAAAGCACCTGCACCTGCTAGGAAGATCTACATAAGTGGTTTCATGGGGATTTTCTCACTTGTTAAAGCAATCAAGGCTGAAAAGCTTGAGTTGAGTGAAACTTAGTTGCGGATCATTGGTGAGCAATCATATGGGAACCTTTTTTTGATGTTCTGGTACACAAATCTTGGTGCAGATCACTGGATGAAGAATAAAACTGCGGTGACCAATCTAATACAGTGTTATAAGAGAAGTAAAGTTGCGAATGAGCTCACATTTGAGTTCAAAATGCATGGAGTTTCACATATTCTGACATCCACTCCTGAAGAAGTAGTCGTTTTCTTTGGAATGCCAAGAGCAGGAAAAAGACAACATGAAGATATGATGCTGACATCAAGGGGTGGATATCAAAACAATGTTTTCTTCCAAAGGTTCTTTGGTGATGTATAAAATACTAAAAAGGTAAATAGAGTGAGGATACAGGAAGAAGTCTTGAAACTTTTAAGAAAAAAACTAGCAACTAAGAAGAAAGCAAATGAAAAAGTTGAAGAATCTGAAGAAAAGCAAAGTGATGAAGAACCTGAAAAAATTGGGAGTGATGAAGAAAATGAACAAGAAGAAAGTGAAGAAGATATTGAAGAAAGGAGTGAGGAAAAAAGTGAAGAAGTGAGAGATGATGAAGACCTTGTAAGGCTTATATGCCTTTTCATGTGTATCACTTTGTTTTTCACAACAAAGGATGCACATGCCTTGACTGAAAAGTACATTGGTCTTGTGGAGGATCTCGAGGCTGCAAAGAATGTGTCATGGCCAGATTTGATACATTCTTACCTAGAAAAGTCACTAAATGACAATGTAAACGCAGTCGAGAATACTACCGGATGTCTGAACTATTTATTGGTAAGAATACGTACTAAAAATCTTTTTAGTAGTTTACTCAATGAAAATCATGATTTACTTTTAACTTTGTTTTGGTGATTTTTTTTTCCAAAACAGATTTGGTATGTAGAGCATACATATTTGCTGGAACCGGAGGAAATAAAGACGATTCCGAAAAAAAAAAGTTTGTTCCTAGAGCTGTCAAATGGAATCTGTCAAAGTTATGTGTTGCACTCCAAAAAGACATTGATACAACTGAATATGAGGTAAGAAAAATATGTACTTATTTACTGCATTTATGATGTTTGTTATGCTACAGTATATAATGATATGTGCTGAATGTATGATGTTTGTTATCCTACAGTATATATTGATATGTACCTCATGAAAAAACTTGTTTTTATAGTACATATTTCTGAGTACATATTTTGTTGTTTTGGTACAGTTCAATAAAAATTCAAGGTTCAATACACCAATCAAGAAAAGCAAATTATGAATAGAATCACAAGAAGAGTTGCAGAAGAGGAGAGTGAAGCTGAAAAGGAAGAAGATAAAGAAGAAACTGCAGGGAAGGCAGTGGATGAAGATAATTGGAAAGGAAGATATGAAGAATTGACAAAGACAATCTTTGAAAAATGGGGTGAAGAGAACACCATGCATCATGAGGATGAACCGCTTGATGCATCAAAGCTTCTTCAAATGTTGAATGACATATACATGAAAGCTTCTCCCTTGCAGCCTGAAAATGAAGAAGATTTTCGAGACTCAGTTGATGGGAGTTTCACTTATTTAGGTACTGACCCAACATGAGAATTCCCATCTCCTACTACTCCAACAGATCCTCTTTGTGAAAACATAACACAAGATGAAGTAGTTTTGGGAGAAGAAGTGCCAACTGTTCAGATTCCACCAGGAGATAAAAAAAAAATTGAGTGACACCACCGTCAAAAGGGTACCATTTAATGTTGCATTGTCAACACCACCTTCGGTGCACAAGTTCTATGGTGTTGATGTTAATGTTATTAAAACATGGGCTAAATATGACTTGGAGAAAGAGGTAAAAGAGATGCAGGAGAAAAGTAACACACAAGTAAGTAATGCTGGCTAGTTTCACTCTTTATTACAAATGTGTTTATCAATATAACTGTAAATATCAATATGTACTTGATTACAAATGTGTTTTATTATTGTCATATAACTGTATATATCAATATGTATTTAACTATCATGAAAAAAACTCTATGGTTGCAGGATGATTTACCTGGACTTCAACAAGAAGCAATGAAAAAGGTGATTGAAGCTATAGACCAGAGTCTTGAAACTATTAAAGGGATTTCGCATAACCCTGATGAACAAGACGTTGAAACCTTGGTTGACAGCTTTGTGGACATGAAAATACCTTTGTTTACTGAGATGGCTAAAATGGAAGACATTGAAAAGTTCATATTTGAAGAATTTTTGGACTTAGCCATTTCCAGCAAGGAAGGTTATGATGAAGAATATGCATCTCTCAACCAAGATAATGGTAGTGTTTCAAGCCATACTCTGTTTGGGATTGACATTCGAAAACATTTTGATAATTTATTTGGAAATGATTTACGACGTGTAGAAGTTCGACAAGTTACAGTTGAGCCAAACCAACTTACACCTGAGAAGAATACAGATCAAGTCACACCTGAGCAGGAAAATGACCCAGAGGTATATCTTGTACTTGTGGTAATTTACCTTTCTTGTCTTTGTTTGAAAAAATATGATTCAAATACAGTACTGCAAATCTGAATTCAAAAATGCAGGAACATGAAGTTACAACAACCCAAACGTCAAGCGACGTGCCACTAGCAACCAAACTTGCCAAGATGACTGCTACCAAAGCGAAAGCAAAACCAAAGGTTGTTGCAAAGAAGTCGGTACCAACTAGAGAAGAAGTTAGCAGGCGAGTAACTCGTGCAAATCCAGCAAAGAAGACAGATCCATTATTTGATAGTGGAAGTAAGTTTTCTGAAAAGAAGAAGCCGAAGACTGAGCAACGAAAAAGGACAATAAAGACAGGAAAGGAAAAAAAACTCGTAAAGCTCAGAAACCTCGTATGAAGTTCATGGATCTTTACAAGTCACCACTCTATGAGAATATGACAAATAAAAAAATATCGATTATACTTCCATACTTTGAGAAATGAATGAGAATGTAAGTACTTTCTACCCTTCATTTTACTTTTAAATCAAGTAAGTTTTGTAGTACATGTAAACAAAACTTACTTCAATATGTGTTTTTGTTATAAATGTGCAGCTTGGTTGCTTGGACAGTAGAGAATGTAGGTGGTATCTGTGTCAGCGGGGCTACAATGGAAGATTTGATCTTCAACAGAGCATTAAACCAAGATCTTCTCAATTATGCTCAATATAAGCTTCAAGTGGCGTTTGAAGACGACCAAGCAAATCCAGAGGAAGAAAGAAAATACTTTAAGGTATCATCTGGATCCAGCTGCTTGGGTATGTGTTGTTTTCTTCTTTTATACTTTTGAACATTGGATATGAAAAAAGTACATGATATATACTTTGTGAAATAACCTGTTAAACGTTTCCAATTTTCAGTATCATGTAGACAAGCCAGACATTTTAAAGGGAACAGAAGTGACTGCTGTTATTATGCCAATCTTGAAAATGAGCAATGACATCGAGAAGATCCTTGTATCGATGTGCCATGGCAACAAGCATTGGACCCTGCTCGAGTTTGAGTTTAAAACCGAGAAATTTATCCATTACAACTCATATGTGGCGTTCAGGGATCATTGTTATGAGAATGCCAAAACAATGTCTGAATACTTGTTCAACCCAATCAATCATTTCTTGGATGAGAATCAGAGAAAGATGGTGAGCAACGTAAGTTTGACTGACTATGGGTGTCCAAAACAAGGAATATGGACAGACTTCCTTTTGTATGTAATGCATTTTATCAAGAGGAGATCAAAGATTGATCATGATGGAAAAAGTTTGGGAGATGGCGAACAATTGATGAAGAAGATTCAGAAGAAAAGAATCAAGTTAGTATGCAGTTTGTTGACAGCCACTCCGCCTGAAATCAGTTGGGACCCCTTCAAATGAAAATAAATGTTTACATATAGAGTAATTCAGATATGTTTGTAGATCTTGGTCTGAGGAGATAAGTTGGTGCATTTTAGTTTTTGCTGGGAAGAGTTTTGTGGCTAGAGTGAAGAAGATAATCCTTAATTGTTTCTTATACCACATTTGGCAGGAGAGAAATCTTAGGATATTTTAAAGTAAATTTAGTTATATTGACCAGGTGGGATTTATCATCATGGAGACAGTGAGAGTTAAGGTTTTGTCTATGAAAGGTAATGTAGTGGATAGTCCTTCTACGCAGTATGTACTTCAGTAACTTTCTTATTGTGTCATACTTATTGAACTTGGTTTCTACTTATTGAACTTGGTTTTTAGTTATTATGTTTATATATATATATATATATATATATATATGATGATATTTATTAGCATTGTTAGGTTTCTATTTGATTTTAGAGTTATATAGAAAGGCAGAACATATTGATATGTGCTAGGAAGTACATATTGATATGTACTTTGTTCTGAAACTCCGAACCAATAGATTCATATTCTAAACAAGTACATATTGACATGTACTATGAAGTACATATTGATATGAATTTAATAAATTACTTTGTTTATGTACATTTTTTTTTGGTTTTATAACAACTACAAGATTACTAAATAAAAGAAAAATATATTGGGAATGAAAATCAGTAATAACGAGGGGCCACTGCCCCCTCGACCCCCGTATATAATGAATGAAATTCAACCACATGTTCATACATCTTTTAAGATGGAGCAAAATATAAGATTTATATCATCAAATTCTCGTTCTGTCATTAAGAACATAATTCAGTTGACACACAAACAAGTTCTGAAAAAGAAACCTAAAAAAATGCGACAAGTATCTTATAAAAGAATTTAAATCCCAAATGTACTAAAAAAAACTGTAATAAAATTAATTCTCATCTGTATATTAGTAATGACGGATAACATTGCATGTAGCCTTGTTGTGATGAGATTTCAATTTATAATTTGAACATGTAACAGGATGTTTTCTCCTCTCTCATGCACTCTTGATGCGGTTCTTTTTTTTTCTTCCTGGAAGAGCCCTAACTACTATTGATGGCAGAATAGTATCTTCTGCGGTATACTCATCATGCCTGTGGTATATTGAAAAACATAAATAAGAAAAATCTACTATACTTGTGCAGTTTTTGTTGATGTATGTTACACTAAATATCAATATGTACTATGCTAGTTCTAGTTTATGGTTTATATGTACTACTTAAAACCATTCTCATGTATGATACTACCATAAAAAAATCAATATGTACTGCTTAAAAAAACTTACCTGTCGTGATTAGGAACATGTCTAATAGCGATTGAATATAGCTGGCGATAACAACTAACTTTGAAGTATTCGTCGATATAATCAAGGAACTTTCCCCCAGATGCAGCAATAGTTGCAGTAGCATGCGAGCATGGAAAACCATACACGCGCCATCTTTGGCAAGTACAACTTTTTTGCTGTAAATCTACCATATGAGACCTGCACACAAGAAACCAACCATATTATTTACGCAGTATATATTGATATTTTCTATACACAAACAAAGAAGAATATAATCGGCACAATACATATTTGATATTTTCCTTACACAAACCCAAGAAGATAATCTGCAAAATACATATTTGATATGTTTTCTGCAGTACCCCTAAGAGACTAGTTTAGTTGATATCTCAGTTCAAAAGAGCATGTTACCTAAAAAACTAACCTTGGGAATGAACTTCAAAGACGTGAGCATATGACTGACTAACTTTCCAAGGACGACCAATTTGAATGTGCAGTTCAAACAAGGTTTGATACACATAGGTTAAGAGTTCCGGATCCATCAAAAGACTTTCTTCACGACGTTCAGACATGAACTCCATTACCCGTAGCCTACACGACAAATAAAATTAAAAAACAACAAACATATTATACATATAGTACATATATACTTGTAGTGTTACAAGAAACTTATAAAAACCTGATTGTGTCAGAGAAGCACAAGGAGGTAACTTCTTTCGCGACGAATCCAGTTATTAAAAGACTAGGCAATGCTTGAAGAAGTATGACCATACCTATATCCTGAGAAGTATGCACTAGACCATTTTTCTCTAGGAATGTTACGGCAGTATTGAGCAACCCAAGGCCTTCCTAGATAAACCATTTCTTGAAGACCTTCTTCATATCTTGCTGGAGAAAACGCATATGTTGCTTTTTGGAAACATCCCATCACTTCTTTATATTTTTCATCAGACTTACTGATGGGTAAGTTCTTTTTCAAGTGGAAAAAACAATAGCTATGATAAGAATCAGGGAAAACTTCAGGAATTGCATTCAACAAACCTTCGCCTCGGTCAGTCAAAAAGGTAATGGGACGATGGTCCACAACTTTTTTAAGATTGTCCATAAACCAATGCCAATTATCATTATCTTCGCCAGAAACTAATGCATATGCAAAAGGATAAAAACCTGGAAAAAAAATATATAAAAGTCTATATCAATATGTACTTCATGTCTGCACCTTCAAATTATGTTATACCTACAATGTATATCAATACATACTTTATGTATGATGTCTATGATCCTAAAGTAGATATTGATATGTACCAGAAAATAGACTATATTTCTCTTTGTACTGGTACATAAAAAACAGTTACATAACAAAATATATACCATATAAAAAAGTTACCTTGATTGCCGTTAAGACATGTCGCATCCATTAAACCTCCTTTAAACCTCCCCCTAAGAAATATCGCATCACAAAAGATCATTGGACGACAAAGTTTATAACCCTCTCTACAAGCTCCAAAGAAAATAAAAAGTTTGTTGAATCAATTTGTTGCGTCGTTGAAATCAAAATCAATATAAGACCCTGGGTTGGTTTCCCGAACAACAGTGACCCACCAAGCAAGATCAGTGTATGACTTTACATTGTCACCAAAAATTATTTGATGCGATAACTCTAATGCATGATATGTGTGGTGATACTTGATGTTGATCCCTCCACCAACTTTAATATAATCCATAATCTCTTGCGGCTTTATGAGAGGGTTGTGCTTGACACGCTCATGAACTAAATGATTTACAAGCTTCCTCGAAACAGTTGGACTCCTCAACCTATAACCAGCACCACAAGTGTGTCTACCCACGTAAACCTTTATCTTAAACACATCCAAAGACCTATTCATGGCAACCGCATGAAGCATCCAAGAGCAACAATCATTGCTGCATCTCATTATGAATCTCTCAAGGTCATTCTTCATTTTTTAACCTTATATCCAGTCCTCAAACAATATTTCTCACATGCTAACCGAACAACTTCAACACCACCATGGAAGAAATAGTTTTTATCTTCAAAAACATTCTCCCAACCATCAGAAAAAACAACACTTGCAACCTCTTTGCAATCTTTTAAATAATTGTTTCTAGCACTCAAAACCAACTCAGCACTGTTGTCAAAATCATACACTTCTAAAAGAACTAGATGCACCAGATAAAATAACATCAACATGCAACTCAAAGAAATCTGAATTCTTCGTAAAATGTAATGCAGTAAGCCCTTTAAGAGATACATCAGCAAGGACAGGGACTTTCACTCCATTTTCAACATAATTAACAACAATAGTTGATGGAGTCAACCAGCTCCATGCATTACAAATAGTAAACTTCAAATCTTCCAAAGTCGAAGATAACGTAATCAAATATGCAATGTGGTGTTGATTGTGGTATACATGAGAGTAGCAAAACGTATTTGGATTAGAACCAACACCTGATATGTTGAACTTGAAGAAATGTGATCCAAATAAAATAACACAAACACAAAAATCAAACATATATTTTAAGATGATAGGAATACTAAATCTACAGTACAACATAATATGTACTATTTTAGAAGTATCACACATATTATAGATTCACACATAACAGACAAACAAAAGCATATTATATGCAGTACAAACAAATATGTATTGATTCAAAAATGGTATACCATACAATATATATAACAAAAATAGCATACTATAAAAACAGTATATATCAAAAAGTTTAGAAAAACAGTATGTATTAATATGTACTGAAGAATCATTCAAAACATCCAGAAGAAAGAACAAAAATCATGATTTCCTAAAAAAATAAAAGAAAACCAAATAAAACTTATTATCAAATGACATGTAAACAAACTGAATACGACGATTTAATGAGCAAAATAGAACGATTACAAAAATCAGTTTCAAAAACCAAAAGAAAAATTAAAGCACGAACAAAAACGAGATCAATCATGGAATTCAACAAAATGTACATCATAGAAATCGTAATCATCATGATTTCAGTGTAAGAAAACAAACAAAATCATGAAATCAAGTTGATTATCATGATTTCAGTTAAAAAAAACAAAAACATAACAAAGCATAACAAAAATTATAAGAGCAGAGAAGAAGATTACAGAAAAATACCTGGAGATTTGATATCGAAACCCTAAAACTGAATAACACCAACTGAAGCAGAGAGAGAGGAAATCGGATTTGTGAGTTGAAGAATTTTTTTTGGAAGATTTGATTTCGACTCGATTTATACGTTCGTTATAGAAAGGGTAAATATGAAATATTTAAAATATAAATTTCATTACATTCACGTGAGTTGGACCAGCGATTCAAAAAAATCAGTCCAAATACTTATTTGTGGACTAGGGGTTAAAACACGTTAGATGGATGAATTACACGGTAAACGGGTCATATATAATGAATTATGTAGTAATTCCTAGATTTCAATTTTCAAATATGTTGTTTAGGGGCTGTTTGGTAACCATTATTATAATAGATTATGAGCCCATAATCAATTATCCAGTCCATAATCCATTATATAGGTGTTTATTAAAATTTACAATAACTGATTATTTTAATCATAATTGAAAAAACTCATTATTTCCATAAGTAGAAAAAAGTTGTTTATAAAAATTATCACAATCAATTATTTTTTTTAACAAAAATGAATTAGATTTTTTTCCTTAATTTCTCTAAACTATCAAGAGAGAGACAAAAAAACAATAGTGGACTAAAAAGAATTTCTTAGATCATCATTCTTTCCTCTTCTTTCCGAGAGTATTTTTCTAAGATAATCAATTATCCCAAAAATATGTTTGTTAAAATTTATTAAATATCATTTTTTAATTTAATATCTATAATTATAAATAATAATTATAATTTTTACCAAACAAGGCCTTTAAACAACAATTTAAAATTTAAGAATTATTGAACCGTTAGGAACTTTTCATTAGTGGGTCCCAAACATTTTCAAAAAACATCAAAATTAAAATCACAACAGCTATTACCCCTTTCTTCTTTTCACCAAAACCACTGCGTTTCAAAAATACCATTTTTTTTTCTTTCTCTTCATTTCTAGGGTTTGCGTCATCACAGTTTGTATTTCAAAATCAGAACTTGGAATAGTTGGGGTATTTGTGTAGTTCGTTTTTTATACGATAATTAGGGTTTTTTGAGAGTACAGAAATGAATATCCCTCAAGATGTTGACGATTACATCAAAGAATCAATCGATTATACTCTAGGTTTACCAGTATCAGAGAGAACATTAGAAACAAAACTACTTGCTTCTGAAGATGCAAGAAAAAGACTTCAAGATCAAAACTTTGTTCTACATTCTCGGTTGAAAGAGAAAGATGAATTACTTGAAAGATCTAAGGTTAGTTGTTTTCTTGATATTTTTTTTAAAGAAAATTTCTTTTGAAAGGAATCGCATCTTAAAATCTTTATGTTACTTCCTTTGGTGTTTTAGTCTGAAGCGTGTATGGGTAATCAAGCTGTGAAGAGATTTGTTGAGGCGAATCAGAAATTGGCTCTTGAATGTGAAAATCTTCTTTCTCAATGTTCAAAATTGGAAAGAGAGTGTTCATTATATGATCATGATCGAGAGGCTTTAATGGAGTTTGGTAATGAAGCTGATGAACGGGCTAAAGAAGCTGAGATTCGTGTTGTTGAAGTTGAAAACGACTTGATAATACTCTCTGAAGAACTTGATTTCTATAAACACCAATGTGATGTTCGCATGGTAATTCCCAGTTTTTTTCTTTCTTGAACCTTTCTTGATATTCATCATGTTCATGTTGTTGAGTTTAGACTTCTGTTTATTTACTGTAAAATGCATGACTAGGTGAATGAAAGAAAGGCTACTGAAGAATTGCTGTTGTTAAGACAGAGGGTTACGGAGCTTGAACGTTTACAGTATGCAGATTATCACTTTCTTTTTTAAATGAGCTATTTTGTCCATGTTAATTTTTTCTCTATCTGGTTAATGTGCTGATTGTAGCGTCAATTTTTGGTATAAACAGGTCACTTGAGTTGCACGATAATAAGGTTGCTTGTAGCAATTGTTCTGCATTCAAGACTGTGAATGGAAATCCACCACTACAAATGTCAGAGGATTCAGACGCAATGAATGTAAATGTAAGTACTAACACTTAAATTAAAAAAGATAAAGAATATATGTATTAAATATGAGTTTGTTTATCATACAACATTCATAGGAAAATAGCTCTTTGTTTAAACAAAATGCAATTATGGTGGGTGAAATAATAGTTAGTAGCTAACTTTTTTTATGGATGGTTGTGCACCTTGTAACAAATGCTTATGTATATGGGAATAATTCACCATAACATATGTAATCTTTCCGTGTCAAAAAAAAGAAAAAGAAAAAAGAAATGTAATCTTTCTGAGTGTTGGCACTCTTATGCCAGGAACAGTGTCATGATCAATTAATACTTGGTTTACTAGTTCTATAGAAGTTATCCGGTCTGTCAAAATTCAGCCTCCTGTGTCGTTCTCTGATTTGTTATTCACTGCATTCAGAGTTGAACCGACTAGTTTTGTCTATGTCTTTGTCCTGATTAAAATGGTGCATACTTTGAATTGTAATAAACTGATGCCGATTTTAACTCCTTAAATCATTGAAATTAGAAATCATTACTAGATACCTGCTCTTATAGTTACGTGCATGAGTTATGTTAGCTAAAGATAAACTCGTGAAAGGCTGTTACATTTAATAAAAAAGGTACTTAGTTCTACAAATCATTTTACAATTCTTTGGTGTGGTTTTATTCTTCTTATAGACTGTTATCCATGTTGGCTTTCCTCCATTGAGAATAAGATGAGAACACACTTGCATGCTGTACTGAGTATGAAATATACTAACATGATAAGGCTTGGTAAGCGTTGATGAAGGGAAATCATGTCAGTCGTACAATCTTATGTGGATGCTCTTTGATATTTTGTAATTAAGTTGTTATCACCTTATCAAACGGCAATTGATTAAGTGAAAGTTTAGCCCAGAATGTGTTTGCTGTCATGTCTCATTTTTCTGCAAGTGATAACAACTACATTAGTGAGAGAGTCCTCCACAAGTTGGGATCCTCATTGCATTGCAGCACGTAGAGATTGAACACATCTGTTTGAATGTTTCAACAAGTAAATATTTTGATCTATTTATTTACTTTTACAGAGAAGCTTTTTCTTCATTAGGAAGAAATTTTCACTTAATCACTTTCTTGTGTAATATTATTCTAACATGAACACTTTCTCCTGATTCTCCTTTGCTCAATTTATTCGATGGATCAAATGTATACAGGGCTTTACGGGTAACAGATTTTGTGAATATAACTAAAATATTGAAGGCTAACAATTGTATACCTGTGTGGTGAAGGTTGAGTACTCTGCGGTTAGCACCAATTTGGAAGGACATCTGCTGGACTCTCTGATAGTTTCAATAACTGATAAAGATGAAGCTGCGGCAAATCCACACACTTTTCTAGAGGCTAACAGTGGAGTTGAATCATGTCAAGGTTTACTCAAAATATGGGATCGGTAAGGTCTTCTTCTTTCCGCTAGTATTGAACAAAGATACATCTCACCATAAGGCATGATGCTTGAAGTGGATAACAACTAGCACAATATCTACTTCGAGCTCCATGTTCATGGACTGTAGTCATTGTAATTGTCACCAATTTCTCACAGATGACTTGGTGCAGTTAAGGATCTGTCACAATTAAATATTAATTGAGGTTACTAAATGTAATCATATACCATTCGACATACAACTGCAAGTACGGTATGGCTTCGAAGAGACCCAAAGCTCAACTAGTAACTGTTGCAGAATAATACCTCATGTCATAACTATATTTGTTAATTAACTGTCTTGTCAAAACACTGCAAAATTAGAAGATTTGAACAAGAAATGAGAACCTTATTCTCTGCTTAACATGGGGAAATTTCTTAAACTGCAGCTTGAGTCCAGCAACTCAAAATGTCATAGCATTGGTTTCTGAGATTAGAGCGTTACAAACCCACAAAGAGCATCTAACAACTAACCTTGTCAGAGCTGAGGAGGAGGTAAATGCGTTTTCTTTTTAATTCTGTTTTGTCAGGGTTTATATCCATCTAGGCATAATCTAATGTTTTAACTTTCATGGGTTTAGGTTAGAGCATTGTTTGATGAAAATACTATCTTGGATGAGGAGAACAAAAGGTTGTTGAGGCAGTGCAACAGAGAAAGGCATCATCAAGGATCAGGAGACAAACATACCAGCAGTGCATCAGCAAAGGTAATTTTTTGATTAATAATAGGAAAAGCTTCCAATATTGAAGGCCCTGTTTGTTAACATTTAGAATAATTTGAATTGATTATGTTTGAAACTGAACGACACCCATCGTAACTAGTTTAATGTTGCAGCATGACCCCACTGATTTTTTCTTATCTTTGATAGTTTCTGTTCCCAGTCCCTGTGTTTGCACCAACATCATATATTACATTCTAAAATAAGAAAAGACTTTTAATTGCGCCAGATATGTTTAACAGACGGCATAGAGGGATCCTCCACTTCCATTTACTAAATGCATAAATGAGTAGGAAATATTCTGATTCTAGACCGAGTATAACCAAATCATTAACCAAGAAAAGGTTAAGTTGGTAATGGCATGAATTTATTGAATTTCTGATATCTAACTGCAACTAAACCACACATCAGAAAGGTGTTAGCAGCTTCTATTATAACTTCCCTTACAGTTTTCTTCTGTTATAGCTTCCCTTCAAGTCAGGCTTCAAGTTTGTGCCTGTAAGAGTGGTTTACCTGTGAGTTTTAAGTATTTGCTTGATTCTCATAGTATATATAACCTATCGCAACTGATGTGTAGGGAAAAAAGCGTCGCTCAAGCCCCAAAACAAGCAGTTCAATTGAGAGGAAAATTGATTTTGAGCAAGATTTACCAAGACATCCTCTATCTCCTATCCAGTACAACTCTCCAAATTCCAGAGTTCATAACAATTAAAGAGAAGGGAAGTTACCACCAGTATTGGAATTTCTGTCCTTTTATTTTGTGCTTGTATCAAAGATTACGTTACCATCTTTTGGTAGCATACATTTGTTGTTTGATTAAACACTGGGATCGGCCTTACTTCAAGACCTTCATTTTCTATGTTTGTACAAAAACATTTTTGAAAGGTTCCTGAAAAGTAATGCATAAAAAATATATATAGGAAATCTGAATTCTTTTTCTTATCTGTTGAATAATATTTTCATTATAAGTTTGATGGAAACGTAGATCTAAGCAGTGTACACACAATGAAGCTCAAGGTTTAGGATTGAAATTGAAGTCATACATACTGGATATAAAGTCAGGTTCTTATTATAAGGTCCTCTTGTCTAGTAAGTGAAAGACTCTTTGAGGAATAACATATGAATATCAGATGATCTTGTGCATTATTGGGTGAATCACATATATTTTGAGTGTGTTTATGCATACCCATGAGTTATAAGATGATCTCCACTTTCGGTAGTTCTTCTTCGTCGACTGAGTTCATTGATCTCGTTCTTGATATTTGGAGTTTTCGGAATATTTTGTGAGACACTAATGTTATGTTTGCCTAACAACAAGAGGAGAAAACACTGTTCAAGCTCCGATCCAGTATTAGAACATGGAAAGAAATAAATGCGAACTGTTGATGTTTTGATAATCGTTCGAACAGTGGGGGTTGACATCCAACTTTGAAGAAGATAAATGTAAAGAAAGATTCTTAAGCCGCCCAACTGTGAAAGATGGCTCAATTTCCTCACAGAAAAAACAACCAGACCAAGAAGTCAGCCAGAATAATGTTTTCTAGTTTTTCATTGCTCTTGAGTCTTGAGCTAATAATTCATCGAATATTCAGCAGCTATAGTCTGATCACAGGTCCCTAGCCACCAATGTTTTTTTTGAACATAACACCTGTGAACAGAAAGGTCTCTAGCCACCATTGTTTTCTAGAACATAAATCTGTGAGAAGACTGTTGTAAACTGTTAGTATCTCCGTCTTTTCATTTACGCAAAAAAAAGTCAGCAATCGAACAGTTGCGAATTAAGAAATTGTTTATAACATCTGTGAACATACTTGTAAAGTCGTTAACTCTTTGATTGTTAATATCTCCAGAGTTATTTCATTTTTGCAGATATATTTGTTAACAATCAAACAGAGGCGAAGTAAGAAAATTGCCTAAATCAATAGTTCAGGGTAAAAGTATAAATCCAAAAAAAAAATCCTGTAATTTGACTATTCAGGAAAGTTAAAGCACTTTCTATCTTCAAATAAACAAAAGAGCCCTTTCACATTCTGGAGATTTGGAGAGGAACCATTGATTCAATGGTATCTTCCCTTGAAGAAATAAGCTGAAAGATTTCCAAGTTACCTAGTCGCTCCAAAAGATACCTTCGGCAATCTTCTGCAGCCAGCAATCCTGCCGAGTAAGCACCATGTACTGAACCGGAATGGTCCATACTAACAGCCTCCCCTCCAAAGAAGAGACTACCCACTGGAGCCTGAAGCCTCTCGTACAAATCATCAGGCTTTCCCACTAAGTCATAAGTGTAAGATCCAAGCGAATTTGGGTCACTTCCCCAGCGCGATACAAGGTACTGTACCTGTAGAGGTACCAAGCAAACAAAAGCATAAGAAAGAGGCAGAAAAGATTTTGGCATAAATTACTGTGGTTCTTGCAGAGAGGTCAGTCAAAGTAAGCAACATGTTAACTGCACAAACTGACAATCTAACTCATGAAAACACCCTCTTTTGGGGTTACTTGAAGTGACCCAAGGGCTAAACCAACCAAAAATAAAAAACTAGTTTTGAGCAAGAAACCAACGAACTTCCTGGTCATGTTTCAAAAGAAAAGCAAGCAAGACAAAAAGAACACTTACTGGCTCTGTTGCGCCAGGTAACATTTTCTTGAGCTGTGACATCACAAAATTAGCCGCAGCCTCATTGGAAAATTTCTCTATGTCGTCAGCAAATGTTCCAGCTGCCATATAGACTAGGACAGGGTTACCTGTTGCCTTGTGTAGATTGAGAAAATAACCACAGGCATATGATGCTGGTGCAACAACGCCTAAAAACTCTACGTTCGGCCAAAAGACTGTGTCAAAAAGCAATGCAATCTTGTTCTCGTTACCAACACCAAGATCAGAAATGGCGTCTACTTTCCACTTTGGTAGCTTCGGCTCAAACTCAATAACTTCAGCTTTGAGAACTCCATGGGGTACTGTGATTATGGCAGCATCAGCAATAAAATTTCTCCCATCTTCTAAAGTTAGTTCCACTTTATTACAGCCACAAAATATCTTTGTAACCCTAAATAAGGACAAAAGCAACATTAGTGAGTTCTGGTTAAATGCATCCCAAGTAGTTTCAACATTGACACTTCCAACTCATACTTAAGAAATTTGTTTGGAAATTCAATATCCTACAAATTCAAATTGCATATTTTATTTTTCTTTCTGATTTTCTGTGGTCTGTTTTTCAATTTTTCTACTTTGTTATAAATTAGACATTACCAACAGAAATGCTTTGAACATCACGCCACAGAACATTTTCAAAAGGGAAAAAGCGAACATAAAAGAAAACCTGTGATTCAAGCAAATGTCAATGTCTTTCGCAAGCGCTTTTACAACGGGGTAATATCCCTCCACCATAAGTCCATGGCCACCAGTTAGAACATCCTCCTATGTTGCAAGAGAATCCATCAGAAGTCAGCAATCAGGGTTTGAAATCTACTCAAACCTTAACGTCACTGACAACCTATTATATTTCACTTTCATCGACAAAAAAAGGTGAAAACTGCTATGGTTGAAAAGTTCAATTGAAACATGAAAATTGTTCGATAATATTCTTATTCTGATACAAAAAAGTAAAACCAGACAATAACGTTTAAAAACATTCTTTGGTCGAATTGAAGAACTCACTAAATTTGTCTTTCTAGTTTTAAGCAACTTTGTAAAATTGCATAGTCTTGTGGGGGGAAGAATAATTATAACTCTGTTATTCAATGTAATAGTATAAGCAGGAGAAAAGAACAATTCCCTGAGCCCACAAGCAGAATACTAAATTTCCATCTGTGATTTATTCTCTGTGAAAAATAAGATGCACTATCTGTGTGCTAACCAATGTATACTTGCCTAAGAAAGAAAAAAACGCCATATAACGTAATAGAGGGCGAGGAAGCAGAACTAATTGTTTCACACATTAATGTACCACCTGCCATGAAAATTAACTACAGTGACATGAACTTCAAGGACAATTTTCTATGGCATCGTAAATTCCCAATATTCACATGAATCGACCCACGATGAAAAAGTTAACCATAGAAAGTATTTTTATATACAATTTACATATTCTCCTAACTGTAATACATAGGATCATCTCGTATGCATAAGCAAGTTAGGGTTAATTTCAACTATCAATCGCTAGCAAAATCAGTTCTGAAGAACTTGCTTGGTGCGAGTACATCAAGAAACCCAACCAATAACTGGCATCTGTCGTCTTCCAACTAGAAAACAAGATATGAAAATATGTAACTACCTGGTCCCAGTTTTTCAATGATATCTTGTCAGCATCTGCAGCGAACCATGCTTCCATCCTACATAAGTACCATTGCAGGACTTCGTGGGCAAGACCTTCTGGTCTATACAAGAAACAAAGAGGAAACCATATGTTACCAAAAGAAAAGAGGCAACTAGATCAGTCATATAATAGGAACAGCACCTAAACTTAGAAAATTATACAATCTAAGTACCTTAAATCTGGGTTCTTATCCAGAACAATTGAAATACCCTTTAGAACAGACATGTCATGCACACGTTCATTTCTTACTTTTTCTGTCTGGACAGATAAAAATTGACTAGTTATTTACGTAGCTATCTGAAGAAGTATAATCCAAATTAACTTAACACAGCTAACTAATCCATAATTAAGGTGAAGATAATACCTCTTTCAAAATTTTCCTAAATATATTTCCAACTTCCAATACCAGCTGCTGAGGAATTTGATTCCCCTCCATATCAAAAAGCACATAGCTGCAATTATAGAAGTCCAATGATCATGATTTAAAAGACCAAAACTGCTATCTAAGATCATGATATTGAGGGAAAAATATTGTTCTTGTGGATCAATAACAATTTCAGAGGAATCAAAAACTAAAAAACAATAGGGAATATATATCTTGTCTCCATGTACATGAGAGGAACCAGTCATAATATACCAGCCATGAAATAACTGATTGTTTGGAGCACCTAAATATTTATTGATGAGCACACTGAGGAATATCCCCAAAGGCAAACATCATTAGTCTCAAGCCGGCAGTTGAAGAATGTAAGTAGACAGCGTGTTGGCTATGTCCCATCTGAAGTTGACATTGATGGGTCTTTTAAACTCCTAAAGAGGAAGACATAGTTCAGACAATACCTTTCTAAATCATGGTCATACAGCACCGAGTCATCATCACTAGTACGGTATAACGTAAGCCCTAGGTCACGTATAAGTGGGGCCAGGGAATTCTCATTGCAAACACCGTGTAACCTGAATTGACATAAAGAAAGACAATTAACCATCTGAGTACCATTTCTTATCTTTGCAGTCTCAACCAGATAGAAACAAGTACAGATGCTGAAATACATTGGCTCATAATAGTGTGGAACATGCTTGGAAGCACAAATCTAGATGCCTCAATTTTTTTTCTAAAGATCATTTTGACATATTCTCAAAACCTTACAGAAGCTTCAAAATGATATACTGTCCAACCATAAAAACATATAGTTTCACCCTGATGTTTTAGTCGTACACTATTATAGAAAACGTATGTGTATACTGACACTGTTTGTTCATTAGTAACAGCTAAGATGAAAGAAAGTGAAAAAACATCAATGCATGTGTGTGCAAGTGTGCGTTTGCGTGCTTAGGTGCGTGTCTGACTCTGTGAGAAGAAATGGATATTAAGAGATTAAGGAAAATCCCAACAAATTCAATTTACCATGATGCTCCCAAGTCGATGGGACAACCAAGTGAGTAGTCCGTATGAATTCGACCACCAATTCTATCTCTTGATTCCAACAAGAGTACCTGATGATGAGGAAAGAACAGAAACCAAAGAAAACAATGAGAAACATATAAAACAGTCACTAAGTAAACTACTTCTAACTCAGAACATTCATAATCTATCACCTTAAAAGATGCATCACGAAGGGCACGAGCAGCTGCAATTCCCGATATGCCACCACCTACCACAATGACGGAAGGAGGCGAAGGTTGCCTATCGGTATGTAAGAAAAAAGTACCTAAACCGTGTAAAAGAATAATCAGCAATTAAAGTAAAAAACTAGTCAGGTAGACAAAGAAATGCAATCACACAAACTAGAGAAGGCGAAATTGCAAGGGAGATAAATTAAATTTTCATCGGTTAATAAATAAAATTTTATGTACAACGGATCACTAAGTAGGAATGAAGGGTGGCAAGTAAAATTTCCAGCTAAGTTTGCTTCCCAAACCAAAATGCATAAATTGAAGAAAAACTTTTGTCCTGACGAAAAGAAATATTGTAGTAAATAAGACACTGGATTAAAAATTAAAAGCTTTAGAATCCTCACTTCATGTGTTTCTTCTCCTAACTCTAATGTTTAATCAACTAATAAAACTTGAATCTCGAAGATTCTGCACAAAGCCGGAGCAAAAGACATTCGATTCATTGACTCCACAGATTTCCAACATTGTGTTTCTTTTTTTTTCCCGTTCAATGTTCCATACTCAAACTTAAAACTGGGTCTGAATTCTATGTCAAGTTAATTAAAATTCTCAATATGCGACATTCTCATAACCAACAACTGTAATGAAGCTTGAAGCGAGCCAAATTTGAAAACAACAAATTATATATAACATGCAACAAAAAAATTCCCAGATATGAAAAAATCATACTATTGAAAAATAAAGAATAGAACTGACCATCGACATTGTTGTTGTTGTCATTGTTGAAGAGGGAATCCTTTTGCTCCATTTTAATTACCAAAGAAAAAAAAATGTAGGAAAGATTTGATTGTTTGGTTATTGAAAAAAGAAGAAACAATAAGAATTGTGAAGAGAAATCAATATGAGATATCCAATTTAGGGTTGATATTATTGTTATTATTTGAAATCAGTAGTAAGAATGAATGATAAAGAATAAAAATTAAAAGCCCAATCATAAAAAGGCTTAAATTCGGTGTAGAACGTAACTTGTCAAACCAGCTCATGCTCTCATATGTAAAAATCAAATCTAAAAATAAATTAAATTAATAACAAATCAAGAAAAATCCAAAAAAAAACAACCACACAAAAGAAAATCTCTAGATTGAGAAAGTTAATATTAAAACAAAATTTTCTGTTTGTAGAAAGAGAGAGGAAGAAGAACGAAGAGTTTGGTTTGCTGTAGGTATCAGAATTCAATATTATGAAATTGTTTTTGTGAAAACCAAAACAACAAACAATTCTGTTCTTGCATCCGCGTAGAACATTAATCATTTTTGTTGACGTTAATATCCTTCGGTTTATTCCATAAGTTGGTTACTCACGAAGATCATCTTAGGAATTGTAATCCATTTATATGGGTGTTTTCGTCTTGTAAGTTTATAGACGGTTGACAACTGGAATCGTGCTGGTTTTAACTTACTGAATATTGATTTTGGTCGGTTGAGTGGATTTAGTGGATCGGTGTTCTTCGAAGCCGTAGCCTGTATAGTGTATAGTGCCACTAGGAGTTGGTGATGGGTACATATTGTTGTAACTTGTAACTGCTTGATGTCCCACCATTAAAAATGGTGGTTATTATGTTAACCTACATTAACATGGGTATATGTCAAAGTTGGGGTTACTATTATCATATTCTAACGGAGCGTCACATCGCGATCTGATTTTGCTACTGTGATATTAGATGGTATTTTGGGTTATGTACACCCACACGAGTTAAAGATTAAGCAATGTAGTCAATTTTAGGTCCCGGTCTTGTCTTGGCGGAGATCGTGACACTGAGATAATTTTATTTCGGGGAGATTTTCGGTAAAATCTCATAATTTTTATTTTCAAATTTTATACTTGTAATATGTCAAGTATTTTGTATATTTAACGTGTGTTAAAATTGTATAGATATAAAAAGCAATACCAATTTTTTTTTAAAAAAAAATTTAATTGATTTTTTATTAATAGATTTCTATATGTTAAACTTATCTCATCAAGATCGTGGCCCCGACGAGTTTCTCAGTCAACCAAGAACCAAAACCGAAAAATCTCGACCATCCCAACCGAAATTGACTACATTGGTCCAGGAGGTCTAGTCCAGATTATAGACCAATACCCCTAGACCATTGGATTAGCAGGGGATGGGCCTTTTTATGGCATGGGTGAGACCTTTAATCCAGTCATGAACGATTAAACATCATTGACCTGCATTTTGGTGATCTTAATTGGTTAACCTTTAGTGTTTTGAGAAAAAAATACCAGAAAACTACAAGTTGTGGTTGGTGTACCACCAAGTGGTTCCGACGTGATATGGCCGTTACAACCTACACTCCATTCCTTGGTTAGAGTCACCACACATTCATCCACAGACTATCACGGATTCACAAATGATCTACAGTCTGAACACACTTTGAACCTACCCACATATTTATCTCCATTTAAACTAATTTTAGACACAAAAGAAAATCATACAAAAAACAACGTAATGTTCGACATTATTTTTGTTCTATCCATAAATGTGCTTATGGACAAATATATTCATCCTCAAACCCTTTATTTGTTTATTTTGATCCATAAAGAAAAAAATATTAATCAGCGAAGGGTACAAAAGATTCACACCACAAAAAAATAAAAAAACTCACTTAAAATAAGAAATCAAGCCAACAAAAAAATAATAAAAAAATAATTACAGTAATGTAGATGGTGGATTTTCAACGAAAGATAAAATATTAAAACTATCTCTACCCAGTAATAGAATCAAAGAAATAATATTGTATATGCTACTGACTTAACATAAAATTCATATTTCATATTCCGAAAGAGAATTGAAATATTGAATAATTCATATTTTATATTCTGAAAGAGAATTGAAATATCGAATAAGCATAAATTTCATATTCCGAAAGAGAATTAAAATATTGAATGCTTACCATGGGAAGCTTCTAGATGTATTGTACACTAGTATATATCAACTTTATCCTCATAATACCACTGGTGTTGATAGTAGTTCGTCCCCAGATGGTTTCTGACTATACGGAATAAGCATCCAGAACACCTCTTTATTCCTGAGTAAATGTTAATGCTCATAGATAGATTGCCTACTAGTATACAGCAACTTAATTCCTCTTTATATTCCTGGTTGAATATTTAGAGTATCAATATTTAAACTCTAATTGAATGACATTGATTGATCATAATGCATAATAGGCTGCGGACGGATGCACTAGGACGAAACGCCACGTGTTTGTAAGTCACCGTCACACCAAATGCAAAAACCAAAGCTCTGATAATGATTAGTTGAGCTTGAATAACATATTCCCAATGTTGGTTGTATCAAAAATTCTAATATTGGTCGAAATACAATGAAACCCTAATTTTGATTAATAGCCAATTTCTGACACATCGTCATATCACCTTACAAAAACGTGACAATGGGTGTGGAATGGGGGAAAATGTTTTAAACAATATATGCTCCCCTATTTGTCCACTACAACATACTAAAATGGCATCTCATTCCGAATACCGGTCTAAGATATCTGATTCAAACCCTAGACGAACTACAATCTGAAAATTATCAGAATTTCATCTGGAGGATTACTGTTTGCTCCCTTTGACGATCGAAACGAGCTCAAAACCTAAATCCTTCCTCCAATGAATGTAGTCACTGATTTCAGGATTCCGAATTGGGGCTTATCATCGAAAACGGACATCGTATGAAGAATCTACATCGTTTTTATTGAAGGACGTCATGTCTAAAATTTTCATAAAAACTAACACCCACGGGTGTAAATAACAATAATGTTCTTCAAAGCATATCGCGAAGAGCATATATTTAAAGATCAAAGAAGAGAAAATAAAATAAGAAAAATAAGGAGATTGTGGGACCGGTATCAACCGGACGGCCTCCTTTGGCCGGTCCCCACTCCCATATTTTCTCCAAAAACTTTATTATTTCATTTTATTTTAGGGTTTCCTTTTTTCATTGAAACTCTTATTATCTTTCTACCAAAGCATAATCTCTCTTACTTCAAACACATAGCTCTGCAAAGCTATAGAGACGACATGGTACGCGAAACATAGTCCTACTGACTACCAAATTCGTGCTACATCCATAATTGGACCTACCTTTGACCGGTCCCACCACCTTGGTCGGTCCTCCTTATCTGGGATTCTCCCTCTTCTTTAGTTGGTCTCCACTAGTCACTCATCTGGCATGATTCATCTGTCATATTAAAGTTTAATTCGATTGGTCTCGCTACCAATATTTAAAATAACCTCAGTTTTGTCCTACTCTGACGAAACTAAATATTTTATAATTTGCTAACACTCACTCGACTTGGTGCTCGCACGAACAAGCGCTCACGCGACTTGAGGCTCGAACAACAAGCATCATTCGAGTATCGTTGTGACATAATGATACGACACAACTACCAGTGTCAACATTAATCAGACTCTTTATGTCCATGATTTATTAATCATCACTTCTTTTCTCAGCACACAACTAGTGCTTCATCCATCAATGAGTCAACATGCTGGATTCATCAACATGCTAAGACTGACTGTCTAGTTCGGTTAACGACTGACCAACCCACTATAAAGTAGACCCAACCATGCTCGAGACATCAACTATGTCACATGGGGGGATATTCACTAGGGTTTTGGTCTGGCGTCCTACATCATGTGTGGTGTAACGGTACACCCACGATGAGAAAGTAAAAGTCATGTCGGCAGTTGGAGGAGTAAAGGGAATAGTGTTCGCACAACTGTCATGTCCCACTAACACGATGAAATTGGTTACCAACACACAATCTCCACTTCTCTACTCTCTCACTCCTCTACAACTTCCAGCACTTATGGGATAAATGTGTTAACTTCCAATGTTATAAATAGGTTCTTCAACCTATCGACAAAGGATACGAGTTTTTTCATCTGATAAGAACTCAAAGGATCACAAAGCTATCATAGTTCTTTTACAGTAGTTCAAACACATATAAACCATTTTCCTTCCTTTGTGACTAAAACGAAATTATAACGGTCATTTCTTGATTTAGGATGATGATTTCGTACAGATTGATCTCTCGAATCTTAAAACTACTTATATAGTACAAATGTTTGATGTTTAAGTGATTTGGTATTTAATCGAGTGACTTGCTTCGACTGGCATAACTTGATCTCTCATTGCTCTGACTAGCACTATCCTTCTTCACCAATTCCATTTTTACCCTCAAATCATTTTTACCGACAAACAAGTGGTTAAATACATTTTTCCAATTCACCATCACAACTTGTGAAACATGTATTGAAGATCTTTAAAAACTAGAGCCCGAAAAGTAGATTGAGTATTTGATAATATTAATTGTTAAACAGTTTTGGATTTGCCTTCTAAAACCCTCTTGTGTTTTTTCCATCCACGCATCCTAAAGAATAGCAATAATAATTAAATTCTAAAACTACAAGTGTATACCAAATTCAACATATATATAAATAACTTGTAGTAAGGCTTAAGTGTAATGGTGGCAAGCCCAAGTCCAAGTAAAATAATATTCTAGAATATATATAGCTTAATTATTACAACCCTAGCATAGCACCGAATCACAAGAGCATTTCCATATAAATAGAAATCCTTAGCCTCCAAAGATAAGAGTTGATCAGTTAGATGTTAATAAATAACACCCTTAATTCTCTTAATGAAGTTCTTATCTTTCAGTGTTTCCTTTTGTGTTATTTAATTTATATTTTATGTATCTTAGATTTTTAGTGTTTTTCTAGCAATTATACTTGGGTATAGGTAGTCTAGTAATTAATAACTACATTTTGGCGACGAAACAAGAGAATTCGATTTAAGCCTTTGCAATCGGGATGAAAAATAGTTTTTTTTTTCACGATTTTGTTTTTTTTTCACGATTTTGTTTAGCTTAATAATTATGTTGTTTTACCATATTAGGTCAGTGCAAGAGTAGTTGTTTGTGAGTTTTTAAGTTTCAGAAACACATATATAAATGCCCACCCAAATATCACAACAAAAAGCAACAAGTAGCTAAAGTTCAAAGCCTTAAAAAAAACATTGTTTTTGTTGGTGCAAAAATATTTATACCAACACCCCTCGAGATTTGTTTAGATATTTGAATCTATGTTGTTAATTTGATTCCTTCATATATTGTTGATAAAAACTGTGATTGTTGGTGAAAAGGTGGGGGTACCTGCGAAGACACTCCGACGCTCTAGTAAGAAAAAAAAGTTCTATGCAAGTGTATTAAGGAGAAAAGGAACAAAATTTGTCTACATTTTGATTTGGAATTCATCCTATATTTATAGGTTGAAAAAAAAATATATCTACTGGGATTGGTAGTTATCTAATACGGGTGAAAACAAATATACTGTAGAAGTACTTCGATTCGAGAGATCAAGTCGTACAAGACTATCCTAAAACAAAAAATGGATGTTCTTGTCTTGCTTCAGCCGCGAAGGATAAGAGAATAGGTTAATTAGTCTTGGGAGAAAAGAAGAAAAAATGTTGAGATCAGAGTCTAAGACTTTTTATGGTGTAAATGATGTGTATTACTCCATTTGAAGAGTTATTTGTGTATGACCGAGATAAGGTTTTATGAAATCAGGTTTTAGACTTGTGCATAAGTTTTGTCTATCTAATTTGTGAATAGGTTAGGTAACCTATTTATAGTAATAATTGTACATACTGATCTCGTAGGAAATATAATTGGTGAAGTAGTGGAGGAGTTAAGATCGTAGAGAATATGATGAAATTGTTCCCGTCTTGTCAGGGAAGACTGGACGGTTACACACCCACTACTCATATACTCTTGTAACTGTTCGCATATCCTGTCACTTTCTCGTAGTGGATGTAATGCTACACCATGTGACGTAGACCACTATATCAAATCCCTAAAGTATATCCCCCTATTTGTGACATGTTTTATATCTCGTGTAATTTGAGTAGAGTTAAATACTAATTTTGTAAAGTCATATGCGACTTGCTTAGTCAATTAGCTAACTTACGGCTTTTCATGCCTGACTAGACATGACTGATGAGTCTTGAAAAGTCTGACAAGACTAGTGAGATACGTATTTATTTGGCTCTTATGTCAAGTCTCTGAGAAGATCAGATGAGCAGTGAGAGCCTGATTGATACATCTTAGTGAATAAGTGATACCAGGCATTAGATTTAAGTAAGGCAGGTACTGCGCCTCATGACATCAACGTGAGGTGATGAATGGTCATAAAGGAATAGACGGGAAGTCACATGAGAACTAAAGTGGTTAAGTATATGTAGCATGACATATATATTAAGCCATATGGCTAGACGCCACGGTAAGCTACTCATGGTCAGCCGTATAAAATAAAGTATACATAAGGAAAATTATATATACCAATTCATATGTGTCACGACATAATGAGAGGTCGCTTATGACAAGTCAAGTTTAATGGAAATGAGGCTTATCATGTCAGTCTTCTGCTAAGACGATGTTAATAAGTTGTATGTGGTAAGCCATATTAAACCACGATGAACATACTCCACAACAATAGGGTTTATAAGTTTCATAACCTAATTGATTATAACCTTTAGTGAAGTTCTCCATAGATGTCTTCGTGTAGTCTTTAATCTTCAGTCTTCTAGGATAACTTTAATTCCATACTCTACTACCTAAACCTAATCTAGTATGAAACCGACTTTTGTAGACTAAATCAAGAATACGTTTTGGCATCTAAATTTAAAAACTCCAACGCCAGTGGGTTCAACATAGCAATGTGCTAACCGCAAGTAATAGTTGTTTGAAATTTAAGCAACCCAGCTATTCATCATTATAAATAAAGGACTCTCGGCAGCTAAGATTTTTAATCCATGCACGTTGTGCATCTTTTTGGTTGTTGATGCAAGAGTCGTTCTTCAAATATCTAGGTTTCCTCAAGAAACATAATTAGGTTATGACTTTCAAGACTTTACTTGGGATTTGTGAAGCCCGTTAAACTAGCTTTTACCCAATAAATTTTTGTTATCCAAAATCTTATCTTGATCATCATAGTTCTTTTTTATTCTAGAGGTTCGTGTCTTCTGCTATTCGGTTATTCAAGAAATATTGATTAAAGAATAAAATTTATAAAAACTACATGGAGTTACTTGTTTATGGATTTGTAGTTCCAAAAGATTACCATTTAAGCTTGTACCTAGATAGATCTTGGGAAGTAGAACCAATTAAGTTTCGTAACGTGTAAACCCTAATTTTTGAGAATTGCTTTGATAAATCTTTTTCCTTGAGATTTCCCTCTAAGCATATATTTCCATTACGTTGATTATAATATCCATCTAAAAGAAATCAAATATGTGTTATGTTGGAGGCAGGATACCACTAGTCTTCACGAAGGACTGTGGAACATCTTCTAAACAAAAATAGCTTTTTGTTAGATTATTTACAAAGGCAAATTCTAAAAGAATTGGGAATCTACTATAAGTTTTACAGGTGCTTGAATACAACTGAAGCAAGGAAACTTTGAGGGTTATATCTAGTATAAAGTCTGATAGTAGGCAAGAGGTATGACAACTTAAATCAGTGTGTGTTAAGTCTGGACTAGGTCCTGTGATTTTTCTACAAGATTATAATTTCCTAGTTAACAAAATATTTGTGTGTTTGCTTTTCTTTTATTTCCGTATTATGATTTCTTTTATAATCAAAGTGACCGCAAATAAGTACATTATCATCCTTGTTGATTACTTGAACAAATATTATCCAAAGGTTGTATTGTAAGTTCACGAACGCTAGCAGTTATTATTCTGGATGCTTATCTTATTTATCAAAGGTGGAGTCTATGCAAATATTCGTTGATGGTGGTTGAAGATTTTCATGTATGAACTTCTAAGTAATTCTACAGGCATAGAGAGATGGTGAAAAACTCTTGGAAGATTTAAATATTTTTTTCTTTTATTCGTCTCGTGCTTGAAAGCATGATTCAAGGTGGAGAATTGTTAGAAAACAATGGGTTTCGTGTTTTAGACTGTTTTAAATAATTGAGATAGGTTTCCTAATTGGAATAGGAAAGAGTTTGGGAAAGTGTTTACTTGGTGATCAAGTTTGTTTTCTCTCTATGTATGCCTAGAATTGTAAGTATGTATAAGTCCAACTTAGAAGAGCGGTAAAACCTTGTAATTAGGTTTTTGGTCCCTTAGGGAGGTTCAAGTGCTACCGTGAAGGTTAATATAGGTATGAAAAAAAAACTTGTAGAGAGAGGGTTTGGTATTCTAGTATGTGTTTCCATGTTTCTCCTTTGTTACTAACAACTGTAAAGAAGATGTGAGGTTGGTTTGAAGAATGGTTTAAAGAGTTGATTTCTAAGGTTTTTCAATGGTGTCTCGGGTATGTCTAGTTAAATTTTCTATTTAGGTCTTCTCCCTTGGGTTGCATAAAGAGCGCGTGATGATCTTGATATAATGAAAGTTATTCTAATGGTGTTGGTCGTGGATGTAGCCTGTAAAGGTGAACTACGTATATCTTGTGGTTTGGATTTTGTGCTTGTTTATCAACTGTCTCTCTTATAATTGCTCATTGTTTGATTCAAATCACCAATTTCCTTTTGTGATCTTATGTTCCTTAATGTTCGGAATGTCAATTACCAACATTTTTTGACATTTATAAAGGGACTTACATTACAATAAAACCCAATACAACAGGAAATCCAAAAGTCAAATATAAGTTATTAGACAACACCATCTTGATAAAAAAAAACATGGTTGTAGAGGTGTAGAACGTGTCGTCCCAGCACATCACACCCCATGAAGTCATGTGCTTAGCCTACTACATGTCGTGCTGCGTTGTGCCAAAGATTTAGGAGTGTTGTGTTGTGCCAGAAATTTAGCCTACTTATTTTATATTTTTTAAAGAAAATATCTCATACATATTTAGATATTAAATACGTAAACATAACGAAAATAAAAATGTCAAAAATGGGGTAGAATAAAGACTCTTTTGTGAAATATACATGAAATGTGACGTATTGTACCGTATTCTGTAGTATTTTACGTAGGTTTTGACTAATGTGATTTTAATTATACCGCAAGAGCACGGTTTTCGATGAGACAGTATGCAAGTATGGTTCGTTCCACATGGATTTTAGAATTGTAATTTCTAGTTTTCAAATAATTAATGTGTTAATACAAAGAAAATGATTTTTGAATGATCTAAATAAATAAAAAGATAAAATAACTATACAAATTAATCAACCAGAAGAGAAAAATCTAGGGTTTCGGATTCCACTATCTCTGATGTTTGTAAAATTAACAATCTATTATCTCAAACAATTACTCTCAGATTACTCAAAACCATATTGAACCCAATCTTATGTTTTGAAAAATATAACGTTTAAAATTAATTATACGACTTTCGTCGTTGCACAAAATTATGACCTCCTTCGTTTATAAAAAATCAACAGTTTGAAAGTCGTCCAGAACAATTAAAATAAAATATTTTAGAAGAGAAATTATTAGTCATGAATAGCACAAATAGTAGAGTAAATATTGTCTAAGAAATAAAATTATTAATTATACACATCAAATACAGTTTCCTCCTACACCCTAGAAAAGAAAACTAGCTACTCATGAAAACAACAATAAAAGAAAATTGTTCAATCATTTAAATTTGTTAATATGGAGAACTTATAATTTTTCTTTTATTTCTTGTTGAATAAACGAGTAACTCAAAGCACGGTAGATAAAGAACTAACCTCAGTTGCAGTTCAGAAAGGCTGCTCGTGAGGAAATAAAAAAAGACTGTTGCTTGGTGCATTAGCTTCAGAACTGCCGCAAGTACTCTTCACAAAACCATTACAAAAGTGTTAAAATTAAAAGTAAAGGCAACGGAAATAAGCGACAGTTTCTAACTGCCTTATGTTCTTCTTCTTCTCCTCGGACTGTAGTAGCAGATTTTTCTGAGATTTTTTTACTGACTTTCTGGCCTCTGCCAGCCTTCCCCAAATTTCCCCCCTTCGACCTTTATTTATAAAATAACCCCAATACAACTCTCGAATCTTCTCTTTAATCATCACAGATCTTTGTATTAATGAGAATCGAATTTCAATGACTTTTACTTCCTTCTCGACAAAATTTTCCTTGATGTTATACCAACCTTTCAATCTTATTTTGAGCATGACTCGAAGGGTATATTTCATACAAGATCATACATAATCAAATAATAATGGAGGATATACTTCTTTCTTTCTTTCCGCGGCAAATTGACCATAACAAGAGAGAGATTTCTTTTGCTGTTTTTATACCAAATATTCACGAGATCGAGTTTAATCTGTGTACAACTCCTTCTTGATAAAGCAAGAGTATATCTTGTCTTTAAAGCCTACAAAATCTCTTCAAATACGTTAAACATATCTTCACATATCGAGTGTATACTTTCCCGCCAAAAGTTGTTTTGAAAAAGAAAGGGTGCTTGTAACCAACTTATGGGTGCCTTTAACACTTTTCATGGGTGCCTTTAGAAATTTTCCAGGATTCTTTTAACACTTTTAAGCCCACTTTTCTCCAATTATTAATTCCACAAAAATACCTAAAAACATAACAATTCATAATATTAGTACAAAAATAAGTTCCAGCAAATAAAAATAAGGTGGTAAAAATATATAAATTATGCGCTTATCAATGACGTGCTTTCTTAATGTGGTGTGATGTGTTGTGCCCCGTACTTATCTGTAACACATGTTGTATCGATATATCTATTAGTCATGCACAACATGTTAAGATCACAATAAGATTAATAAAAACAAGAAGAAGAAAAGATAATTGATAAGAGGAAGATAAAGGTTTATAGACGAACCCAACGTCAGATAAATCGGGCTATAGATGAGCCTTGTGTCCAAGTTGAAGGCTACTAACCTAAATCTCACAGAACACAAAGTGTTGATACTTAATCGATAGTTCTTTCCTTAAATTTAAACAACTTAAATAGAGATTACGAATAAATTTGATATTATCTCATATAACCTTAGATCCTACAAACTAGGAAGTTAAACCCAGTAACCCAACTAACCTCCTACTGACCTGGACTCTTAACTGAACACGTCCACCTAGTTGAACGAGTAACACCATAATTGTTCATTAATATTGATAACATATATAACAAACGAAATTCAAATACTAAATAAATTAAAACAAACTAAAACAATAACTATAACAACTCCTTCCTCCTTAACTTAAGCCTTGTCCTCAAGGATATGGATTGTCAGTCTCCATGACATGATCTCTATTTATTTCTTCAATCATTGAAGTAATCATAAAAAGTTTCTTGTGCCGATGTCCGGCTTGAAGATTTCATCGCAGTGGAAGCATAACCCTTGTTTCTTGCGTTCTTGTAACTCCAGGTTAGTTAGTTGCCTTATTTGAACCTTCCCTTGAGTTATTTTTGGAGTGGCAACATATAATTGTGACTTATCACGAGCCTCAAATAAACGTGCCAACCCAATTTTCGTTGACAATGTTTCTGTTTTATTAGCCTGCATATCCATTCGAATCGATTCTCGTAACCCGTTAACAAATAAACTTACTTGTATAGTTTGTGGTAGCGAACCAGACTTTGCTAATAACTTCTCAAACTGATTTTGGTAGTCTTCAATATTTCCAGTTTGCTGCAACTTACTAAGTTCTCCGAAGAAATCATGAAAAGTTATTTGGACCATAATGAGTTTGGAGCGCCTTATTGAAATTTTCCCATATGACGTAAATCATCTCTTGCTTTAATATTTGGTACCAGATTTGTGTATCATCTTCAAGATGATAATAAGAGTAAGAAACTCGTTCACTTTTGAGAATTTCAGGAATTTTTTTTTGTTCTGTTCTACATAACCAACTAGTAGGATTTTTCGTGCCCTTGAAGCTTGGAAAAACTAATTTAACACCACCTTTAAGTTTGGAAGAAGTGTTTTTAGAAGATTCTCTGCTTCCCTTTGCTTGTTTTCCATCACCATCTGCAGAGCCTTACATCACATCAACCATTGGAGACAACTTACTAAAAAGACCAGTTAGTTTTCCACAATCACTTTTAAGTTGTCAACCATAGTAATCTGGATTTTTTAAGTCTTCAGTAGTTTTCTCTAAGCTATCAACTCTTTCATTCAGTTTTAAATTTTTGTACCAAACTGGAGCTCTGATTTTCCAAACATGGGATTCCTTCAATCACAGAAGAAGAGCTAAGTCAGATTCCAAGACGAAAAATTCATGATCCATTGGGCTGGCAAGCGCTAGTTAGAAAGAAGACATGGATATGGGACTTGAACCAACTATTCAAAGGTAGAATATACGACTTAGGAGAACCTTTCCTTCCTCAGTCAATGCAAAGCATATCTACTCTATGAATGCGAGGCTCTCATTAGTAAACTCCATACAAGATAATCTGGCTCTGATAATACCACTTGTTAAGATAACAATAAGATTATAAGAAAGAAGAAGAAAAGATAATTGATAAGAGGAAGGATAAGGGTTTATAGCTAGATGAACCCAACGTCAGATAAATCAGGCTATATATGATCCCTGCGTCCAAGTTGTAGGCTACTAACCCAAACCTCATAGAACACATAGTGTTGAAACTTAATCGATAGTTCTTTCCTTAATTTAAACAACTTAAATAGAGATTACAAAAGATATGAAATTATCTCATATAACCTTAGATCCTACAAACTAGGAAGTTAAACCTACTAACCCAACTAAACTCCTATTGACCTGGACTGTTAACCTGAACACTAACACCCTAATTTTTTTCTAAACTAGCTAACATAACAAACGAAATTCAATACTAAATAAATTAAAACAAACTAAAACAATAACGGTAACGCAACACGACATACTAAACTAGATGACCGTACAACGGTGAGGGGGCCGACCGAAGATGATTGTTTGTGCAATGAATGCCGATGGAAAAAAACAGCACCATAAAAAGATTTTGCCACGGTTCAAATTTTATTTAGCAACGATTTATAACTGTTCTTGATAGTTAGCGACGGGTTCAAAGTCAATTTTGGAACGATTATACTGTTCCAAAATGATCCATGGAGCCTTTCTTCTTCGCCCGTGATTTGACCCGAACGTGGCCCGTTTTTATGGGTTAAATTTCAAACTCAAAATTCTTCAATTATAGATTCAATTTCCCTAAATTTCTTTCAACCCATATAAATTATAATGATAATTAATCATATAATGGAAACAATTTGAAGTGAAACAATGTGAAATAGATGGAAATTGAAAAATTTAAATGTTAAGAAAACTTTTTTTTTTTTAATTAAAATTTCAATCTCGAAATTATATGATTATGGATGATATTTATAGAAATTTGTTTCAATCTCAAAGATTTAACTATTAATTGTTGTTTATTATAATTTTTCTAAAAAAAAATGATCGAAAATCGATCAATTTCAAAAAATTAAAAACAAATATTAAAACTCAATTTTAAAGACCATTAGAATGTTTCTAATAGAAAACAATCTACTCACCGTGATAAAGATCTCCTTTCAATCGACCAACTAACATGTTATACCGTGCCTTCCCGTATTAGATCATATGATATATTATGTTGTGCTCGGAATTTTAACGTGTTATATCATAAACATGCTGGTACATCACACTCTACACCTGTACGCGGCACTGCCCACCTTCTTTTTATCGCAATGTTTGTACGAATTCTCCTTCCTATGTCGTAGTTATCCAAACGGCTGATGTATTGGTGTTTTTGTAGGTCTTTGTGCAAGCGGTTGACATTGTTGCATCAGTGTAAACTGTTAAGTGTGTTAAACACCCTACACCTATTGGCTAATGCTTCCGTATGAGTGACACGAAATCATGAGACTATCCTTGTACACACGTCTGACTTTCCCCCCACCCAAATCCTACTTCTACCTGATTATAAACCAAAAAAGTCGCTCTTTTTCCCTCTCTTCATAGCATAGTCCACACTACAGACCAACTACACTCTCATATCTCTCTCTAGAAAATGGCGAAAACAGTTCTTATACTCTGTGGAGATTACATGGAAGACTACGAGGTAATTTATGAAAGAAAAAACATACACACTAGGAGATTGTTCTGTTTCAATCTTACTTACTATCTCTTATTTTGTTCAACCAAATCTTTAGTGAATCAATCTCTATATATATTTCCCAATTTCAATCTCATAATATGGGTTTTGATTATTTGGGTATTTTTGGTTATTCTGATTTTTGTTTTTTAAAGGTGATGGTTCCATTTCAAGCATTGTTGGCTTACGGGATTTCAGTTGATGCTGTATGTCCTGGAAAGAAAGCTGGCGATACTTGTCGAACTGCCGTTCATCAGCTTTCTGGTAATCAGGTCCGATTGCGTCCCCCTCTCTCTCTTTATGACAGTTTGCTTTTCAATTTTGAAGAAACTGAGTTTGGGAAATTATTTGACATCAGCGGCTGTGCATAAGATGAAACTTATTAGGATCTGGTGTTAATGTGAAATTGTTTGTCTATGAGAATAGGAGATGGTGATTAGGTTTTGGATTACACATGGTTTGACTTTGTCATTCACCTGTAAGTTTGGATTCACATTAGGCCTGTAATCTAGGGGAGTTATGAACAGACTAGGGGAGTTATGATGTAATCGTTCCTGTGCGAATGTGCAGAAAACATGTATCTTGCAATAACTCATATAGTTCGTAACATAGTTACTAGAATGTTTTTTCAATTTTATTCATCATATAGATCAGGAATAATGCTCAGAGGTACTGGGTTGATGAACTTACATTGCAACTTTATTAATCTCTGTAAGACATACTTGAGCACATACCATTTTGATAAAATAATTGTCACAGTTATTCTAATCTAAACAAGTGGTCATCTGGTTTCAAATAAATACTTTGATTCTTTGATATATCTGATATCACTAGTTGAAATAAAGATGGACTGCATGCTTCCAATCATATTTCGGTTCTTTTTTCTATGAGTCTGATATATATCCGTGGTTGCAGACTTACTCAGAGTCACGGGGCCACAATTTCACCCTCAACGCTACGTTTAGTGAAATTGAAGTGAGCAAATACGATGGGTTGGTCATCCCTGGAGGGCGAGCCCCAGAATATCTCGCCATGGACGAATCTGTTCTAGCCTTAGTAAAAAAATTCTCTGATTCAGGAAAGCCAATTGCATCTGTTTGCCATGGACAACTGATCTTGGCAGCTGCAGGTGTTGTTAAAGGAAAGAGATGCACAGCGTTTCCCGCTGTGAAGCCCACGCTACTTTCTGTAGGTTCTCATTGGGTTGAACCACAGAAAATGTCAGCATGTGCTGCAGATGGTAATCTTATAACTGCAGCAACATATGAAGGACATCCCTAGTTTATCCAGCTTTTCATTAAGGCTCTAGGAGGAGCTGTGTCTGGTTCAGATAAGCGGATTTTGTTTCTTTGTAGGGTATGTGGTCTTTTCCTTTTTCATTACACCTGACTAAGCTATTCATTTCTCTAGTAACAAATACCCAAGCCAGTAGTTTTCTTTGTGCTGAATTGGAGCATCTGGTTTTATGCATTAACATTCTATCCATGCTATATTGATTAGCATTTGTATGAGTAAATAATTCCTAATTTCATGTCTGCTTATGGATCATCTTGTTAGCTTATTTGATCTATTGGTCGAGTCATGATGCTCCAATATTACGTTCGTCATCTGAAGCTATTGATGCAGATATAGATATCCAAGATAGGGGTTTAAAGTTATGCAATCTTATTTGTTGATCCAGTAGGTTCTAACCATTTGACGGTGTAATTTTTCTTCTGCAAGGAGTTCGAAGTCTTCTGTTCTTGCCGACCACATGGTTATGAGTGTCCTGTAAGGCTCCAGATTTCGTAACTTGCAAAGTAGCGAATCTAGCATGTTATCCTCGACCATCGACGCCTATAGAGCTACTAAAAATTCACAAAGTGGCTATTGAGCCTCTGTGTTCTGTCTGTCACCACCCATTTAGCTACTAGCAATTTACTTGTGATTTGACTCTGTACTATCTAGGACTGGGTTGCACCTTGCATTCTCAAGTGTTTAGTCTCAGTCTGAAGTCCACTAAAAAGAATATGTAAAACCATGGTATCTATTGGTGTTTCAACAATATGCAAAGGGACCTTTTAAAAGTACAACTTCACACAGAACGGAAATCATGTTTTGGGAGAAGGAGAAAGTGACAATGTATGCTATATTACACATATTTAAGAAACTTTGTAATAATGCTATCTTTGTGGACATAATACATGCATCTGTCTGGAACTCTTTTTGTTTCGTTTTTGTAACTAATCCCAACCAATTATAGCAAGTCACTTTTCATTTTGTTGCATATCGTGCAGGATTATATGGAAGATTACGAGGTAATGGTGCCATTCCAGTCTCTACAAGCTCTTGGATGCCATGTTGATGCCGTTTGCCCAAAAAAGAAATCAGGTGATATCTGCCCAACAGCTATCCATGACTTTGAAGGTGATCAAACATACAGCGAGAAGCCAGGTCATGATTTCAACCTGACATAAACATTTGAAGGTTTGAATTATTCGAGCTATGATGCTCTTGTTATTCCTGGAGGCCGAGCACCAGAGTACCTTGCATTGGATGAAAAAGTGCTAGTCTTGGTGAAGCACTTCATGGAGGCAGAAAAACCTGTGGCATCTATCTGCCATGGACAACAGATTTTATCAGCTGCTGATGTTCTCAAGGTAGCTGAGACTTCAATCTCCTGACGCCTGTACAGTTCTTGAATATGATTCTCTCTATATGTTGCCACAAAGTATTATTGGATATGAATTGGCCCGTGTCCATCAACTGAATGCCCATATGCAGTATTTTCATTTTGCCTTTTTTTCTTCTTCTGAAAATGTGGTACAGGGGAGGAAATGCACGGCATACCCTGCAATAAAGCTCAATGTAGTTTTGGCGGGAGCAACGTGGTTAGCACCCGATCCGATAGACCGCTGCTTCACTGATGGGAATTTGGTGACTGGAGCAGCTTGGCCTGGTCATCCTCAATTCATTTCTCAGTTGATGACATTGCTCGGTATCAAAGTATCTTTCTAAATGTTGATATGAAATTAATCAAATAAGTCATCCAATCGTCATCGTCTATGTTTGTATTCTATATGCAGATCAAACTGTAGACAATTTTATCCATGTGCATCTCTTCTCAAATAAGAATAATGGTCTGTGTTGTTTGTTCACTAATAAATAATGGTACGTCCTATGAGTGAGGCCTGAGTTAGACAGGATAGAGTTCTTGTCTAGGTTGCACAGACGCGTGTCACACGCCTAGAAAGATGTCTGACATGCGATCGGACAAAACATGTGTCTGACATTTACACGTCATTTCATGTCATGTAAGTTTGATATTAGCTACTTTGTGGACATAGATTACATGCGATCGAACGAAACATGTGTCTGACATTTACTCGATGGACATATCATATCATGTATCACGTAAAATTTGATATTAGCTATTTTGTGGATATAAATCGGATACTTATATTATATAAATGATTTATAAATGATTTATGTTGGTTTGAAAAATTAAAATAAATTATATGTGATGATAATCATCTCTTTTTTTATCAAATCGGAACATAGTTCGTAATAATTTTGATCATTATATTATTAATTCTATTAACTATTAGTTCAGTATTTAAAAATAAAATAATTATTTTATTGTGTAGATTGTAATAAAGTCTTATTGTAATGGTGTATATATAATAATATGTAATATAAGTATCCTCATAACCCTTTTATAGAAGTTTGACATTTCTATAACTGTGTCGTAATCATGTCCCGTGTTAATGTCTGTGCAACATAGGTTGCTGTATTTTATCATCAGTCATCACCATGTTCTCCGTAAGAATTGAATTTACACTCCCAAAACTTTCCATTTTGATCACCATGTTCTCCGTAAGAATTGGATTTACACTCCCAAAACTTTCCATTTTGGGCTCCCCTAAGTTAACGATAGTACTCCTTACAAAGTTATAGCAAAGCTGTTAGCAAATAGGTTGGAGAAAACCTTAGAAAAAACAATTTTCCCTTTACAGTCTGTTTTTCTTTTGTCCATACAAATCTCAGACAACATTATTGTTGCTAATGAGATTATTCACTTTATGAAAAAAGGTAAAAAAAAACTTGGAACATAGGGTTAAAATAGATATGTCAATGGCATTTTGACAGGTAAGCTGGAATTTCTTGATCAATACTTTCAAACATTTGGCTTTAACAATGACTGTTGTGATTTGATATATCAATGTGTATCAACTTCCTCAATTGAGGTTTTGCTGAGTGGCTTCCCTTGTAAAGAGTCTAAACCTACCAGGGGAATAATACAGGGGATCCACTATCCCCCTATCTTTTTATATTCTGTATGGAAGTCTTTTCAAAACCTTTTAAATCTAGAATCTAAGAAAAGGTCCAAGGAATAAGACTAACAAAAAAATGCAATTCCTATTTCTCATCTCTTCTTTGCTGATGATCTCGGGTGGGAAAAACTTTATCTCAACCTAATAAATTAGTTCTTAATAAATCAGTGTTATCTGGTATGCCAATTTTTAGTATGAACTGCTTTGTTTTACCTAAGAAAATCACAGCTAGAATAAATGTAATTCAACATGATTTTTGGTGGGGCAAAAACTCAAACTCTAAAGGAATTTACATTAAATCCTCTGACTTTCTTTGTAAACCAATAGAATTAGGAGGTTTAAGTTTTAAAGAAGCTATGATTAATAGAATAGCTTGGAGATTACTAAGTAATCCTGATGACTTATGGGCCCAAACTTGAAAGGAAAGTACTTTAAGAAATCTAGGGCCCTGCTTTCTAATAAGAAATCAAATTATTCTTGGATTTGAAAATGCATCCCACAAGGAATACAACATATTAAGCAATATAGTAATGGGAAGTAGGGGATGTAGATTCTATAAATATCTGGGAGGATAGGTGGATACCTGGAAGAGAAATTGTATTAGCTAATACTGTTTCTCAAACCAATTCCAATATAACACTTGTGTCAGAGTTGATTGATCCTGACACATTGAAGTGGAATACAAACTTGTTACATTCTTTATCTTTTACTCAATAGCTTCAAAGATTGAGAACATCAGACTTTTCACTAATAAAGAGGGAAAGCTAAAAAAGGACATCTTAGGATGGTCTTTAACTAAAAATGGTGGATTCACTGTTAAATCTCTTCACTTTAAACTCCAGAACCCTTTTAGCCAGGTTTGCACTCAATCTAAAAAATTCTGGAAAGAAGTTTGGAGTATGAATATTTCTCAGAGAATCAAACTATTTGTTTGGAAATGTCTTCAGGATACTTTTCCAACAAGGCAAAAGTTGGGAATTATTCTAAATGTTGAAACAAATTGAATTTTTTGTCAAAACTCTATGGAATCAACACGTCATTTGTTCTTTGAATGTGACTATATAAAAGTTGTGTGGAATTTGCCTCCAATGGCTAATCAAGGAGTAACTTCTAACATATCCGCTGCTCTGCTAACTCTTTCTTAGATAATAATAATCAATGGGTACAAGGAAAATATGGTCTTTACTCACATTGCCCATACTTCGTAATTACTACATCTTTGGATTTAGCAGTAACTAAGTGTTGGTTCATTTGGAAAGAAAAATACAACACAATTTTTAAAGAATTTTTTTTTTATCAACTCAGATGACCTTTAATATCTGCAAATTATAATTATTGGCATCCCGTGAAAGCTCAGGAATCTTGTATTATATTGCCAGTATCTATTGAGATAAATAAAAACTGGACATTTCCAGACACTAATACAAATAAGATAAATTGTGATGTTTCTTGGCAAAAAAAGCTATTTGATGGGCTTGGAAGAATAACTAAATGTTCAGTACTTCATGCCCGCATTGCTGAGTTATAAATGGTGGAAGACTGGGAAGATCCTATCCGAGCAGTTGCAAGGGGTTCTGCTGAAGGAGTTCCCGAATATATTCATCGACTTCACTTTTTAATTGATACCACAAGTAGTTAAGGGGTGCCACTGAATGAGTGATACTAGACGAGCTACCCATCTCAATCTCTTAACTTTTTCTTCGTGTCAGTTATTTATTGGTTCCACTGATACACGGCTACAAAAGAGATTCAAAAAGGATAAGGTATATATATAGATTCCAACGTCCCAATTTTCTCTCTGCATTCCCCCTCTCTATCTTATGGCGATCTGGAAGACCATTGATTGGTCACTAACTTCCACTCACAAAGAACCCCTAATTTCACCACCATCTTCTTCGAAGATAATCATTTCCGTCATATCACTTTCAAATCGTCGATTCCTATTCGTGAGTTCCTCTACGAATTCACCGATATCATATCCTTCGTTAGAAGACTCGACCAAAAATGACCTTCTAACATTCCAATTCGACTCTCAAAACCAACAAAATCTATTTTTAGATGAAGGAAATTTGAATGAATTTCTATGTGAGCTTTGTAAGGATCCTCAGACAGAATCTCTAGCTTTCCAATATTATGAAAAGGCAAAAGATCGACCCGAATATCGACCTAATCAGTTAGTATTCAAGCTATTACTCAGGTACTTGATTAAACACAAACAGTGGAAATCAGTTTCATCACTTTCTACAGATTTTCAGGATTTTCAAATTTTTCCTGATATGATTAGCTGTAGTAAGTTGGTAAGTGGTTGTATGAAAGCAAGAAAATTCAAGATTGCGGAGAATTTACTTGGAATTTTTGAATCTAATCAAGATATTGCGGTTTCTGCATTTAATTCAGCGATGAAAGGTTATAATAAGCTACATATGTACAGTAGTACCATTTTAGTTTACAATCGAATGAAATCGGCAAGGATTTTGCTTGATTTAGATTCTTATTATCAGGCATTGGAAGCTTTTTACAGAACAGGTAATACAGAGAAAGTTCTGTTCTTATTCAAAGAATTACAGAGCCAAAATTTTGATACAAACAAGATTTATAGTCAGATTTACTTGGTATTATGCAATTCTTTAGGGAAGTCGGGTCGCGCATTTGAAGCTCTTGATTTCTTTAATGAAATGAAAGGTAAAGGTGTTGTTGAAGATTCATCAATTTACTCTTCTTTGATTTCTTCTTTCGCTAGTATTAGTGAAGTTAAAATTGCTGAAGAAATTTTTGAAGAAGCGAAGGAGAAAAAACTAGTAAGAGATCCAGCTTTGTTTTTGAGGCTTGTTTTGATGTATGTCGAAGAGGGATTAGTAGAGAAAACATTACAAGTTGTTGAAACAATGGAGGAGTTAAATATAAGGGTTTCTGATTGTATCTTTTGTGCAATCATTAATGGATATTCGAGAAAACGAGGACTCAATGATGCAATCAAAGTTTACGACAAACTGATTTCCGATGGATATGAACCAGGTCAAGTTACTTATGCTTCGATCATAAATGTGTACTGTCGATTAGGACTATACGAAAAAGCTGAAGTGATATTCGTTGAGATGGAAAATAAAGGTTTTGTTAAATGTGTAGTTGCTTATTCCAGTATGGTATCAATGTATGGTAAAATTGGAAGACTAAGAGAAGCAATGAAAATGGTAGCGAAAATGAAAGAAAGAGGCTGCCAACCAAATGTTTGGATATATAATTCTCTATTGGATATGCATGGAAAAGTTCCAAACTTAAGACAAGTTAAGAAGATCTGGAAAGAAATGAAACGCCGGAAAATTATGCCGGATAAAGTTAGTTATACGAGTGTAATATATGCCTATAGCAAAGCCAGAGCATTCGACGAATCTTTGAAGTTTTATGAAGAGTATCGGTTTAATGGAGGTTCGATTGATCGAGCTATGGCGGGAATTATGGTTGGAATTTTTTCAAAGAATAATAGAATTGATGAATTAGTTAAGCTTTTACAAGATATGAAGGAAGATGGAGCTGGTCTGGATTTGAGACTTTATAGATCAGCCATGAATGCTTTAAGAGATGCTGGTCTTGAAGATCAAGCGAAACGGTTTGAAGAAAGTTTTGATTCCATAAACACTCCAAACATGGAACCAAAGCGTCCTGTTCAATCTATTTGGGTTCGCAAACTGCCCGTGGAACCATGAGACCTGTTTCCAGTAGCTCTGGGTTAGCTGGTACAGAATTTCAGTTCGAGAGGTTTTTGGTTTTACAGATGATCAGTCCGTTTCGCCAAATTTTGCGGTGTGTATGGAGACAGAATTAACTGTAAGTAGCTCTACAACGCGATTTTAATCCATTCACTCCACACCCTGTATTTAACTAATTCTTTTTTTTTTTTGCTACTTTTAATTTTATACGATGCCTCTAAGTTGACATTGCTGATTTGGGTTCAACAATGGTGCCCAACCCCATTATCCTTGCTTCTCAGTCTTTTTTTTTTAAGAAAAAATTTCTATAATACACACAAAATTTAATGAAAAAATCGGACAAGTGTTATAGTAATACTACAACACGAAGAAACAATAAATAGGTAAAAAAAAAAAGGAGAAATCTTATTCATTAGATATGAGTTATATATTATTAGGGGTGAGTATGACTGGTCCAACCCGTTAATGCAATCCAATTCATTCATAATTTGGCGGGTGGACACCAAAACTGCTTATGGGTAGATTAGATATAGGTTCATTTTTGAAAATCTATTAAATAATGGTTCTGGTGCTGGTTCATGTCTAGAAATTCATTAGAGACTCGTACTCGCTAAACTAAGTGTATTTTAAAATTATGCAAGGTATGAAGGTAAATTTAGTAATTTATACCAGTAGTATATCTACTTCGTATTATTCATCTATGAAAGTTTTAGTTTTACACATTGCTAGAAGAGAGGCGGAAAGGATTTAGTTAAGCATGTAAAGATACTTATTTAAGGATGATTTAGGATGTTATAAATCATTAGTTAAATAATATTTTTATTATTTTTTGCTTTCTTTCTTACTTAATTAGAATTTTTAATTTAAATCCGCAGATCCACTCTCATCCAACTCATCCACCCGCCCACCCGAGAAAATTAGATCCGCGGGCAATGGATCGGAGGCGGATGGAAATCTAGCACCCGTTATTTAGATGGGCCGAATATGGGTGGCACAAAATCCACGGATTTTACCCGCTGCTTATATCGGACGCGGATGAAAATCTATAATAATGCTTCATATGTAGTACTTCACATATAGTTCTTCAGATGTAGTTCTTTACGTGTAGTTCTCTCTTCGATGACCACTGTGTCTAAGTCAATTGCCTCATTAAAACCTCGCCTGAAAAATCCAGAGGGACAAAACCTAAACTAAGGAAAATATTATAATATTAAAAGAAGTTTGAACATAGTTGGGTTCACATATGTTGCCTCGTTAAAGACTTGGCAATAAGGAAAAATCCAGTGGGACAAAACCTTGGCGAAGGGAAAAAGAGTACAAAGCGATAAGTCCAGAAGTATGCATCTGTCGATTACCCATAACAATATCCTTTATATGTTTCATGGGTAATTGATGAAAACCCGGTATTGATATATATAGTAATATCAGTACTACTGGTTTATTTATGCGGAAAATTGATGCGGTACAATCCTTGCTTTGTTGTATTGCTTTTGGAAGTGGTTTCGCTTGACAAACTATCGGGTTTCATTTCTTTGATTCTGATATTGTTCAGTAACATAACCTTCCATGATTTTGTGAGAAATCTCGCGCCACAAGGCAAGTCTTTATACTTTAAGACTTCATTCTTCTCACTGCGATTTGTAAAAAATAATCATATATGTCATACATGCTTTACAATTGGTGGGTTAGCACTACTAGACCAAATATCTAAATATTTTTCTAAGAACTAAGTTCTACATGGATTGTGTAGGCCAAATATGATCTTGTTGACGTTAAGCAACAAGGAGCGTGGTTCGATCTCATAATGCTCTATTTCCTTGAGAGGCTGTATATGAAAATAATAATCATCAATATGCATGTACGATTTTTCCATCGACTCGTGCGCATTAAATTTTTGAGTGTCCTCCAGTTTGATTCATGGACATAGTCAGTAACAATAAAATGAGCTGATTTCATTAATCATATGAATTAAGTTTGTGCCCTTACTCACCTACTTCCTTTTATTTTCCTTTATCTTCATTTATGGAGCCTGGCCTCAAATACACTTTCACCAAGTGTACTAGAACACCTTAAGGTATGATGTATACCTATATCCTGAGGATTTTCTAACCTTCTAAGCATTTTGCAGTTGGTATGTGTGATCTCGTCACTTTTACGATATCATTGTACATTCTGAAAATCGATTATTTTTTTTCACTTCACATTTACATTTGTGGAATACAAGAATCAATATGAGAAAGAGTGGGAACACACTACTAATTCCTCTAATTCTCTTAGAAAATTATTTTTCATATTTCACCATAACGACGGAAAGACTATCTCATCACAGTGACAATTTACAAATCTACCGGTTAGGAGATCGCCTGTCAAAGGTTTTAAAGTGCGGATAATTATTGGGAATCCATATCCAACATAACTACTTAATCGTTTTCATAACCTGTTATAGTACGATGTGGGTCGTAATGGCACAAATATAACACAACCAAAAATATGCGTAAGAATACAAATGTCAATCTTATACCCGGTTACATCTAGTACGTAGAAAATGGTTGACCAAAAGTGGGTTGTAAAACGAATAAGTAAAGATGCGTTTGATATTGCGTACCCCCTAGCAGTTATATGCAGGTTGGTAGACATAAAATATATAATCTTTAGACATCATTTATAACCTTTGATGGTAGCCTCTGGAAGACCATGGGGTATATGATGCTCTACATTGATCTTGTTAAACATGCAATAATCATCAATCCATTTGATATAAACTATCTAGCATTAACAAAGGTGGTGAGCCCTTACATGTATAATATGTGCTGAGAGTTTTTCAACCGCATTATTTCTTGTGAACAATAATTAATACAACATGTCGAAGCATCCACCATATCCATAAATCACTGGAATGGTCCGCATTCGGTATGGATATGTTCATAAACATCACCTTGTTTCTTTTGTAAGAATGGTTTGTTTACCATTTCTATCTTAGGATGGTCAATCCTTATTATTAAAGAAAAACTTTGTAAAATGAGTGACATCCTTTCTTACTTCAAAAACATAGTGGTGGTAGTGGTGGTATGGGGGGTGGGTGGGGGCATCGAGTACTTTATAAAAACAGTAATTGTGAGATATACCGTCAATCATTTTCCCATTTTCTTGTTCAGTCAAATTAAAAGATATAGATCCAATAATCCAAGTACTAATGATTTACAGTTCATTAGACTAATTGGATCATTAGATAGTTTCACTAAAATGTATTTCCATCTATATTCATTAGAGTTAATTTGTATATGTATTTCCATTCTCACCGTGAGTTTCCATATGATAACCTTTTGCACGAATTTCTTTGGAACTTGGAAAGGTGTGTTATAAGCTTTTGGTGTATACATAGGTTACACGACTTTTAATCTTTATTCTATTTCGACAACAAAGAATAACTATTATTTGATTGGTTGCTACATGTGATCATCCATTCATCGTAGTCACATGATATTAAATAGTTGTATATTCCTTAAGATACCGTGAGCAATACTATTATCAGTGAGATATTAAATATTTCCTTGAAAGATTCCTAGTAATAAGTGGTGGATCCTTATTACATTAAGGGTTATTTGTCGGATAGTACCCAGGTTTTGACCGTTACCTTAATTTGGTACCCAGTTCTCCCAAAGTTAAGGGTTGGTACCTAGACCAATAGTTGACCGTCAAAAACTCTGTTTGACTTGGTTATTTTTAAATTTTCTATTCGTAATCATGTTTTTATTAATTAAATAAATAAATTTCCACTAACCCATCGTTTATTCTTCTTCATAATGAGTTGTTAAACATACCTTCTCCTCCCTTGAAAAGACCATCAACATATGAAAATGGATCAACACAATCACCATTATCAACAACACTAAATATTCCATCTTTTGCATATTTTACGGTATTGTTTGTGGGGAAAAAACGAATTGAAGCCTATTTTAGGAAAAGTGGGGTGAGCAGGTGATAATTCTTCAATCGTTAAATATCTTTATTGTAAAAGTACTTTATTTAGATTCGAGAGATCAATCTGTACAATCCTGGCCTAAACGAAGTAATGGTCATTCCAGTCTTGTTTCAGTCACAAAATGAGAAGGAGAAGAGTTGGTCTTAAGGAGGGAAGCAGGAGAAGAATGAGGTCAGAGTATCAGACACTGTTGGATGTAGTTGGTGTGAATAGTTGTGAACAATCTTCTGTGTGAGAAGGTTGAATGATCAACTTGAATTGTTCTGTTTCAGAGTAAACTTGTTGTCGCCTAAGAACTTGAAAACTTGTGTCCTTTGTTCAATAGGTTGAATATCTATTTATATCATAGCTATTGTAACCACTCGACATTTTTTCTGGAAGAAATTGCGATGGTTGAGTTGTGATGAAGTGGTGAAGGTGGTGAAGGTGTTGACAACTGCGCTCCACTTCAATTGCGGTTGAATAGTTGGTTACTCAACTCACCACTCCTCTACTCAATTACTTTCGATCTTTCTAGAGTTTTTCTTTAGCGGGTGCACCGCTGCGCCATATGTCGTAGACCTCCTAGAAAAAACCCTAATGAATATCCCCCCATTTGTGACATTTGATGTCTCGTGTAATATTGTAGTATTAAGCACCACTAATGTTAAGTCAATTGAGACCTGCTCAATGGGTCTCTTGACTGAAAACTTGTATCGATTGACTAACCGATAAGTCTGTCTTGCTTGACTAGACTGATGAGTCCGACAGACTAAAATAAATCACGTCTTGCTTGACTAGCTGAGGAGCCTAACAGACTAGAAATATGTCTTTCTTGACTAGATGAGGAGTCTAGAAGACTAGAAATATGTCTTGCTTGACTAGCTAAGGAGTCTAGCATACTAAAATAAAATAAATATGTATTTGTTTGTGTCTGAGGAGCAGTGTGTCCGTCTTAGTCAATTTTTTATTGGCATGTTTATTTTGTAGAAGCAAGTATATGTTGTTGAGCATGAAAAATTGTATGTGAAGCCTTATACTAAAAAATACGTGAGAGTCCTAATATAGCTTAGGGTTTTGAAGCTTGTCAAAACCCTAATTTGCCAAGTTAAGGCAATCAGGTGAAAGGAAGATGAGGAGCTCTCAGCTCTGAGGTATTCATGTAAAGGAGAGGAGGAGCATCAAGCTCTGGTATTCACATAAAGGTGAAGAAGAGTGACCGATTTTGGTCTTCAAGCAAGAGTCTCACGTTTTACTCTTTGTACTCAGCCTCACATGTCGAGGGTAAAAGAGTAAAATGATATCTTTTGACAAGAAGCAAGACGTTAAAATTTTGATAAGAGACTAGACGTCAACTTTTAACAACAAGCAAGACACTCACGCTTTACTATTTGTACTCAGCCTCACACGTTGAGGGTAAAAGAGTAAAATTATTAATTTTTGTCAAGAAGCAAGTCATGTGAACTTGGCTTTGTTATTGAAGACATGCGAACTTTGCCTTGAGAAGAGTCACACAAACTTAGTTGCTTGGATATGCGTTCATGTTGGAAGCAAGAGATGTGGAGACGTCTCCCTCTTTAAGAATTAGGGTCTGAAAGAGTTTGGCCAGAAGGCTAGAAGCTCATATTTTACTCTTATGTTCAGCCTCACATGTAGAGGGTAAAATAGTAAAATATCAAATTTTTGGAGAGGAGCATGATGTCCATGCTTGAGTTTTGAGTAGTCGTGCAAGCCTTGCTTGTGGAAGTAAGACACACAAGCAAAGCAAAAGACGTGTTTGAAAATTAGGGTTAAAATCCCCTTTTGGAAATTAGGGTTTGGAATGGCTTTTGACACACTTTTGCAACGTTTACAAGTGTTGCAAAATTTATTTTCAAACCCAAAAAATACCTGTACGTTATGAGTGTTGCGGATTCATTTTCAAACCCTAACTAGGGTTTAAAATACTTTTGAAACGCTTTTTACAATATTTACAAGTGTTGTGCATTTTATTTTCAAACCTTAATTAGGGTATGAAAATATTTGACATGCTTATAGGTGTTGGCGAAGCGTGATAAAACCCTAAAAATTGATTTATTTTCACTCATTTGCATTAGTTATCTCTTTAAGCGAAGGATTAATGCGATCGAGGTGGGATTGTTAGTTAGTAGAAGCTTATGAAATTGTGTCTGTCAAAAATTTGGCTTTGAATTTAAGCACAAATGTGGTACTTAAATCAAATAAATTCATATATAGAGCTATATAGGTGTTTTAATAGGTTAATATTGTGTGAATATTAACATGGGTGATTTTTGGGAATTCAGTTGTGGAATATAACACCAAAATAATACTCAAATTGCACTATACTAGTGGGCAATCCATCTAGGAGGTTGATAATTTATGCAAAAATCATAAAACATCTGGGAATATTGTAGTGAGCGCCATTGTTGTTCATGACGATTGTTTGTAGCAATAAATATTGATTAAATTCATCGATTTGATCGTGTATGTAGTAGGTCGTACATACAGAGATAAGGACAAGGATAAACGTCTGTTCGAGAATTCTTTTGCAGAATTTTTTTAAAGTTTAGTGTTTCTTAGACCTGAGTCTTGAGAGGTAATTTACTATTTTATCCTTGTCAAAAACCCACCATCTACATTAAGTCCCCTGCTTAGTGCGAAACGAGTAATGTTGCATGGTAAGCACTAGATGGTGGCATGTCAGACGAAAAAATAAAATGAAATAAAGCATAATTATTCAGTTCAATGGTTAGATGTTACCAGAGGAATGGTAGTCGTTTTTAATCATTTGAATAAGAAAGGACAGTAAAACGTCTTGGTTGTATTAGCAATAATTTGATGGCATGGAAAGGTTCTTGAGATTGCTGGTCACGTATATCTTGGTAGCAGTCGAGTGAGTACGACTCGATTGTTGAAGCAGACAAACATGTACAAGCTTGGAAAAGGTTGGACTGGCAGCTAAACGTGTGAGTAGTAAAGTTGGTCGTATGAGCTAGAGCACAGGCTTGACGTAGAAGCCTTGAATTGAGAAGCAAGATGTACGAACCTGTTAGAGTTCGAGTTGGTGAACAAGACAAACGGGTTGGAATTGTTCGGTCTAGCATACTAGGGGAGGCAAGTATAATTTGATAGCAAGACGAACAATCTTGACTTGATGGTAGGAAGACATGCTTAGTCTTGAAAGAAAGGCGACAAGCTTAGTCTTGAAAGAAAGGCGGAAAATCTTGCTTAATAGTAGACAAGTGAATAAGACTCGAGTGTTGCGGTAGACAAACGCATGTAGGCAAGTTTAGTAGTGTTGATAGACGTGTGTCTTGGATGTACAAACTTTGAGTGAAGGTAGATGGATGGTTTGAGCGAAACTAGGGAAGATAGGTGGAGTAGGCTAGACGAACAGGTAGAGGGGAGTTAGGATGGAAGAGTGGAGGGAAGTTAGGATAAACTTGGTAGAGTTGACAATCAAATTATAGCTGACGTATAAGTCGGATTGAGCATTGGAGTAAACAAGTTTGTTTACGGTTTGAGTTCGGTTGAATAGGTTAGAGGAGATAAGTCGGTAAGACGAACAAACAATATCTTGACCAAACGATATTAACTTTGTTTTGCGTATGAGAGCGCTAGTTTTTCTTTTGTTTGGATTCATCCTTGCTTGCAATAGAAAATGACCCTTTTCCCTTCTTCTAGCGTCAGTACTTAAAACAAAAACTTTTTCCTCCTTTACTGGCTACGTCTTTGAAACCCTAATTTTATGAGCTTAGTTAAGTATCTTTGTTCTCACGAGAATATCAACCACAACACTGTCCATCAGGTAAGTTAGGGCTTCCCCTTTCTCTTTTGTTCACAGGAAAACTTAGGGTTTGAATCAAAACCCTTTTCTAAACGTGAATGTTTGTTTACGTGATTTTTTTTTTGTGGGTGAAAGTTCACGTGAACTTTTGTCCTTCTTTCCTGTCTTAATAGCCTCTGCTCTTGTAGGCACGACTTCTTCTTATATTGCTGCTAGCATTGTCTCGACCACCAACTTTGTTGTTGGTGATATCATATAAGTAAGTTGTACGAATTCATTATTATTTTGTTAATGATACTAACTGTATCGATCTTTGTAACCCTAGCTTTTCATTGTTGTCTAATTGCACAGTCTTCACCAATTTGCCTCAACAAACTAAGGAAAATATCCCTCTCATCAGTCGTGTCTAGGTAAGCTAGGGTTTCAACCGAAGTTTGATCAAAATCTTTTATAAATATAGCTCACGTACTGGTTTGAGACAAAATATATCTCTAAACCCTAATTTCTCTTTTGAAGACTTTGTTAATCCTTTGCTCTGTGATTGTCTTCACATGTATTTTAATCGTCTCTTGTAATGGTGATTCCAGGTCGTAGTCGTGATCTTGATTCTTTAGAAGAGAAAAACAAGAATAAGACCGTCTTTGCAGAATTACACTCCAAGCTGGATCGTCCCTTTTATGAAGCTAGGCAAGTGATACGTAGTATGTTGGTGTGTTTTAGAAATAGTGGTAAAAGATTCGATACTCAGACTTGTAAAGATTTGATTTTTGAACCTAATTTTTGATACTAAAAATAAAGAAGATTAAAGTAGAATTGATTTCAGAGTATGGAAAGAATTGATACTAAGGATTCCACCATTAGCCAATTTTTCAAGTGATTTAGCATTAACAATTATTTTGCAACTCATGCATTCAATTGATTCTAAATATTTCCAAAGTTATATTTTTTAAATAATAGTTGTAAATCAAAAGTATTAGACAACAATAACTCTAACCTAAGCATGACTCATCAAAAGAAAACACAACTAATTGATAAAAATCATTATTTCAATTTTAATTCAAAGCAAATAATCATAAAAGAATTACAAAAAATTAATAAGATAAAAATATACCACTTTATTATTGGGAAAATGGCTTCCTCCGTCGCCTCAGTAATGGGGTCTAGCTCCTCATGTCAAACACTCTCTCAAAATACATGTTTATAACTCAAAGTGCTTAAAAGAAGAGAAAAACATAAGTAACATAGAAAACAGCTATGAATATAAGTGTTCATGAGACTGTTTTCTGTGTTGCTGAAGAGAGAAAATAAAACAGAGAATAAAAGACTGCTTCTGGGCGCAGTAAAAGACAAAAGAAAAGGTGACAGAATCAGCGACTGTCTTTTGGTGTGGTCTGTTCACCAGCGCAAATTTTTTTTCTCTGAATTTTTCTCCCGACTCTAGCTGATCTTTTTCTTGTTTCTCTTTGCTTTATATAGTCTCCCCAACCCTAACTACCATCCCTAAGTCGATAAGGACTCAAACAAACAATCCAACTCTTCTTAATCCGAAACAAAAAGGAAATTCTCTTCCTGCCTCCAACTTGACTTTTTCACCCATTTTTAAGGCGTGAAACTCTTGTATTGACGTGTTTAAACTTGTTTTGGTTGAGTCTTGTTTCTAAGATATCAAAACAACCGTTTAATCCCAAAAATCTCGCTATCCACCAACTCAGACTCTGTCCCGCCAATTTCGGATTTGAATTTGAAATAAAGGGTGCCCCTAATCCATCTGGTGGGTGCCTTTATCAATTCTCCTGGGTGCCTTTAATAAAAAAAATCGTGTGCCTTTAATAACTTTTCGAGCCAATTTTTCCACAAATATTTATTTTCCAAAAATACCTACAAAGACATAACATCACATAATAAGTATAAACTCGAGCACTAACAAAATAGATAATTGTGATCAAATACCCCCAAACTTATTATTTGCTAGTCCTCGAGCAAATCTAATCTAGAAATAAAATAAAATCCTAACTCACTTTCGCAGGAATCGTGACTATATTTAGCACATGTAATAAGCCTTTAAACCCCTAGGTGTCCCTAGTGGACGAGTTTTGTCTCGTGAGGGTTTACAAGAGGTATACACACAAAACCTTTACTCCAAATCCTATCTACCTGTGAACGATCGAGGGTAAACACTAAACAAGCTATTTAGTTGGCATACTAAATTCTTCGTCTATGGGAATCATTACCCTATATGAGTCCAATTGTTGTACACGAGTTTGCACTCAGCTTACCAAAATTCATATGTAAGAAAACAAAGCTCTACTTAGATGGTTGTTCAATCATGATACTCAGAATCTATCAAAGTACAATCATATGAAAAGATTTAGAAGATGTATATAGATAAAATGAAGTTTGCGCATGTTAATTAAGGTGGACGGTGTTTCCCATATCTGTTTGAAGGTCAGTGCCAGGATGAATCCTAATGGATGGAGATACGCTCCCACTGGTCTTAATCCTTATACTAATATCGACCTAGTTGGTATATACAAGGGTCCCAACGATCGATTTATTGAAAATAAAACAATTGTAAATGAACTGACAATGATTGGATCAAATTGAATCCAAGCGCATGCTCCTTATCAGCATCTTACATGATAGTTCTCATGGATCCTACGTTCCACGCTTGCTTAAGCGACGGAGACATGGAGAACACACACATATTGCTATCAAAGTGTCAATACTCGATATTTTTTTTAGATAAAAATATAATAATGGGGCTTGATCTCAAACACTCTATTTCATCCTGGTGGCGATAACAATTCGATATTGGTGCCCCACCAAACCACTTAGAGAAACATAAAAATTGTAAAAATAAAAACTGAAGGTGATATGGTCGAGAGAGACTCCGAGATATGGTGACAACTATCGTGTTACTTCTAACATCTGAACTCTGTCCTTTTATGAATAGACCATTTAACTGGGCACACCAATTCCTATAGAAAAACATCTAAGTTTCCATCTACCTAGAATGGTTAGTGTCATCCTGCATTGTTCACAAGCTTCTAAATTTTGGAATTTTATTATTGCGCTAACAAGTTTCTCCCTTACCCCCAAACTTAAATCAAACAGTGTCCTCAATATTTCAAAATAAAGAGCAGTACCAAAAGATAAAGAGGTAAGTCATAAAGATAGTACTTGGGTGAAGCGTAACTATCCTTCTACAGAGAATAAAACAGAAAATAAAAACCTAAAAACGAATAATAAAAACCTATAAATATCTACTAATATACAAAAACAACTTTGATGGTCAATCAAGGTAAACATGGTCCTCCAGAGGGACCTCCTCAACATCACCTGTAGGAAAAGGCTCTAAAAATGGTTTCAATCTCTAACCGTTAACCTTTGAAGAATTACTACCATCCAGTGTCTCAATCTCAATAGCATCATGAGGAAAAACAGTGTGAACTATAAAAGGACTCGTCCACCGAGAGCATAACTTCCCAGGGAATAGATGCAAATGAGTATCATATAAAAGAACTTTTTGACCTGGAGAAAATGACTTTCTTAAAATATTTCTATCATGCACAAGTTTCATTTTGTTCTTATACTCCCTAGCACTATCATATACATCTTTCTGAATCTCTTCCAACTCATTGAGTCGGAGCTTCCCGTGAGCTCCTGCTTTGTCAAGCGAAAAAATTAACTGCTTTACAACCCAATATGCTCTATGTTCTAACTCGACGGGCAGGTGACATGCCTTTCCAAAAACTAGACGATAAGGTGACATTCAAATAGAGGTCTTAAACGCAGTATGGTAAGCCCATAAGGCATCCTTCTTAGACAGAAGGTACTTCAAAGCAGCATGATCAGTAAAGACTATAACCTTTGAACCTAAGAGATAGGATCTAAACTTGTCTAAGGCAAAAAAAAATGGCTAACAGTTCTTTCTCTATGGTGGTTTAGTTCAATTGGGTATCATTTAGAGTTTTGCTGGCGTAGTAAATCACATGAAGTAATTTCTTTTCTCGCTGACCTAACACAACACCAATAGCATAATCTGAAGCATCACACATTATATCAAAGGGTAGGTTCCAGTTAGGTTCTTGTACTATGGGGGCGGTAGTGAGTAAGGTCTTAAGCTTCTCAAAATCCTCTAAACAAGCATCATCAAAGACAAACTTAACATCTTTTGCAAGCAGATTGCAAAGAGGTATAGAAATCAAGCTAAAATCCTTAATGAATCGACGATAAAAACCTGCATGCCCTAAGAATGATCTAACATCTCGTACAGTTTTGGGAACCTGTAAAGTCTTAATAAGGTCAACTTTGGCTTTGTCTACCTCTATACCCTTAGAAGATACGATATGCCCTTAAACGATTCCTGATCGAACCATGAAATGACATTTTTCCTAATTAAGCACTAATTTTTTTTCCTTACACCTAGTCAACACTAATGTCAAATAATGCAAGCACTCATCAAAAGATGACCCAAATACTGAAAAATCATCCATAAAGACCTCTAGAAACCGTTCTACCATGTCAGAAAATATGCTCATCATACAACGCTGAAAAGTAGCGGGTGCATTACACAACCCGAAAGGCATGCGTTTATATGCAAAGGTACCAAAGGGACAGGTAAAAGTGGTTTTCTCTTGGTCTTCTGGGGCAATAACAATCTGATTATAACTAGAAAAACCATCTAGCAAGCAATAATGGATATGTTTAGCTAATCTCTCAAGCATTTGGTCGATAAAAGGAAAGGGAAAGTGGTCCTTCCTTGTGACCTTGTTCAATTTTCTATAGTCAATACAAACACGCCACCCCGTGGTCACTCGGTTTGGGATTAACTCATTGTTATCATTCTAGACTACAGTGATACCTGATTTCTTGGGAACAACCTGAACGGGGCTGACCCACTTACTATCTGAAATAAGGTAGAATACCCGCATCTAACAACTTAAGCACCTCAGTTCGAACTACTTCTTTCATGTTAGGGTTAAGTCGACGTTGCATCTCCCTAGACGGTTTGGTATCATCCTCTAAATGAATCTGATGCATACAAACAGTAGGACTTATAGCCTTAATGTTTGTTATGGTCCATCTTAAAGCTTCCTTATTGTCTTCAAGCACGGTCACTAGCCTACTTTCCTGGTTACTATCCAAGTCAGATGCTACAATCACATGCAAAGTCTTAGATGGGACTAAATACACATACTTCAGGGTATCTGGTAATTGTTTAAGGTCCAACTTAGGAGGCTCTTCTAAAGAACGAATTAGGGTAGACTTAGAAACTGATAGTGGTTTGAACTTAGGTTTCCATCCATTACTAGTGTTTATCAAAGGGGCTGAATCTAACAAAATATTCACCTCATTAATCACACTATCATCATCAAAATCAAACCCAAAATGGGCTAGGCATTTCTCTAATGGATCTTCTAACAAAGTGTTTGGTAATGACTCCTGAACTAATGTTCCTATCATGTTCACCTCTTCAATGCACGTGTCATCTAGCTCAGGTGGTTGCTTACTAATATTGAAAATATTCATCTCAATAGTCATATCACCAAAAGATAAGTTCATACTACCATTTCGACAGTTAATGATTGCATTAGATGTAGCTAAAAACGAGCGACATAATATCATAGGTATCTGATTCTCTGGGTCATGGACAAGTTGGGTATCAAGGACAATAAAATCCACTGGATAAATAAACTTATCGACTTAATAAGAACATCCTCTATGACACCACGAGGAATTTTCACAGACCTATCAGCTATTTGCAGTGTTATCTGAGTAGGTTTCAAATCACCAAGTCCTAGCTGGAGGTACACATGGTACGGAAGTAAGTTCACACTGACTTATGTCAAGTAACGTTTTCTCAACATAGTAGTTACCTATTGTGCAAGAAATGGTTGGGGAACCTGGGTATTTGCATTTAGGAGTTGTATAGTTCTGGGTAATTAAACTCACATGACTAACTAAAAAGGCTTTCTTTTGTACACTAAGCTTTCGCTTTTGCGTACACATATCCTTAAGGAACTTGGCATAAGTAGGAATCTTCCTAATTGCATCTAATAATGGAAGGTTGATAATGACTTGCTTAAAAACCTCCAATATGTCGTTAAACTTGGATTCCTTCTTTTTTGGTGCTAACAGTTGTGGGAACGGGGCTCTGGGCACAAAATATGGCTTATAAGGAACTGCATCGGGATCTTTAGAGACTTCATCAGTCTCTTCAGCTACTGGTTCAGAAGGGTGAACTACAGTATGTTCACTATCAGGAATGGTTACCTTGTTGTATACCACTTTACCATTCCTAAGGGTTCTAATTGCATTCACATGCTTCGATGATTTCTCACCAGAAGATACTTCATGAGCGCCTCTAGGATTGGGTTGGGTCTGACTAGGAAACTTACCTTTTTCTCTCAAAGACTCATTCAACTGACTAAACTGGGTTCGTAAATCGTAAATAGCCTGAGAGTTAGCATGGATCATCTTTTTATTGTCTTCTAAATTTGTTCACCGATTGATGAAACTTAGAATTGTTATGAGATAAAAAGGTGAGAGACTCTTCTAAACTCATGATCTTCTTATCTGAATGGTCTTGAAATTGTGTTGGTCCTGAAGGATTCTTAGTATAGCCAAAACCTGGGGGAACCTTAGAATTACTAGACTGACCTTGACTCTGCCATTAGGATGGTTTCTCCAACCAGGGTTATAGGTTTCTAAATAAGGGTCAAAATTTTGATGATTATCAAATCTAGTGTTATTATAAAGAGCATGGGCTTGCTCTTCAACAGTATGTCCTTCCCAAAATGACTAGGGCTCAATTCCACAACTAGATTGACTCAGTTCTAAAGATTCTAACTTTTTTGATATAACTGTTATTTTCGCATTTGATTCAAAAGATCCTTTACCATATTGAGATTTCCTCTACTTAGAAGAATTATTTTTTGGGGTTCCCTACTATTTTCCCATTGCTGGTTTTTTTCGGCGATCTCATTCAAAAATGTCATCGCACCATCGACAGTTTTATTTTCAAACCCACATGTGCATAAGGACTCAACCATGGTTGTTGTCGAATAATCAAAACCCTCGTAGAGAATCTGGACTAGCCTTATTTTTTCCAAACCATGATGAGGACATTGTGATAATAAGTCATTGAACCTTTCCAAATACATATATAAAGATTATCCCTCTTGTTGAGCAAATGTGCAAATTTGCTGCCTAATAGATGATGTTTTGTGCCTAGGGAAAAACTTCTGGAAAAAGGAAGATGTAAGTTGTTCATAGGTTTCAAGGGACTCAGAAGTCAAACTATATAGCCAACATTTGGCTTTGTCTCTTAGTGAAAAGGAAACAATGTAAGTTTCAATGTTTCATCATCTAGGTCCTTAATCCTGATGGTACTACATATTTCCTCAAAATCCCTCACATGGAAATAGGGTTTTTTTTTTCTTTCCCTAAGAAGACTGGGAGCATCTGTATGGTCCCAGGTTTTAACTCATAGTTTGCTTGACTTTCAGCTAACTTGATACATGATGGATGAGAAGTCCTAGGTTCAACAAAGCTTTTAAAGTTGTCATTGCTGGCTTTATCAAAGGAATAAGAGTAACTTCTTCACACAGTGTCAAGTTCCCAAAATTAAAATTTCTAAAAACATGGACCTCAAAAGAAGAGTCTTCGAGGTCCTCGTTTCCAGGGACAGAACTACTAGGTTTGTCACTAATCAGACGACCTAGAGTGTCTCTTTTCCAAGCTCGCTCAGTGATGATTTCGAGCGGTCTTGGCATACACTAAAAAAACAACTAAAATACATAAATAAATCCTAATTGGAAGGGAATTTTAAACAATCACATGCAATGCTGACTCAACCAAATTAAACCTATTGAATCTAGCAAACAAAAAGCATGACGGCTCCACTTAGATTGTTTCTAAACCAGATTTTATTCTTTCAAAAAGCAACTAGTTACACTTTTAGCAAACCTCTTAGAACGATCCGAATTAGATTAAGTCGAATAGAAAAAAGATAAGCTCTAAGGAGCTTTAATAAATCTTTCTCTTTGGCAATGTTTTCTTGGGTTACAAGACGACTCGAATCTACTTAAAATAATCTTCCTGAACTTTGAGTTAGGATAATAAAGTAACCAATACAGTCCTTTTGAATGACTTTCATATAAGCTCTTTACCCTATTGGTCTCTTTCTAGTCAAAATTTTAAGCTTAGGTTCGCGTTTGGTAACGTATTCCTAAAGCGGGCAAGAAGGAAACGGTGATGAAATCCGAGTCCTTATCTTGTATGGAAAGTTCTTTCCCTTTACTAGAAAAGTAAATCCGCATTCAGTTCCTCAACATATATGCATACGGAGGAATACAGTAAACCCACTTGCAAGGGATTCATGGGTTGATCGAGTCTTACCTCTCGTACCAGACGGGGATGAATCGGTTGTAGTAAACTCGGGCCACTGACTCCTGTGTCAGTGTACGAACCCGAGGGGCCGAGACAATGTAGTATTGTCATCCTTCCATGTTGCAGTTTATTTTAAATTACCCTTTCATAGGATTTAAAAAATAATAATAATGTCCAAAGTCCCAAAATAAAGTCCAAAAGTGTCCAAAAATAAAATAAAATTACAGAAATAATAAAAGATTTCCTAATACAGTTTTCTAAAAAAAAAATAAAAAAAATCTAGCAAATAAAAAAAAATCTAATTAAAAATAAAATTCTTTGTCTTCTTTTTCGTTCTTTTAGCTTTACCTTTAACTCCAAGTCTTTAATCACCAAAGTCTTTGGCTCAATTTCCTTTTAATCCAAAATCCAAAACCTGTAGCAAAAAGATAAATACCCAAAGAAACGTAAAATAGAACAAAGTAAAAATAATACTAAAAACAAAAATAAAAACCTAAAAATAAATCTGAAACTCTAAACCTAAAGACAAGTCCCCGATAACAGGGACAAAAATTGATGTGTTTTAGAAATAGTGGTAAAGGATTCGATACTCAGACTTGTAAAGATTTGATTTTTAAACCTAATTTTTGATACTAAAAATAAAGAAGATTAAAGTAGAATTGGTTTCATATTATGGAAAGAACTGAGACTAAGGATTCCACCATTAGCCAATTTTTCAAGTGATTTAGCATTAACAATTATTTTGCAACTCATGCATTCAATTGATTCTAAATATTGTCAAAGTTAGATTTTCAAAATAATAGTTGTAAATCAAAAGTATTAGACATCAATAGCTCTGAACTAAGTATGACTCATCAAAAGAAAACATAACTAACTGATAAAAATCATTATTTCAATTTTAATTCAAAGCAAATAATCATAAAAGAATTGTAAAAAATTAATAAGATAAAAATATACCACTTTATTATTGGAAAAATGGCTTCCTCAGTCGCCTCATCAATGGGGTCTAGCTTCTCATGTCAAACATTTTCTTAAAATACATGTTTATAACTCAAAGTGCTTAAAAGAAGAGAAAAAAAGAAATAACACACAAAATAGCTACGGATATAAGTGTTGCTGAGACTGTTTTATGTGTTGTTGAAGAGATAAAATAAAACAGAGAATAAAAGACTGCTTCTGGGCGCAGTAAAAGACGAAAGAAAAAGTGGCAGAATCAGCGACTGTCTTTTGGTATGGTTTGTACTCCTTCTTCTTCACCAATGGAAAAAACTATGAATTTTCTCCCGACTTCAGATGATATTTTTCTTGTTTCTCTTTGCTTTGTATAGTCTCCCCAACCCTAACTACCAGTCCTAAGTCGATAAGGACTCAAACAAACAATCCAAAACTCTTGTTAATCCGAAACACAAAGGAAATCCTCTTCCGGCCTCCAACTTTACTTTTCACCCATTTTTCCGGCGTGAAAATCGACATGTGTAAACTTGTTTTGGTTGAGTCTTGTTTCTAAGATATCAAAACAGCCGTTTAATCCCAAAAATCTCGCTCTCCACCAAATCAGACTCTGTTTTACGCGTGAAGAATTTCTTCCCGGCAATTTTGGATTTGAATATGAAATGAAGGGTGCTCCTAATCCATCTGGTGGTTGCCTTTATCAATTCTCCTGGGTGCCTTTAGTAAATTTTCCGGGTGCCTTTAAAAACTTTTTGAGCCAATTTTTCCACAAATATTTTTTTTTCCAAAAATACCTACAAAGACATAAAATCACACAATAAGTATAAAATTGAGCACTAACAAAATAGATAATTACAGACAAATTAGACACAAAAATGTTTGTATCATATGTCCCTCTAACATCTGAGCATAGTTCGCGATCATGTTCATGCTTTCTTGGCTTCAGTGAGCATGGAAGAATAATGGAGGTGTGATGAAGAATCTCAATGAATAAACGCTGAGGATGAAAGAATTGTTGCTCGTCAGAAACGACGCCGAATCGGGAACGAAGCTTGAGGTTGAACAGAAAGTCCCAGTTCGAGTTGATGTCGTTGTCCTGGATTTTTATGCATATGAACCTCCCTTTGAAGAAAATTCTCAAAAAGATGTTGAATCAGACTTCGAGAAGAATCCAAACGAGCGTGAGGGTGATAACTCCACAAGGGACCGCACCTGACCTTGATTCTTAAGTCTTTGGCTATTATGCTTCTTTGTCACCCTTGCTTTTCTTAATTTGTAGACGTTGCTTCAATGCAAATTAAACCAAGACTTTTTGAATAGTAATCCTTTATTACATATTTCCATTATCTTCTTTATGGTTCTGATTGAATGAATAAAATCCCATATGAATGAATGAGTATTTCCATAATAGAGCAAGGTCCAGGATTTTTCGAGCAGCCATTGCTTAGTGTTAAGCAGATGAGTATGAATCCAAATTTGACATAGATAGGCGTGCTTGGACCTAACGTTGTTCCTCTCTGGCAGATATGGTAAGTTTGTTACCTCTTGTTGCGGATAAGATATAGGTTGAAGCTCAACAATATTCATCGTAAAGAGTCGGCGCGTAGGGTTTTGATAAAAATCTTTGACTCTATCAATCCTTGATCCCGGTCTTCTGGGATAGGGTCTGCTACGCACCAAATCTTTGAGATTTCAAAATTTAGGGTTTGAATTTGTATATATATATGTAAAACCGAGTATATTATCTCCATCACATCCGTCCTTCTGAATTTAGTTCATTCAAACCACTTCTCTTTAACCATGTCTGATCGGAGTGGCTCATCTTCGTCCCGAGGAGGCTCTTACGTTAAGTGTAAAACTTGGGTGTTGAGTTCGGTAAGACTTGTCAACTCTTTATCCTGAAGTACATGTATTCTTATGGAGATTGATGACTAACAAGAGCTCTTTTTTTTTAGAGTGGGAGAAATTTGGAATCATAGGGAGATCCACCGCCTCTACCGGTTAAGGTCAACAAGGTTGATAAGAGTGTTATCCCGGTAATTTCTTTATCCTTCTCCCTTGCTTGATTATGTGCATCGCCTGTTATCTTGGTTTCACACAAACCTTTGTTTTATTTCATAGTGGTAGTACGAGTCGCGTCAGAGGATCATCTGTGCTGGTGATTGAAGAGAATAGGCCTAAGCAAGCTTTCTCTGCTTTGCTGGTCGTACCAACTCTTTAACCTTGTTGTACCACATGCCGGAGACCTTCATACCAAAACCCTAATGAATATCCCCCCATTTGCGACATTTGATGTCTCGTGCAATATTGTAATATTAAGCACCATTAATGTTTAAGTCAATTGAGACCTGCTCAATGGGTCTCTTTACTGAAGACTTTTCTCGATTGACTAGCTGATGAGTCTGTCTTGCTTGACTAGACTGATGAGTCTTTCTTGCTTCACTAGACTGATGAGTCCGGCATACTAAAATAAAACACGTCTTGCTTGACTAGATGAGGAGTCTAGCAGACTAGAAATATGTCTTGCTTGACTAGATGAGGAGTCTAGAATAGTAAAATAAAATAAATACGTATTTATTTGTGTATGAGAAACAGTGTGTTCGTCTTAGTCAATTTTTTATTGGCATGTTTATTTTGTAGAAGAAAGTATATGTTGTTGAGCATGAAAAATTGTATGTGAAGCCTTATATAAAAAAATAAGTGAGAGGCCTAATATAGCTTAGGGTTTTGAAGCTTGTCAAAACCCTAATTTGCCAAGTTAAGGCAGTCAGGTGAAAGGAAGAGGAGGAGCTCTCGTCTTTGAGGTATTCACGTAAAGGAGAGGAGGAGCATCAAGCTCTGGTATTCACATGAAAGAAGAAGAAGAGTGACCGATTTTGGTCTTCAAGAAAGAGTCTCACATTTTACTCTTTGTACTCAGCCTCACACATTAAGGGTAAAAGAGTAAAACGTCATCTTTTAACAAGAAGCAAGATGTCAAAATTTTGATAAGAGACTAGACGTTACCTTTTAACAAGAAGTAAGAAACTCATGTTTTACTCTTTGTACTCAGCCTCACATGTTGAGGGTAAAAGAGTAAAATTATCAATTTTTGTCAAGCAACAAGTCGTGTGAACTTGGCTTTTTATTGAAGGCATGCGAACGTTTCCTTGAGAAGAGTCACGCAAACTTGTCTACTTGGATATGCATTCACGTTGGAAGCAAGAGAGGTAAAGACGTCTCCCTCTTTAAAAATTAGAGTTTGAAAGAGTTTGGCCAGAAGGCTAGAAGCACATATTTTACTCTTGTGTTTAGCCTTACATGTTGAGGGCAAAATAGTAAAATATCAAATTTTTGGAGAGGAGCATGATGTCCACGCTCGAGTTTTGAATAGTCGTGCAAGCCTTGCTTGTGGAAGTAAGACGCACAAGCAAAGCAAGAGACGTGTTTGAAAATTAGGGTTAAAATCCCCTTTTGGAAATTAGGGTTTGGAATGGCTTTTGACACACTTTTGCAATGTTTACTAGTGTTGCAAAATTTATTTTCAAACCCAAGAAATACCTTTGTCACACTTTTTGCAACGTTATAAGTGTTGCGGATTCATCTTGAAACCCTAATTAGGGTTTGAAATACTTTTTACAACGTTTGCAAGTTTTACGCATTTTATTTTCAAACCCTAATTAGGGTTTGAAAATACTTTGACATGCTTATAGGTGTTGCGAAGCCTGATAAAACCCTAAATTGAATTATTTTCACTCATATGCATTAGTTGTCTCTTTAAGCAAAGGATTAATGCGATCGAGATGAGATTTTTAGCTAGTAGAAGCTTATGAAATTTGTCTGTCACAAATTTGATTTTAAATTTAAGCACAACTGTGGTACATAAATCAAATAAATTCATATATAGAGCTATATATGTGTTTTAATAGGTTAATATTGTTTGAATATTAACATGGGTGATTTTTGGGCACTCAGTTGTGGAATATAACACCAAAATAATACTCAAATCGCACTATACTAGTGGGCAATCCATCTAGGAGGTTGATAATTTATGCAAAAATCATAAAACATCTGGGAATATTGTAGTGAGCGCCACTGTTGTTCCTGACGATTGTGTGTAGCAATGAATATTGATTAAATTCATCGATATGATCGTGTATGTAGTAGGTCGTACATACAGAGATAAGGACAGGGATAAACGTTTGTTCGAGAATTCTTTTGCAGAATTTTTTAAAGTTTAGTGTTTCTTAGACCTGAGTCTTGAGAGGTAATTTACTATTTTATCCTTGTCAAAAACCCAATATCTACATGCATTTACACCATTTACATCCAATTCCAGTACTACTAACAACTATTCCTTTTGATTCGTTATCTATATATAATATTTTTTCTGTTTTTCTATCACAAGAGTTTGATTCCGCTTGAAATCATCCAAGGGTTGAGCGTTAAATAAAATCAAAGAAACACCACATACAATTTTTTTTGATGTATTAAGTTCTAATTATAATTTCGAACTCAGTCAACATCTCTATATCTAATCAAGCTCAAAGGTAAACCTGTTTTATTTTGATTACCTCTTTCGTCACGGCTAATCAAACACAAACACAAACACAAACACAATCCCAACTTGTAACCAATCATATGAACCAACTAATTATACCCAGATTAGAAAATCCTACTATTTTTTAACAAATTAAGAATTTTTTCCCAATTCTTCTTTTATCTTTCTCGATATCTATTCATTTCATTCTCATAAGCAAAATTAAATTTTTTAAAAATATATGCAAAATAATACTTTTGGATCGAACAAGCAAATCATAATAGCCGATGTGATGTTGTTATTCCTAGAAGAAGAAGAGACCAGCCAAGATTGAGCTTTTACGTTTTGTTAATTTTCAGTACTATTGTTTTTAGGTTGGATCTATTTGATATGAGATAGGTACTGAGGGATAAATTTATAAAGTTGTGCATTTTCATAATTTATAAAATAAAAACTGAAGCCAAATAGAAAATATGACGGTCAATAGTTGGTCCAGGTATAGATCCTTAATTTCCAAACAACTGGGTACCAAACTAAGGTTTTGGTCTAAACTGAGTACCATCTGACAAATAGCCCTTAAATTAAACAAAAAGAAGATTTATTCCATTACTTTAATGTTTTACATATTACTTTGATGATATATTTTTCATCCCAATGCACGGATGATCCTTATATGTCAAGTGCTTTAGAGTATTTTCAGTTTCTTGGAAATGCTATACTTTTTGTTTTATAATTGTAGACAACGGATTTAATTCTTTCAAAAAAAAATTCTTTATTTTAGCTAAAAATATGTCTATTAAACTATCCTTCTATCAATAATCTAGAATCAAATCATACAAAATTTTGTTGAATAAAGATAACAAACCAATCAAATTCGATAAATCTATTGATTGAGCAAAGTTCTTATTGCCATTAAAGTTGACATTTAGGGTATGACCTTATGCAAGGATATAGTGAGTTTGTTGTCCTTTAAATTCCCTTTGCTGGCTCTTACTAAATGATACTCGCATTACAGTGCTTGTACCGTTCTCATTAAATGCTTATACCAAGGTTTCCAACTCTTATTGATATGATTCAGAATTACATATACTAGTTTTTTTTCCACATCTTCTACCATAATCAATGTGTTTTCTTTCACATGTTTCAGTACACTAACATGGATATGATTCAACACGTCTAACCATATTTTTTTCGTGGTTCCTTCCATTACTAACATTGTCATAGTATCTTATGTTGAGAAATTTTTTATCCCAAAAGGTGTGACATTTTTGTTGAAGAGAATAAAATTATGCTCTCTCAACCAATTACTTTAGGTTGAATAACTTACTAAATACTGTGAGTGTCATACCCGTACTTTTTATCGGATTTAACTAAATCCGAAGTGTGTCCTAAATAGGTTATCCCTTAGTAAAATTAATATGCTTGATTAGTAGAAGTATGGAATCACAAAATACTTTTATCATGCTTGACACGTTGAATATGAGCATCTATTTTCTTCGCTAGTGATAAAAACAAGAAAATGAATGTGGAGAACAACATAAAATTCTCTTCTTTTTCACCTTCTTCTTCTTCTTCTTCTTCCTTTCCATTTTCTTCCTGGTGATTTTACTCCCCTTTATGGGAATAATAAAGCATAATTTAAATCACACAATTAGTGTACTCAAGGGAGATATGGTTTCACAGAGTTGCCTATGATGCTCACCATAGTTGGCTTTATAAATGGGGTCTGTTTTTTAGTTTGAAGCATTTGATTTAAAGCAAATAATTTTCACTGAATTGATCGATGTGATTGTCATCAATCGGTGGGTTTATGTTGTTGCACTTGATGCATGTTTTAATCAGGTATTTTTGTTACAATTAAATCCTTGAATGGAAGATGTTGTGAATTAGGGTTCTACGTATAAATTTGGAGATTTTTCCCAAGTTTGCAAGGTTAAATTCGTGACAATACTTGAATGGGTTTGCAACTACTTTAT